>JAVJIF010007529.1:0-183427 GCA_038442645.1 Agave tequilana
GAATGCTTCTTTATTAAATCTTTTTTTTACGCAGAATATTATATATTTTAGGAATGCGCCTAAGCTCGTAGTGGTCCATAAAATAATTTCTCAATAGTTTTAAAATTTTTTTATGCATATATTATATATTTTAGGAATGCGCCTAAGCTTGTAGTAGTCAATAAAATAATTTCTCAGTAGTTTTAAAAGCACCCTTTGTCGCAGTCTACAATTATTTAAGTTGTAAATTTTATGATATGATCTCTAAGAAATTTACTGATTTCGAATATAGTCACAGTTACTTGTCTCATGTAACGTATAAATTATTATTATTATTATTTTCATATGGCATGCGAACAAGCACTGCGACTATGATCGCAGTGCTTAACGACAGCACGTCGTGGATGATTTTTTTGCTAGGTTAAATGTAATAACGTGACTAAGAACTGATACTATAGTCGCAGTTTACGTACTGTTTTTATATATTTGTTCTCCACTGTGACCGCCTATAAACTATTATTTTTTTTACATATTGCATGCGATCAAGGACTGCGACTATGATCGTAGTGCTTACGATAATATTTTGTGGATGATTTTTTGTTAGATTAAATGTAATAATGGTGACTAAGGACTGATACTATGTCGCAGTTTACGTATGATTTTATGTATTTGTTCTTCACTGTGACTGTCAGTCTCAGCCGCCTATAAACTATGAAATTTTTTTTACATATTGCATGCGAATAAGGACTGCGACTATAGTCGCAGTGCTGAAGGACAGCAGTCGCAGTTTTATAATTTGTGATATACAGTGAAATATACTGATTTGAGAGGATTGCGATTATGTTCGTAATATCATATGTTATATAACTAATTTTGGACTGCGATCATGGTCGCTGTTATTAACTTTATTGAATGCAAAGCGATTAAACTATTTATGACTGACACCGACCGTAGTCGCATTTCATATGTAATTATTATTTGAGTACTGCGACCATTATCGCATATAAAGATGCAGAAATAATAACTATACGACATACTTTATATGCATTTTAAAAAAGTGAAATATTATTTTACAGATAGAAGTAAATTTTATTTATAACATATATGGTCAGAAAGAGACCTTATAAAAAAAGAACATTAAAAGCTCTTAAAAGAAGACAAAATAATGTTGAATATCAGAAGATAAGGAAATCCTAATCCTCGTCATCATCACCATCATAAGTAGATTCGTCATCTTCATTCTCCTCGTCTTCCTGTTCATCACTTATTTCCTCATCTTCTCTCTCGTCGTCCGGCTCGTAGTGCTCCTCAGTTTCTTACTCTTTTTGAGGGTACTTTGGTTCATCGATAAACTCTAAGAATGGATTGTCTCTATCAAGCTCTTCTTCCGATCGTGTGCGAGAAGAACATGTAAAAGATATGCTCAAAAAAGCTCATCAAGTATATCTCTGTAAAGTAGCAGAGAATAAGTTCTCCTCACTAAGCCCCATGAAAACTTCATCATCCTCATGAAGAGGAGGATCAGATAAAATATTATTCATTATAGTGAGATAGTCAAAAAGAGTGAAGTCCAGACTGCTATCAGATTCACTAGAATACCCTAAAGAAAGAGGACCGGTGAGAGAATGATTGAAGTTGAAATCTGAGTGTTCAGAGAAGAAGATGAGAAAGACATTATTTTCTGGAAGTTTTGAAATTAAATTGAAAACAAAGAGCACAAATATCGTTTTTAAAATATGAGATAATATATTAGTTACATGCACTATAAAAGGTCAATAATGTGAAACAACAGAATAGTAATAATAATAATAGGTGATGGTAAGTATTCGAAGAAGTGGTAAAAGAAATTAAATATTTAATTGAAGCAGTTATGGTGGGAGAATCCAAAGAGTTTCTTTTTTTTAGAGATTTATATGTGAACTACAAATTAACTTTTTATAGAATATTTTTCCTATATATTTAGATTACGAATAGTGCACATCTTTCCTTTATCGAGATTAGTATTAGTGCATCTCTTTATCGAGACTATTGTTGTACACGGTAGATAGAATATTAATTACTTCAATTAATTTCAGAGTAATTAATATAGTATTTGTAAGATGTGATATACGCAGACTGATCTCACGGTCGTAGGGCTAATCTTCTTTGTAAAACGATCAAAATTCTGTTACATAAGGCATGCGAAAAAAAGACAGCGATTGTGGTCGCAGTGCTGAATGATAACATGTCTCGTCTGTTATTTCTATGCGAATAAGGAATGCGACTAGGGTCGCAGTCATGATATAAAATTGAAAGTTATATTATATTAAGTATGCGACCATAGTCGCAGTGATCAAAAATTTGTACTATAACTGCGACTATGATCGCAGACTTTGAAAACGATCAAAATTCTGTTATATAAGGCATACGAAAAAAGACAGCGACTGTGGTCGCAGTGCTGAACGATAGCAAGTCTTGTCTGTATTTCTATGCGAATAATGAATGCGACTAGGGTCACAGTCGTGATATAAAATTAAAAGTTATATATTGTTTGGTGGGAAAATTGAAGATCGAGAAGTAAATTCTTTATTTGATTGTAAAGAAAGTTACAGCGGATCAATAATCCTCTTATAAGAGAGGAAAGATATTCAAATTGAATCTCCCTTTGTTTAGTGCCGGATTCTTGATGTGACGATGGAAAGTGAAACTTGTTTTTCGTTGACGGGGTGAACGTCAGGACCTTTAGAGAATCCTCTCTACAGCTTCTGTCCGTCAAGATCTCAAAGAGAGTGTAGGTAAAAATAACTTGTACACAGCAAGTTGTTAGAAGAGTTAAACTCTCTCTTTCTTTTCAGTTAAAAATCTTGGTGTTTTTATGGCTTACAACCGAAGTTCTTTTTACCAAGAATTATCCGACCCTCTTTTTTTTTTTCTTCGACCACTCTTTCAAAGCAAACTGGGCTATTTATAGAGGTTTCAGGGGGTAAACGTGTCCCCTAAAAATACTCTATAATGGGATTAACTCTCTAACTACGTGGGCAGTAATTGACCCAGTAACGAGGACAATTACAATTGAGACGCAGATTTTGAGCCTTGCGTTTTGCTGCTAAAGTAATGCTTGAGAGACGCGGGTTTTCAGCTCTGCGTCAAGCTTCGCGTGGAGACGCGGGCTTTAAACTCTGCGTCTTGGCACTGCAATAATGCTGAGACGCGGGTTTCAACCCTCACGTCTTTGGTCTCGCAGTGATGTCGAGACGCGGGTTTCAACCCTCGGTCTTGGTGCTGCACTGATGGCGATGACTAGCCCTGTGTCTGGAGTTTGGATTCTACTTTTTGACGACTTGTCTTCAGTGATTTTTAGATAGCCTACAGAAACCCCTCTAAAGTTTTCAGTATTCCGCGGTTGACTGGGACGGATTTCGAAATACTTTGGACTCTAGTTGAATTCATACTTCTCATGATTGGACTGGTAATCATTTGAGATACTCTGAGCTTGATCTTTCTGGAGTATAGTCTTCGTGAGTGTACTGTAAACCCTTTGAAGCCACTTGGGATGATCGTGGTGGGTGTCTAGATACGCAATCCAGACCTCCTCAGTGCTCTGAGCAGGTTGTTGGTGTACTTTAAAACAGGGGTGAACAGTCGTCTGCTTGTGCCAGTGTACTGTTGAACTGATTTATAGAAGTAAAGACTGAATGTAAGTCTTGCAAATGCAGGGGTTATGTTGTTCTAGAGACGCAGTCCTCACTTGAAATGGGGATGCATCTATTAGTTTGCTGAAGAAACGTGGCTCTTGGAGGGACGCGATCTTTGAGATGAAGACGCAGCTCTCACTCTATGAATCTGAAGAGGCGCGACTTTTTGGAGGGACACGATTTTTTGTTAAACACGAATCCGTGTTTTAGGCGCGTTGCCATTTGTCTGGCGAAATTGAGGGGACATCTTTCTTTTGGCGCGCGAACTTTGCGTTGCATTTAATATGCACGCCACGCGTCAGGTAGGGATAGGCCTCGAGCCAGCGCAGCGTATCTCTGCGAATCACTGTGCCTATAAAAATAACAGTCTTTCAAGAGTCATCATTAGACTCTTCTTCTTCTTCGCTGAGCTTTCCGTCGAGAGTTAAGAAAAAGCTTAAAACTCTTTTCTATTTTTTACGTCTTCAGCACCAATTTCACGGTTGAAATGGCCCCAAAGCTAAGCATGTGGCTTCGTCCTTGAGCACTGCTGCTTCTGAGACTCAGATGGGCGTTTCTTCCACGCAGGAGGCCCCTATTTCAGGTAGTAAAATCATCTAATTTGGTTTCAGCATTGAAGGGGCTTAAAGAGTTCTTTTAACTCTTAAGTCTCTTTTAATGTGAACCGCCAATAGAGGCTCATGCCCGTGTTTGATCTTCAGACGTGGCTCTTGAATTGGTAGGTAAGACGCGGATTTGACGACCTCTGCGTTTTTGCTTCATCAACTTGAGTTCGTACCTGTTGTGTCGATGCGCGGGCCTCATTGAGCCTTGCGTTTTGGACTCAATGCTCAAAATATTTCTAAGTATGGGGAGTTCAGACGTAGACTTCTTATGATTCTCGCGTCTTATAAGATCAGACACGAGTTTTACTCAATTTTGCGTCTGGGTCTGATACTTAGAAAATTTTCTAAGTTATGGGTTTCAAAATGTGGGCTACATGCAAGCCTCGCATTTTTGAGTCGAGACGCGGATTTTGCTGATTTCCGCGTCTGGATTTATTTCTGCGTTTGACCCTTAAGAACTTAGCTATTTTCTCTTAGATTTCTGACCAAGTGTCATCTTCATTGCAGTGCGATACTCTTCTAGTCCTCTATTCAAGAAGTGTCATTTTGGGCACGTAGTGGCGCCGATAGAAATCTGACCTTCGTGCTTCAGAAAACCGCTCCTATGACTTTTGGTAAATCAAAGGAGCGAAGGGAGAGGATCATCAAGGCCAGTATGGTGACCTTCGGGAAATTATCTCTGATGGATTGTTTGAGACAGATTCTCATACTTTATACGGAAGCCTGCTTTCCTCTTCGGTGATACCATCGACGAGGATGATAGGACTTTGCATGATGGAGATTACAAGTGGCTCCGTCAGATAGGGGACATGAGGTTCTTTCTTCCCAAAATGGAGAGGATGTATTCCTTGTCCTATCTTCAGCACATGTCCGTTCATCGTGCAATGGATTGGGATCTTTCCCGGTTTGTCTCTGGCATCTCTCTTGGCAGATTAGGTGCCAAGGAAGTATATTCTGTAGGTCATGAGAAAGATGTTTTCAGTTTATTTTCCTGGATAGTTAGGCCTAAGTATCCGAAGGGAGAAACCCCTTAGCTTGGCGCTATTTTCATCAACCAGTTTATGAAAGTTAGGGGTGATTTTCCCGTCGCCTTTCGTCCGCTCGGGTGGGTTCATTCTACTAACAAATCCTGGTAGGGTAGAATGGTTGGATTTGTGCTTGTTGAGCTTGGGGCTCTGCTGCGGCAGGTGGGGCTATATCACGGTCAGGGCCGTACAGTATGGCCTCCCGTAAAGTTCCCACCAATTTTATGGTGTCCTGGAGCATTAAACCCTTTGATAGGCACATTTTTTACTCCAGTCGGAGAGATGGGGCTCGCTTTTCATGAACTGTATAAAGTCTTGGGGCTTTTTAAGGGAGATGCCCCTTATGAAGAATACGTCCCGACTTTTGAGGACTTCATCTTCTGAAGAAAGGGATCCTCAGGTATATGAGACGTATTGGGAAGTGCTGTGCACTTTCACATCTACGGCCAAATATCCTCCTAGAGAAACAGGGGGGTGTCAAGCAGATATCTTGGGTGAGCTATCTGTTCAATGGCATAAATGAGATGGATAACCCGGTGACTAGTCTGGCCCCTTGTACTGACGAGGAAATTGCTGAGAGGATCGATGCTTCTGCAAACCTTACACTATCGAGTCGAACGAGGATACTTTCAGACCTGATACGGTCTTTGAAGTTTTTCATCATCAGGCCGAGCCGAGTTTCCTTCTAACCAGGCTCTATTGGTGGGCTTCCTTATGCTGTGGCTGAAACGTTGTGTGGTTCCAACATTGCCCATGAAGTAATTGTTGTCGATGTAGTGTACCCGACAGTTTTGCTCACCTACGAAAAGTCATCGCTCTCCTTCTAGCGATGGTGGCTAGAATTCAGAGTAGGTTACGGGCTCTGATTAAAAGCCTGTGCCAAGTGGAGGCCATTGTCGACTCCAAGGGCAGGCCAGAGGTTGATTCGGAGGGAAGGTCTAGAGTGAAGACCCCTAACCCCAGGATCAAGCTTCCATATACGTACTTAATGGCTTGGTACATTATGCACTGCCCTTCACTGATGACGGCGGTGCCTCTTTCTGCAGGTTTTGTTCCCTTCGAGCAGAAGCTGAAAATTTCGAGCTGGTCTTGCTATTACATGTTCTATGTTCGGAAATGTATTCTGAATGCTTCGAACTATCATCTCGATCGTTGCTTCCCGAGATTGATGGTGCATCTTATGGAGATAAATTTGCCGATCTTGCGGGACCAGATAATTTCACAAGGCTGCCATCGGGAGTCTTCTGGTGGCTGATTAATATTCGGCCTGGATATCTGATCTTCGGTAAGGGAATTCATGTATGATCGAGCCTACATGTCAAGTCGTTTCGCTCGGCAGTTCGGCTATGATCAACTATATATTGGCAACCCAATGTTGGCTTCTTCTTGAGCGAAATTTATTTGAAGGTTCCCAGTCGTGGTACTACAACATGACTGGAGGGACAAAAGCTATTTTCAGCCTGCCTCACAAGACGCCTAATTGTTATATCAGGCTCAGCTTCTGTACCCAGTACTCCCTAGCTAGTAGGATGCCTGGTTTTAAAATAAATACCTTTTGCATTAAGAGCATCAAGGCGTCTTATAAGGACAAGTTAGACTCCAACAAACGTATGTGAGGTATGGACGAATATTAGGCAGCCGAGAAAGAAAAACAGGAGGGGAAGTAAGGATAGGACCAAGGGCAGCAGCACCCAAGGGGCAGCCTGCTAAAAAGAGTCAGCAGTTGTGTCCAATCGTTCCACGGCTCTGCTTCTAAGGGTGAGCCTATCCTGAAGAAGGTTAGGAGGGAATCGGAGGCTGAAGCTTCAATTCCCAAGGTCGTTCCTTTTCTAGTGTTGAGGAGTAGGAGGAGGAAGAGGAAGAGGAAGTCCCATCCTTCGTCCTCGCGGTATACGCAGTAGGAGCCCGTGATTTAGCAGAGGGGAACTCGCGGGTGAGGCCCGTCCTAGCTGAAGCGGTCGAGCGACCCGAAGTTGATTGGTGGGGAGGGATGACGTTGAGATTCCGGGGTTCAACTCAGCCCGGGCTTCTTCAGCTCATGGGAGAAGGGTGAGGTGCAGCAACCTGGGTTTCTCCAGTGTATGATGCCTACCTTGCGGGTTGTCATTGTAGGCTGTCTAAAAATCACCAAGACAAGCCACCAAAATACAGAGATCCAAGATCCAGGCGCAAGGCTAAATGTGACAATCAAGACGCGAGAGATAGCCCGCGTCTCAGCATCAAGGCGCGTCAGCCCGAAGCCCGCGTCTCAGCATCAAGGCGCGTCAGCCCGAAGCCCGCGTCTCAGCATCAAGGCGCGTCGGCCCGAAGCCGCGTCTCAGCATCAAGGCGCGTCGGCCCGAAGCCCGCGTCTCAGCATCAAGACGCGTCGGCTCGACACCCACGTCTCGGTTGCAACTACCCCGATTATGGTGCCATCCACCGCCCATGTAGCGGGGAAGTGGCCCTCATCGTGGAGCACTTTTAGGGGGCACGATCACCCCTAAAAACCCTATAAATAGTCCCGTCACTATTGAAGGGAAAAGAAGAAGAGGACAATTGACGACGAGAAGAAAAAAGACGACAATCAAAGGAGAGATCAACAACAGAGAGAGAGAAAGCCCTTCAGCGAGCTTACTGAGTACTAGCCGCTCTTCGCCTACCTCCTCTTCTAGAGTTTTGGTAGACGGAGCTGAGTTACTCCCTCTACCGACCGAAGAGAAGATCCCCGACGGTCCGAACAGTCATCCGGTCAACGAGAACAAGATTCACTCTCCACCGCCACACGAAGAACCCAGCACTAAACAAAGGGGGAATTCAAGATTCAATATTCCCCTCCCTTGTAACCGGAAGATTAACCGGCTGTAATCTTTTCCATCTGATTCAGGAAACGTTACACCAGCCAACCCCTCTCCGTGTCAAACAAGAGATGGCGACTCCGCTGGGGACTACTTTCGTCACTGACGAACAGATCGTGGCGCAGGATGATGTTCTCCGTAAGGGGAAGATGGTCGAAACACTCGTTGTCGAGTTCGACCAGGCGAAGTATGAAGAGTTCCTCTCTTCTGGCTCCAAGAGCCCAAAGACCCGCGTCTGCCGCAGGGTCTCAACTGAGAAGCTACCCGAAGCCCAATCTGAGGCTCTGCCGGGTGCCGATGCCCACTGTGCCGAGACAAGTTCGCGCGCCAACGCCTCCCAGAAGGCCCGCGTGACCTCAGGCACTGCTGTTGCGATCAACCGCGTCGCACAGAACACACGCGCCAACGCCTCCAGAAGGCCCGCGTGGTCCCAGGCACCACTGCTGCTGCGATCAACTGCGTCGCGCAGAATACCCGCGTCAACGTCTCTCAGGAGACCCGCGTGGTGAACACTCTTGGTTCTACAAACCAGGATGTTGTTGGTTTCTCTCCACCTCCTCGACGCAATCGGAATGCTGAGCGTCGACAGAGGAGACGCGCGCGTCAACTCCAAGTCGGAACCGTTGGTTGTCTGACTGGGGGTAGACGCGGCGTACAATCTGATGCCTTGCCCGCACCTCGTCCAGTGCGTGAGATCCGCGTTTGGAGACCCAAACGCGAGACCCCTCAAGTTGAGTCCTCTGAGGACCAACTCATCAAACGCCAGGGTGAAACCTCCGCGTCTTTTCAAACGCAGGAAGTACGCACTCATAGGCGTGGGGCCCAGCAGCCCACTCTCTCTCAAGCAACTCTGCCTAAACGCACCAGGCAGCAACGCGAGACTCGCGCTCGCGTCATACAGCCGCGTCATGAGAGCCGCGTCCCTGAAGTCTGCGTCCAGGCTGAACAGCACATGACCGTCTCCCGTCTTCGACGTCGCGAGACCAGTCTCTTTAATCCCCCTCCCACGGATTTGAGGGATTATTTGACAAGGAAAAGAAGTGCCAATCAAGCCACTTCGTCATGCTGCTGTCAGCAACTCATCCATATGCTCTCTGGATGCCATTATGGATCAGGCGTGCACCAGCAGTCCTTAATCAGACAGCTGACCCTGATTCCCCCGTCAGCCAAAAGAAGACGCTCCCACAGGAGGAGAACCTTCTCAGATGTTGTGAATACCCGGAGCTTACTGCAAACATGACTAGCAGAAGAAAGGGAAAACAACTAATGGTCAACTCAGAGGAATCTGACTCTGAGCCGGAGGGGGTGTATCAACACACTCGCACCCGGACAGGGGCCATTCCCCCAATTGACTATAATGCCTTAGCCGCGGCATTAGAATGGGTGGTTCTCACTCCGCTATAGTGGAGTCGCAAGCTTCAAACTCTTCCGTCGAGAAGGAGGCCTCCGCCTACATGGCAGACACTCCTGAGGAGACGGCCAGGCGTTTAGAACAGACGCAGAAGCACCAGATGGATATAATCGCCTCTCAACAGAGATCCATTGACTCCCTTAAGCATATGCTTGAGAAATTGCTTGAAGAAAGAGCGAGATCTCCTCCTAGACGACCGAAGGGGAAAGGGGAGAAAGGGAGGAAGCCCACCCTCCGAATCTTCTGACGAGACACGACGATCTACCTCGGATGTGTCCAAGCCCTCGTCGCAGGCAAGAAGCGACCAAGACCAGGAGAAGACTCATGCTAAGAGGATGAGTCAATTGGAACGACGCCTCGAGGCCCTTGCCAATCGCAAGGACCTCCAAGAAGCTGGAGTGGTCCGGCCCTATCCGGCTGAGTGGGACTTAGTTCCATACCCTCCTAAGTTCAAGGCTCCAACCCTCCAAGCATTCGACGGGAAGGGGTCACCCAACAGCACATCTACTACTTCAAATCCCAGACCGGGAATGTGGTAGATAATGACGCCATCCTGGCGCGACTGTTCATCGGCAACTGAAAGGGTTGGCTTTTGAGTGGTTTATGAAGCTCCCGGAGGGTTCTATCAAGAACTGGGGGGATCTAGAGAAGCTGTTCTTGACACGCTTCTTCGAAGACGACTCCGAAGTCACAATGCCCACCCTTTTAGCTACCAAACAGCGGAGAGGGGAGTCCGTCAAATCTTTCGTGGAAAGATTTCGGAACACGGCACTCCGGTGCCCAAGCGGTATGACCCAGGCCACCCTGGTGGAAACATGCCGCCACAATCTCCAAACCTCACTCCTTGCTCAAATAGGAGTTGCTGAAAGCCGCACCTGGAAGCAGTTAGTCCAACAGGGTGAACAGGCTGAGGAGATTGTTGCCCGTGTTAAGGCAGAGGAAGGCAAGCTGCGGCCGGAAAGGTCGACAAGGCGTGCACCGGCACCAGACACCTCCCTCCAGACGAAGCGGAAGGATAATTTGGCGACGGAGACCAAATCTCCCACCAAACCTCAAACAGGCAGGGCAAGTGGCTCTTCAAGCCAGCCACGCCCCAACAAGCATATTCCTTCAAGGAGGAACACGTCGATTCGCTCTTCAAGCTACTCAACAAGAGCAATCGACTGAAACTCCCTGAAATTAGACGCCCGGAGGAAGTCGGCAAGACCGACAATCCCAACTACTGCATGTACCACAGGATGTTGGGACATCCTACCAAAAGCTGCTACGTCTTCAAGGACATTCTTCAGGCTTGATTGACGCGGAGGTACTCAAGCTCCGACCAGAGCAGAAGAAGGTCACGGCCAATGTAACGTCGGTTCTCCAGTTCGGGAGACAACCTCCAACGCCTGCGGGGGTAACTCCTATTCCAAGGGGAGAATTAAGAGTGGTCAACACAGACCCTCACAGCAGCAGGAGAAGGGCTTGGTAGCCGTCCCTACACCTCAGGGGGAAACCATGTGGGTCCACCCTGACCTCGTCGATGAACAACAATGGACTACTGTAACCAACAGGAAGTCCAAAGGCAAGGCAAAGGCTTCGTCCTGCCATGTGGTATGTGCTTCCTCGAGAAGCAGAGGATGATGTTCCCTCGCTGACTGATTCAGAAGAGGAAACAATAGTCCTGGCCGCAGAGCCCAGCCAACCGATAGCGGGGACCCGTTCAGGACAGGCATACTTGAAGCAGTACGGCGAGACGGCAGCGGCTTCTCCGCAACCAGCCGTAGAATCAGCCAAGCCCTCCACGAAGCCACCTGTGGCAAAGCAGAAGGAGACTCGGTTCTCTCGAGCCCTTCCAAAAGGTGCAGCGGAAGGATCCTCGACACCTTACCACTTCGATGTCTTGGCTCAACTAGCCAACATCCCGGCACGCATCACCTTGTATGAACTCCTGAGGCTATCAAAGTCAACCAGAGAGGCTCTGCAAGAAGCTCTGGCGAATGCTGAGGCCTTCGTGACCCAGGTGCCGAAGGAGGAAGATGTAGAGGACTGCCTCCACACTTCCCAGAATGCCCCCTGCATCACCTTCACGATAGATGATATGCAGGTGAAAGGGAAACATGATCGACCCCTGTATTTCACAGGTTACATCGGATCATCTGAGGTGAACCGCATTCAGGTAGATCCAGGGTCCGCATTGAGCATTATGCCCCGCCGAGTCATGCAACACCTCGGCATCCCTACCCACCGTCTGAGCCCTACACAGACGACCATCTACGGGTTCAATGCCAACGGCACCCGTCCAATGGGGAAGATCAAGCTCAAGTGCCAGATTGGGAGCCTCAAGTCGGAGGTGACATGCTATGTCATCGACGCCGACACTTCCTACAATCTGCTGCTAGGACGACCATGGATCCACCGCAACTCCATCGTTCCCTCCACTCTTCACCAAGTCATGAAATACATTGACGCGAGTGGGAAGGTGCAAACGTTGGTTGCCGAAAGGTATCCGTTCAAGGGGGTCGAGAATTATTTCACGGATTCCCTTTTATATCAGGATCCGGTAGATGAAACCCCGCAACCGGAGGCGCCAGATTCTGGTAATGAGGCTGACACTGAGCCCGAGCAAGAAAAGTGCCTGTGGGAGTTAAAACACTTGTAAAGAGCACTAATAAGCTCGATGTTGATAATACCACCGACGATGCAGGCGGTTGGTATATTAATGAGAATCTAGACTTTGAATATTTTTCTGCGTGTGCATCCGATTCTATACCGTCGGATACTACTACCGACGTAGACGATGACATCTGGTCGGCAATGGATGCTTTGACATCATTGCATGTACCAGTAAAATCATCTTTCGGGACATACCAGGATAATGGCGATGCGCAGGAATCTATATTCTTGGTTCCGGCAAGACGAAAAGGCCAAAGACCAATACTTTTTGGGCGAATCTCGTCTGAACCAATGCCCCGCGAAGAATCAGAAAGCGAGGAGGAATCCCCTCAGCTCGACCATTATGAATCGAAAGCACTCAGAATGATGAAGCAAATGGGGTACGATATAACCAACAAGCCAGGGTTGAACTTCGGCAAAGGAAGGAGGACGCTACTTCGATCCTTTGTGCCAAAAGGGAAGGCCCCCGATTATTATCATCGGACGCGCAGGGGGTTGGGCTATGTATCAACTCCGGTCCCATCAGCCTCTAATTCTCAAGAATCGTCGAACGACGATTGCTCTTCAGACACGTCATCATGGGAGTCAGATGTCAGTGTCGGCAACATCTTCAAAGGGCTTTCAGTAAACATGGTTTCAACAGGCCATCTGGAAGATGAAGTTGAAGAAATGATCCAACCTGATACAGATCCTTGGATCAAACATTTGAATGCTCTTTGGGATATCCGCTTTGAACAGCGTGAGCCACCCACAGATGACAAGGTTGTTCAGATCAACCTAGGAGATGAGACCAACCCCAAGCCCATCTTCATAAGTGACGGCCTGTCACCTCCAGAGAAGAAGGATCTAATATCTCTTGTACAAGAGTATATAGATGTCTTCGCCTGGAATTATGAGGACATGCCTGGACTTGATCCTCAAGTGGCTATGCATCGCCTCAACATCAATCCGGACATGAAGCCTGTTAAACAACAGCAGCGACGGTTCCGTCCAGAGATAATGGAGGCAATTCAATCAGAAGTCAGAAAGCTCATCGATTCTGGCTTCATCCGGGAAGAACAACATCCCGACTGGGTAGCCAACATCGTCCCCGTCGCCAAGAAGAACGGGAAGATCCGGATCTGCATCGACTTCCGTGATCTAAACGAGGCCTGCCCCAAAGACGAATTCCCATTGCCAATCACAGATGTCATGATTGACAATACTTGTGGATTCGAGCGAATGTCCTTTATGGACGGGTTCTCAGGATACAATCAAATCAAGATGTATCCCGATGACGAAAAGCATACCTCCTTCAGGACTCCTCTAGGGGTATATTGTTACACCGTCATGCCCTTCGGACTGAAAAATGCAGGGGCAACATACCAAAGGGCCATGAACGCCATTTTCCATCAGCAAATGCGGAAAACGGTGGAATGCTATGTCGATGACATCGCGGTGAAGAGTCGTACTAAAGGTGATCACATAGCAGACCTGAAGGTGGTCTTTGACATCATGCGGGTTCATCAATTGAAGATGAACCCCACCAAATCCTTCCTGGGGGTAGCCAGTGGCAAATTCCTAGGATTTGTTGTGACTTCCAAAGGAATCTATTTGGATCCAGAGAAAGTCCGCGCTATCCAAGAGATGCAACCCCCCAGAAGCCTCAAGGAGCTCAGGGGATTACAAGGACGATTGGCGTACATCCGCAGGTTCATATCAAACCTTTCCGGGAGATGCCAACCCTTCGCCAAGCTGATGAAAAAGGGTGTTTCATTCATTTGGGACGACGCTTGTCAAAAAGCGTTTGAGGAGATCAAACACTACCTCACCCAACCACCAGTTCTTGCAGCTCCGGTATCCGGAAAGCCTTTCCTGGTGTACGTCCGAGCAATGGATCATTCCCTGGGAGCTCTACTAGCTCAGAATGATGAACAAGGACGAGAACAGGCAATCTACTATCTGAGTAGAACAATGATCGGAGCCGAACATCGGTACAACCCGATCGAGAAGGAATGTCTGGCACTAGTGTTCGCCATTCAGAAAATGCGACACTATCTGGTAGGCCAGACTATAAATGTCATATCAAAAGTCAACCCTTTGAGGTTACTTATGACAAAGCCTTCTTCACTAAATGGCCGGCTGGCGAAATGGGCCATATTGCTATCACAATATGAGATGCATTTTCTGCCACAAAAGGCTATTAAGGGGCAAGCGGTGGCGGACTTCTTAGCTGAACACCCCGATCCGAGGGCAGCCAAACTCTATGAGGATCTCCCAGATGAGGCCGCCGAAGTCTACCTGACTCAGACATCGTTCGAAAGTCAAGTATGGCAACTTTTCTTTGACGGTGCATCAAGGACAAGCCCGAAGGGACACATAGTAGCGGGGGTAGGAGTAGTACTCGTCTCCCCACAAAATTATGTGATTCCCCGAGCTATCTCGTTAACCGAGCCCTGCTCCAACAATGTGGCGGAATACAACGCTCTTTTGATTGGGATGCAATTCGCCGATGAGATTGGCGTTAAAAATCTCGAGGCTTACGGTGACTCTAAACTCATCGTCAGCCAAGTTCGCGGAGAGTACGAGGCCAGACATGAAGATCTAGTACCCTACTACAACGCGACAATTCACATGGCCGAAAGGTTTTCAAACTTCTACATCGACCATGTACCGCGCAGGCAAAATGCACATGCGGATGCACTCGCATCCCACGCTGCTTCCTTAGCTCTTCCAGCTGGAGCAATGGAGAAAGTATTCGTCTATAGCCACGACCTATACTGTCCAAAAATTCCCCTCGGAGACTACCCGGGGTCAGCGGAAGATCATCGCGGTAAAGAAACACTTGAAGTGTCGACCGCTTCAGGGCTTAAAGACTGGCGATTCCCCTACATTGATTTTGTCTTATACGGCATTCTGCCCGAAGACACCAAGGAGGCGGCCGCCATTCGGAGGAAAGCCCCCAAATTCTACTATAATGCGATTTCGCGAACATTGTATCGTCGATCGCATGACGGGATCCTGCTCCGATGCCTCTCATCAAAAGAAGCCCAAGGAGTATTGAAAGAAGCCCACGATGGTACTTGTGGAGCTCATCAACCTGGCCCGAAATTGGCACATCGACTCCAAAGGATGGGTTACTATTGGCCCAAGATGATTGCCGATGCTGTCGCTTATGCTAAGAGATGTTACGTCTGCCAAATACACGGCGATTTCATCCATCAAGCACCAGGGTACCTCCACTCAACGACCTCTACTTGGCCGTTTGAAATGTGGGGGATGGACGTAGTTGGCCCTATCAGCCCACCATCATCGAAAGGACATCGGTTCATTCTAGCGATAACCGATTACTTCTCTAAGTGGGCCGAAGCTATCCCTTTGAAAGAGGTGAAATCTTCTAACGTGATCAAGTTCGTGAAACATCACGTTATTTACCGCTTCGGTGTGCCTCGGCGTATCATCCATGACAATGGACCCCAGTTCATCAGCCAGGCTTTCCAGAGATTCTGCGCGAAGTTCAGAATCCAGAGTGTGTCCTCAACGGCATACTATCCTGCTGCTAACGGTCTTGCAGAAGTCTTCAACAAGACTATTGGCAAGCTTCTCAAAAAGTTCGTCTCGAAAAGTCAACGAGACTGGGACGACAAGCTGGGTGAATGCTTATGGGCCTACCACACAACGGTGCGAACCCCAACTAAAGCCACGCCATTTTCCTTGGTATACGGATGCGAAGCCGTCCTTCCATTGGAAATACAAATTCCCTCTCTACGCGTCGCCTTGACAGCGGAAGTGACAACTGAGGAGAAGCATCAGCAGCGACTCCAGGAGTTGGAAGCCTTAGACGACAAGCGTTTGCAGGCCCAACAACAAATCGAGCTTTACCAAGCTCGTATCACCAGAGCCTTCAACAAGAAAGTCAAAGCGCGAACTTTCAAGAAAGGCGACCTTGTCTTAGCTGTCCGAAGACCCATGGTCATGACGCACAAGACAAAGGAAAATTTCAGCCCAAATGGGAGGGACCATTTGTAGTAGAGTCAGTCTACTCAAATGGGTCATATCGCCTCATAACTTCAAATGGCGATACACTCATGATGCCGATCAATGGCAAATTCTTGAAGAAGTACTATCCTTAATAGTACTCTTCCTCCGATCAAGTTAAAAGTACACCTCTGATCAAACATCCGACGCCCTCGACGGCTAAGGATAGAGGAAAATGTTGGCCTTTAAGCCCAACATAAGTCCTCGACAACTCATCATGCTGAGGGGAATAGCATGGCTAGCCCAACTCAAACGGTAGTTGGTAAAGGCATGTCAAACCCGTTGACAGCTGAGGATTTGCTAAAAATCCTAAGGGACACGTTCCCATTTGATCCTACGCCCTCGACGGCTAAGGATAGAGGAAAATGTTGGCCTTTAAGCCCAACATAAGTCCTCGACAACTCATCATGCTGAGGGGAATAGCATGGCTAGCCCAACTCAAACGGTAGTTGGTAAAGGCATGTCAAACCCGTTGACAGCTGAGGGTTTGCTAAAAATCCTAAGTGGACTCGAGTCCACTCTTTCTCCAAAGTCCCTTACCAATTCTCGTCCATAGAATGGTAGGACCACAAAGTGCAATCATTACTACGTTAACACTATACCTCTGGTAATGAATACCCTTTGTCGGGTATAAACTTTGCTTGTTAACTCTGCATAGAGTAACAAACTCTCAAATTTGCCAAGTTAACACTATACCTCTGGCATTTCAAATTCCACTTGTCAATTCTCATCAATAGAATGACAGGTCCTCAAATTGCTCTTATCACGAGCCAATTCTTGTCAAGTTACATTACACCTCTGACAAACTACTGTTTAAGTTAACATTACACTCTAAGCAGTACATCGAGTGCCTGTCAAGTTAATATCACACCTCTGATAGTCACCTTTTTCAGACTTCCGTATCGAAGCTGAAATGGACGATGCCAAGTTAACACTACACTTCTAGCATCCGAGTCATCGCTAAGTTCAACAATACACCTATGGCCATGACCTTTCCTCGACTTCTTCGTCTAAGTCGAGATGACCAATGCTAAGTTCAACATCACACCTCTAGCATTACCTCACTGTTAAGTTAAACATTACACCTATGACAGTGACATTCTGAGTTAAGTTAATATCACACCTCTGACTCACATCCTTGTCGAGTTAACACCACACTTCTGACAAGACTATCTCCAACCCGTTAAGTTAATATCACACCTCTAACGGTAAAAGCTTTACTAGATTCCTCGCGGGTCTAGTTTCACTTGTTATTCTCTTCAACAGAATAACAGGTCTACCTAAAGACATTGTTAGGTTAACATTACACCGCTGACAATGTTTTATCAAATTCCCCAGCTGACCTTGAATCAAGTCAATCCTAGACACTTGACAAAAGTTCACCTTCTCTGGGAGTACGCATTCCCCCTGTCACTTTCTTTTATAAAGTGGCGGGTCCACCAAAATCATTCTTTTTCTTCTAAAACAAAACATTCAAAACAACAGAAAGAGGCAAAAAGAAAAGTGTCACTTTTATTCATATCCAAACACATGAAAGTGATACAAAACGCTCTCTTATACAATAAGATTGAGTGTTACAATTAAGGAGTACAAAGAAGTCCCTCTCTCTCTCTGAGGCCGTACTCACTCTTGAAGCCGCATCTGATCCTAAGTGCATGATGTCTGAAGAAGTGCCAAATTGTGGCGACTGTTGGAACCGATTGCACTTTGATGCACGACGCCAACTTCGAAAGCGCCCTAGCTGACTAAGCTAAGAGGAATGGTGTTCTTGAGGTCCGGTGGCAACAGAAGGTCCTTCAACCCTTCGTTCAGGCGCGTCTCTTTCCTAGCAGACCATCCAACAAACATGGAGTCACTTCTGGGGTGAGAGAGGAAGTTTAGGAGTCATCACAAAGGATGCTACCCTCCACTAGGTCCAGCGACAACAGAAGAGCCTGCAACCCTTCGTTCAAGAGTTGATCTTTTCCCGCAGGCCATCCAAAGGACATGGACTGTCCTTGATGTTACTTCTGGGATGGAGAGGAAGAGGATCCTCTCCGCCACCGCAACCGCCGGAACCTCCTCGCCGTCATACTTGACCTGACCATCTCTTGCCATCAGGCAAGAGTGGTGCAGAAGATCTGAAGAGACCTTGGCGAGATGTGGGTCCTCGTCAGAGATATAATTTACTCTCTTACAAACGACGAGGACCATAATTTACTCTCTTACAAACGAACATTGAGCAAGCTCGCCGGTTGAAGCACTCTTCCAGGAGACCAGCGAACCTGCAAAGAACAAATAAGAGAATCAGAAAATCTGGAACTTAGTATACTTTTAAAAAGAAAACTAAGTAACAGACGCGGCAGTCATTGAAGACTTCAGACGCGGAAATGATCTGCACAGTCAAACCACCGCGTCAGTAGAAACAGACGCGAGTTAAAACTGTGCCGCGCCCAGGATTCAAACGCGGTCTCAGTTTGCACCCGCGTCTAATGTACTAGACGCGAAAAACTTCAAACGCCGAAAATTGCCATCTCTCTATTGGGTGAACAGGAGTTGCAAGATTCAGGTCTGAAACGCGCCAAGGCAATAGCCATGAGCAAAGCCAGCGTCAAGAGCCCGCGTTCAGAAAAGTTCAAGTCACCAGCACAAATTCCAGAATAAGAATGCACCAGAATTTCATTCGGATGCCTATGCCAAAATACCGGCTATGGACATCATCGGGGTGACATACCAGCAGAAACCTCTGTCCAGAGTTGACCTCTTTTGCATCCAAACGCGGGTGCGCAGGATGACATGAGAGAGGATTCCTTCTGAAGAGACCAAACAGAGGCATGAGAGCTCTGGGTCATCTTCATCCATGGGGTCACCTTCATCCATGAAGACGGTTCTCTGAAAGATAATTCAAGGCGAGACTTCTCTCGGAGCAAAACAAATGAAAACAGTCTAAGTTGGATTGTTAAAGAGGAAGAGGGTGCACTCTATTTATAGGCAGTCCCTAATAACTGTCATTAATGGGGCATCAATCGGAACCGTCGCGCACAACTGTCAAAGCCCAATCAAAAACGGACGCGTGGAGTGCTGCTTTGGAAACCGTCGAAATGCGCCGGTTTTTCAACCGCCAGCGTCGGTTCTGCATGCAAGAGCATTAACGCCTGAACCCAATAAGAGGCTGACGCGTGGATAACTGTCTTGGGAAGCAACGGATGACCCGGAACCCCAATCGACGGTGAAGGCTTGACTTTCAAAGATCTCCTAAAAATCTTTTAAAGACATGCTGCATTGAACGCAGATGGGAAAGTCGCTCGAGGCTGCGTATCCCGTGTCTGATCGATTCGCGTCTTTCTTAGCAACCGCGTTTCACTCTGTGATTGACGCTGCGTCTCACTCCATGGACTGACGACCGCGTCTCACTTTATGGATCAATGCTGCGTCTCATCAAGAAGACCGCGTTTCATTCTGTGATTGACGCTGCGTCTCACTCCATGGACTGACGACCGCGTCTCACTTTATGGATCAAAGCTGCGTCTCATCAAGAAGACCGCGTATCACTCTGAGATTGATGCTGTGTCTCATCAAAAGGACTTAGTAAATCTAAGTTCCTGTGGACTGACGACCGCGTCTCACTTTATGGATCAATGTCGCGTCTCATTAAGAAGACTCAGAGTCAAGGCCGCGTTTCATTAACAGGACTTAGTCTCACCTAAGTGCCAGTTACCAAAGAGTTGGATTCGCCTACAGCTGAGCAAAGAAGATGGAGCAAAATTTTTCAAACTTTTATTATAAACAGTAAAAGTGGATACAAACACTCTAAACAGAGTGTCCTCTTCTTTACAAAAAAAGGGAGAAAAGAAAAGAAGGCTAAATGTCCTGGTTCGCCAAGGTACGGATTTGTTCCCTAAGGCGGTGAATCTCGTGTTGGCGCGTCCTTTCAGCTTCCATAATAGCCCGGTTCCGCAGCTCCTCTTCGGATAAGAAATTTCTTGCAGCCAGCTGCGTTCGCAGAGATTCCACCCTGGAAGAATGTAGAGACAGACTCTCTTCAGCTCGCGCCCTAGCAGCTTGTTGCTCCTCTAGCTGCTTCTTGATGATAGCAAGCTTTTCCTCATTGAGCGCAAGCACCACTTCTGCCTTGGAATGGTGTCCCGAGCCCTGATGATGACTTGCTCTGTGCTCTGCATGACAAGCTCGGATTCCCTTGAATCGCCAGCTAGTTTCTGACATTCAGCCTGAGAATATTCGAGATTGCGGATCTCTGCAGCGATTTGTGCCTCCGCCTCCTGTCGCTCTCGTTCTTGAGCAGCTAGGAGCCTAGTCAGGGTGGCCTGGGCCTCACTAAAAGAGCCAGCATCTTCCAAAGACTCCAGCTCCTGCAGGTAGTCTCCCAGTTGCTCTACCACCCGTAGACACGCCTTGGCAAGTGAAGGGCCTCCAGTTAATTCGACGTTCACGGCCAGATTTTTAAGAAGCGTCTGGGCAAATTGGAACGTGCTGTTTCCACGTAAGATGAGATCAATACATGATCCCATCGAAACGAAGAATTGCTGCACCATCTGACGTGCCAGTTCCCCCATGTCTTCACCACCTAGGAAGCTTCCCGACCCCTTTTCTGTCACAGGATAGGGGATATAAGGCGGATCTTCTCGCACAAGAGTCGTGCTGGCCGACGAGACAGCAAGAGCTGGACCGGCCGCTGACGCTTCCGGAGGTATTACCTCTGCAGGAGCCTCCACAACCAATGAGGGAGTAGTAAGCACGACCTCCTCAGAAACCTCCACCGAGACCTGAGCTGTATGGCCTTCTGGAAGGGTGCCAACCATCGGACCTTCTACCTGAACCCCCTCGGTCCTCTCTGCAAGTTATCGCGATGTTAGCCATAATGATAGAAGAGCTAAACATTTAAAGCATCAGAGCTGCCTTACCATGTTGGAGGTCCGGAGACGTCAAATCCTGCGGAGCGGAAGTCTCCTCGGCTTCCGCAGTAACCTCCTCGCCTGGCAGAGTGAGGGCCTCCTCAGCCTCAGTGGTTACTTCCTCTTCTGACAGAGTGGAAGGCTCCCCAGTCTCAACAGCTGCCCCCTTTGAGGGTATCTCAGCAGCCGAGACCTCAATCCCCTCGGGCCGGGTCAACTCTTTCACCATCTCCTCGATACGCGAGGAGGTTGTAGCCTCAGCATCTTCGGTTGGCCCTGCAGCATAAAAGAAGAATGTTAGAACATCCTCTTCAATATGCAAAGAGAAAATTAAACAGAAGATGGAAAGAATACCTTCAGTAGGGATAATCGCCAGCGATGGTGCAGTCGATGGCTCACCCTCATGTATTTCCTCCTCCGAGATGTGGAAGAATTTGCTCTGATCAGGAAGAGCGGGTTCATCGCCATAGTCGGTCTCGTCTTCGAAGTCGCTTTCCCCCGATAACGAAGAAGACGACAGCGCAACGCGAGGAAGCTCCGCAACAGGAGCCTTACCTCCAATCACCCCAGTGGTAGGACTAGGGTCGATTGCCCTAAGACTGAAAATGAAGATGCTAGGAGACCCCGGCTGCTGTGCCTCGTCTCTCCCATCACGAGCAGAAGAAGGCTCGGGTTGAGCTGAGAGGCCTGCAATCTCAACATCCCCTCCAGTCATTATGTCAACCTCCAGTGACTCGTCATCTTCGGCGGCGGTGGACTCTTCAACAAGCTCCCTTCCTCCACGGTCTTGCTGCGCGACCTAGGAGCACGGACTAGGGTGGGGAAATCTTCATCTTTGACGGTTCCTCAACCCTAACAGGGACGTCTTCAGGAGGAGCCTCGACTCCAGCAGAGATGTCTCTGGATTGAGAGACTTCAGCCATCAAATCCCTCCGAGCCTTCTTTGGGGCAGGCTCAGCGATAGAAGCAGAGCGTCGATGACGCTTGCTCGCCAACTGCTTAGACCTCCTGGCTGGTGGCTCCACCCTTGTCGCTGGTGGCTCTGCCCTTGCCGGTCGCGGCTCCGCTCTCACTGCTGGGGGCTCCCTCCTCGATCTTCGCCCGACCTCCTTTTGGGCCTTCAGGTACTGTTCTACGAGTTTCGTCGGTTTACTAGAATCAGTCCTGGCCTCGAGACTTGCATTGATGCTCTCAATGCATGAAGACGCCGGAAAAAGTCTGGCGTTTGGATGGCTTGAGAGTACCAAGTACAGAAGCTGAAACTCGTACGCCACTTGGGCCCCTCGAGAGGTAGACGGAAAGATACTCCCGTCCCTCCAGCCACACTATAGTACCAGGCCCGAGCACCCTCGAACAGGTTCCCTTCGAAGGCAAGCCTAGCATTGGGGTTCCCGACATAGAGCTGATCATAGCCGAACTGTCGAGCGAAGCGGCTCGGCATGTACGGCTCAATGGTACATGACGTCCCTTGCCGGAAAAGCACATATCCGGGCCGAATATTTAGCAACCACCAGAAGGCCCCCGCGGATAACCTCGTGAAGTCATCTGGGCCAACGGAATCAACAAGTAGATCCCCGAAAGATGCATCAGGGATCTGGAGGAGGCAGCGATTGAGCTGGTAGTTGGCAGGGTCTGAAAGGCACTTCCGGACGTAATATATGTAAGGATCACGCCATTTTGAACCCTCCAACCGCTGTACGAAAGGGACAGAATTCTCCCTCCAACGCGCTGCCGTCATCAAAGAAGGGCAATGCATCACATACCAAGCAATAAGGTACGTGTAAGGCAGCTCGACACGAGGGTTGGGACGCTTCACCGTCGGACTCCCCTCTGAGTCAACATACGGCTTTCCCTCGAGTCTGCAGTTTTTGGTGGCTCGCAGAAACTCTTAGTGAGCGCCCGCAGCCCGCTCTGAATACCAGCCGCCACGGCCGGGAGAAGGGCTATGGGGTTCCCATGAGCCAGGAGCACCGCCGGGTACACCACGTCAGCAACAATGACTTCATGCGGCAGTGTGGGCACCACACAGCGCTTCAGCCACAGCATCAGAAAGCCCGCCAACAGCGCCCGATCGGAGATAGGAGTCCGGGCTTGATGGTGAAAGCTTTCAAAAACCAAGTCAGGGTCGAAACCATCCTCGTTCGACTCCGTGGTGTAGAAGCTGTTCGGAGCCTGGTCGATCCTGTCTTCAATCTCCCTGTCAGAGCTGGGATCCAATCGGGTTATCCGATGGTCTTTGGTGTTGACATTATTGAACAAGTAACTGGCCCACGACAGTTGCTTGACTCCCTGCGACCGCCATTTGGTTATCTGGCCGCAAATGTGGAAGTGACATAGCACTTCCCAGTAGGTCTCATATATGAGGGAAAACTCCTCCTTCACATAGCGAAGCTCCACAGCGGTCGGGACATATTCCTCATAGGGAATATCCCTGTCGACAGCCCCGAGACCTCGTGCAGCTCGTGCAGAGCAAGGCCCATTTCTCCGACCGGAGTGAAGAACGTCCCCGTCGAAGGATTATAACGCTCTAGAATCCCGAAGAAGTTCTGAGAGCTTTGAGGGATCCCCCACTGCACGGCCCTGACTGCCGAGTACAGCCCCACGCGCTTTAGCAGGTCCCCGAGCTCGGTAAGGACAAAGCCGACCATCCTGCCCCACCAATAGTTCTCCGTGGAACGGACCCACCCGGCGCACGGAACCCAACTGGGTAGTCACCCTCCGCCTCCATGAAGGCGTTGAGGAAGGTAGTGCCAAGTTGTGGTATCTCCCCGGCTGGAACCTCAGTCCTGCGCGACCCAGGGAAAAGGCCGATAACTGACCTGTCATGGCTATCATGACGGTATACTTTGTGGGAGCCCAAATCACCGAGAGTGACCTCGGGAACATATCGAGCAAGGTCCCATTCCATCTTCCTAGGGACGGACATATGCTGGAAGTAGGACAGCGGGAACATCCTCTCCATGTCTGGAAGAAAGAATCTTCCACCCTTTATCTGATGGAGCCATTGTAAGTCCCGTCATATACGCGATGGCCGCCATCGTGGATACGATCTCCGAAGAAGAAGGCAGGCTTCTCCAGTTTGATGCCAGCATCCGTTGCAAATGCTGCATCAGTCATGAGCACCAGAAGAGTCCTCATGTCAACATTTGAGAGCCTCTCTCTGTGATCCGGTGATTTGTCAGCAGTCACAGGAACAGTCCTTTGCAATACAAAAGTCAAATCCCGGTCAGCACCACCTACATGACCAAAGTGGCACTTCTTGGCGAGTGAAGTAGCAGGGCGTGGCGCTGCAAAAAGAAAAGGACACTTAGTTAGATACTCTATCAAAAGCATAGAAAAAAATGCCAAGTGTTCATAATCCGAACGCAGAAGAGACTGGACGCAGGAGTTATAAAATCCGCGTCCAGACCTGCGCATCAACGCAGAAGAGACACTGGACGCAGGAGTTATAAAATCCGCGTCCAGACCTGCGCATCCACGCAGAAGAGGCACTGGACGCAGGAATTATCAAATCCGCGTCCAGACCTATGGGATCGGCGTCTCCACAACATTCTCCTTGATGTCACTTCTGGGGTGCGAAAAGAAGGGAGTTATCCACCTTAACCTTCCACTACCATAATCGCCAGAAGTTAAGGAGGGTAACCCCCTTCCTTTCACAACCCCAGACGTCGAAGTACTTGGACTCGGGTGCCAGATTCATCAAAATCAGCAGCTGATGAAACAGAACGCAAGGATCAAATCCGCGTTCTGTAAACCAAGTCTGCGTCTGAACCCTTCACAAATAGAAAATATTCTAAGTGAAGAATCTGAAGCGCAGGACTCAAGGGCGCGAGGGTCCAAACCCGCGCCTCGGTTATCATCCCAAAGACTGCGTTTGAGAATCAAACACGATCTGAAAATCACGTGTTAAGGGTTCTTAAAAGTTCTTTGAACTTTCTTTAAATGGCGAAACTTCCGCCTAAGAGGCCTTTACCTTGGAGACCTGGGAGAACGACGCCCTGTGCAGAGGAGGAGCCGCCCCTCTGGGCCTCGGCGACGGTCGCCTTTGAGGACGATGCAGTTGGCTTAGTCTTGGGTGCCATTGATGTTCAGAAATCCGAGCAAGGAGATGAACAACTTCGAAGATGAACAGAGAAGGAAATTTTTTTTTCAGCGAGTGCGTTCGGAGAAGAAGATGCATCTCTCCAACTGTTGCCTTTTATAGGCACAGGGATTCGCGAAGATACGCGGCGCGTGGCCCGGTAGACGCTGCAGCGAGTCACCGCTTGACGCGTGTAACCAAATCATTTCTGAACGGAGAAGATCATGCGTCGCAACCCCGCCACGAGTCAGCAGTCGACACGTGGAGCAGTTCATTTAATGAACCAGGAAATCCGCGCGCCAAAAGGCGAAATTTCGCCGGTTCCCTAGGCCAGCTGGCGGCGTAATCATGACATGGCACAGAATTCGCACCCAAAGAACGCACCTCCTCGATGGACATGCCACGTCAGCCTCTCCATGAATGCATTCGGAAGGTCGCGTCTCTCTAAGAAATTCGCGCCAAATATCGCGTCTGCCTTCTGAAGATCAGTCGCGTCTCCATTGCCAAAGGACGCAAATCGCGCCTTTACAGCAGTACCATCTCTGCTTTTTGAAAAAGAACCTGCGTTTGGCCTCCTGCTTCTGCAAAATCAGTTCAACAGTACACTGACGCAAGCAGACGACCAACCACTCCTGGCTTAAAGCGCGCCAATGACAGACTAAAAGCAATCGGGGAGGTTTAGACTGTGCATCTAAACACTCAACACGATCAACTCTGATGGCTTCAAAGAGTTCAACAGTACACTCACGAAGACCAAATCCAGATAAGATCAAACCCGGAGCATCAACAGTCTAGTCATGAAGGCGAACTCAGCTAGAGTCCAAAGTATTTCGAAATCCGTCCCAGTTAACTGCGGAATGTCGAAAACTTTGGAGGGGGTTCTGTAGGCTGTCTAAAAATCACCAAGACAAGCCACCAAAACACAGAGATCCAAGATCCAGGCGCAAGGCTAAATGTGACAATCAAGACGCGAGAGATAGCCCGCGTCTCAGCATCAAGGCGCGTCAGCCCGAAGCCCGCGTCTCAGCATCAAGGCGCGTCGGCCCGAAGCCCGCGTCTCAGCATCAAGGCGCGTCGGCCCGAAGCCCGCGTCTCAGCATCAAGACGCGTCGGCTCGACACCCACGTCTCGGTTGCAACTACCCCGATTATGGCGCCATCCACCGCCCATGTAGCGGGGAAGTTGGCCCTCATCGTGGAGCACTTTTAGGGGTCACGATCACCCCCTAAAAACCCTATAAATAGTCCCGTCACTATTGAAGGGAAAAAAAGAAGAAGAGGACAATTGACGACGAGAAGAAAAAAGACGACAATCAAAGGAGAGATCAACAACAGAGAGAGAGAAAACCCTTCAGCGAGCTTACTGAGTACTAGCCGCTCTTCGCCTACCTCCTCTTCTAGAGTTTTGGTAGACGGAGCTGAGTTACTCCTCTACCGACCGAAGAGAAGATCCCCGACGGTCCGAACAGTCATCCGGTCAACGGAGAACAAGATTCACTCTCCACCGCCACACGAAGAACCCAGCCACTAAACAAAGGGGAATTCAAGATTCAATATTCCCCCTCCCTTGTAACCGGAAGATTAAGCCGGCTGTAATTTTTCCATCTGATTCCAGGAAACGTTACACCAGCCAACCCCTCTCCGTGTCAAACAGTCATCCCAGCCCTGCTACTGGGGTACTCAGTGGTAAGGTCTCGATTGCTGAGACCTCTTGTGTTGAACTGTCATCTTCATCATCCGAAGAACATGGATATTATTCTAGCGAAGAAGTCGATTTTGGCGATGAACCCGTTCTTCCTGATACGAGCAAATTCTCGCATATCTCGGAGGAAGAGATACGGCGATATGACCCTGTGACGGTTTCGCCGATAGCAATGATTGCTGCTACTGAAGGTATTTTCTTTGTCTTCTTAACCGGTTCCTCATCAAGTTAGGAAAGAGTTCTGATATTTCTTTTTGACTTTCTTCTACAGGGCATGCTGCCGATAGTGAAGCCACAACTTCTTCTCATATTTAGAAGATGATCCAAGAGCTAGCCCAGCAGGAGGGTCTTGAGGCTCCTGTTACGGAATGCCCCAAGAGAGTGCAATCGTCGAGGTCGGGGAAGCCTCAACCCCATGTGACCTATCCAGGAATTTGTCATTTTCAGATTCTCAACTTGGTAAGAGAATACTGACGTATTGGATATTCTCTTTTTTATCGTTGCCACTGACATTTTAATGTTGTGGTTTGCAGAGTGCACTGGGGTAGCTCAAATAGAGGGTCCTGCGACAAGCATTGGCACAGAAGATAGCACAATTCAAACTTCGGCCGGGGGACCCAGTGCCGTAGAGTTTGAGGTTGTTCTGTTGCAGTGGAAACTGTCCTGGAGGTGTCGGTGAATACCTCAGTATCTGATGAACCTATTGTCGGCCTCACTCCTGCACAAGTTGAACTGGTTCCGTCTCTCATCCTGTCATGGAAAAGGGGTCTGGGATTACATCAGCAGGGTTATCTCCAGCTAACGATATCATGAAAGAGCTAGCCCGTCAAATGGTGGAACATTTTTTTGCTTCCATGAGGTCTTGTGTTGACCTGATCCTTTCTGGGGGCAGTTCTTTTGAGTTTGCCCGTGTACTTCTCGAAAATCAGATCGAGAACATTGGTCATACTGGGAGTCCTTCGCAGGCTAGGGCGTGCCTGGTGCTGGTTGAGCAGCTAGGGAACCACCTGAAGGAGCTCAAAACTCTAAAGAATGCTGGCTTAGTAGATGAGACTCGGATGACACTGAGTAAGCTTCTTGCCGCTCAAGAACGTGAGCGAAAGGAGATGGAGGAACAAATAACTAAAGAGGCCCACCATCTCCAGCATTTCTAAGCTGACCACAAAAGACTGATTGGTGATTCTAAGCAATCTGAAATCGTCATACAGAGTGCAGAGCAGGTTATTGCCACTGCTCGAGTTACCATTGCCCGGTCACAAGCCTTGATCGATACCAATGAGCAAAAATTTGTTGCTGCTAGGAAAAGGCTGGAGGAGTTAGAAACTGCCAGGACACATGTTGAAGAAAACCTCTTTACTCATTCCTCCAGATTGGAGTCTCTTCAGGCGCAACTGGCTACAAAGAGATTTTTGTCTGAGGAGGAGCTGCGGGTCCGAGCTGTGATGGAGGCTGAAAGACCACGTCAGCACGAGATGCATCGCCTTTGGGAACAAGTCCGTTCTTTCGCGAAGCAGGATTATTAACTTCTTCTCCTTTTTGTATTGTTCACCCCTTTTTTGTAACACTCTATTTGTCAAGAGTGTCTGTATTACTTTTATCATTTTTGAATCAAATAATAAAAGTTTTCAAAGTTTTGTTTTATCTTTATCCTTTCAAATTATTTACTGGCTGTAGATGAACTCAATTTTCATAACCGTAATCCTTGACTGTTTGTGAAAACGCAGTCTTTAGTCGACCATGAATAATAAACTCATGCTGAACTAAGTTCTTGAGCGAGACGCGGCTCTCATTTGTAGTGAAGACGCGATTCTAGGAAATACGACTCTGACTCATTAACGGAGACGCCGTTCAAGCTCACCAAGGAAGACGCGCGAAATTTTCTTTTTAATAAGGACTCGGTTCTGTCTCAAAGACAAAAAGGCGTTATTCGCAAATTGTGTTCTTCAGTAAAGGGAACGCGGCCTTCATACTTATGGAAGGACGCAGATCTATGGACGCGGCCCTTGATTCTGTCAGGATGCAAAATTCAGGATGTAATGGAGACGCGGACTTGGGCTCCTCAAGACTGACGCACGAATCTCAGTTAGTTGATGCGGATGCAACATTGGCTCAATAGAGAGGCGCTCTGGTCCCTTCATAGGTCGCAAACTCAGGCTGTGTTGAATTTATGATGGAGATGTGGCTTTCATCTTACAGTAGAGGCGCGGTTTTGGGCCCCTCAAGAATGGCGCGCGAGCCTCAGCTGGATGATGAGGGCGCAGACTTCAGGACGCATCTTTTAAATCTTATGAGTTGGTGTGAACTCAAGATGCAATTCGGTGGACCCAGCTTGTTGAGGAGATACGACTTTAGACCACTTCAGAAGACGCGGTTATGGCCCTACAGCAGGATTGAAAGGAACGCAGTCTTCGGGTTCATGAAAGGACGCGGGTTTCAGGACGCGACCTTTGAGTCTACGTCTGACACAGCCTCCTAAGCGTCACATGCAACCCGTCTTAAAGATCTTATTAGATTTTTAAATGCCAAGTCGGCGTTGACGATTGGGGACTTGTGTCCTCCGATGTTTCCCGAAGCGGCAATCCACGCGTCAGCTCTTTATCGGGCTTTGACGTTCATGCAGGAATTAAGACTGATAGCTCTGATTTTTACGCCATTAATTAAAGGCCTTATGGCTTGCCTATATATAGTCCTCACTCCCTTAACAGTCCATTGCTTAGACTGTTTCCCTTAAGAGCATGTGCTCTGAGGGTCTTCATCTTGACTTATTTTTCTTCTCTTCAAGGGGATATGAACAGCGAGAATTCAAAGCTTCCATGCTTTCCTTTAATCTTTTCTAAAGATTATCATTGTCAAGTGATTTCAAGATCAAAAAGCATCACCTTAAGTGCTTTTATCGGTCACGCCTTGATGCATAAAGTTCAACTTTTAGAGAATTCTCCTTCGGGTAGGAACCATTTGTTGCCATGAAATATTCAGTCCCGCTGAGTTTCTATTTTCTTGCCTCTCAAAGAGAGTCGATCTCTTGATCTTTCTCTGGAAGTCTGACTGATGCGCCCGTTATTCGAAAGTCGCGTCTTTTAGACTTCTTGATGAAGCACGAGTCGATTGACCTTGGATTTTAACTCAAAATCCTTTGAATGCGAGTGTGATGAACTCTGTATTTAGATCTTGAGACACGAGCTTAGTATATAAAGTTCGTGTTTGAGGTTCTTGACTTAAAGAGTTTTAATTCTTTCAGGGCCTCTGGACTTGAATGTGACAACCCTTGTTTCTCAAACACGGGTGTGGCGACTTTTGCGTCTGATCTACTTTGTGTCTCGTATTTTGGATGCGGGTCTAAAACCAGACCGCGTTCAGATTTGTGCGCGTCTGAAGTCCACAACTTTAACCATGTCTGTCCCTAAACTTTTCTGTTTCTGTCTTAACAGATTTTAAGCCTTCTGCACCGGTCATTCCCGCGTCTAAAGTTTACAACTACAATCGCGTTTGTCCTTCAGCTTTTTGTTTTTGTCTTAACAGAATTTTAACCTTTTGGTTTTTGTCTCTTACAGGCAGTCTTAGTCAGCCTTTTGCATCTTCGCTGGACCCTTGGGAGAATATTTCGACAATTGACCTTGTTCGATGGTCGAGCACTGGAGAAATTAAGGCTCCTGTTCATCGGCGAGGAGGATTTGCGCGACTGATGACATCCGTCAAGACGTTATTGGACATGATGCACCGGCAGTGCCTCCGGGTTTGTCATGGTCACAGTGGGTATGGTGGTGGGTGTGGTCCTCTTGCCGGTCACGGGAAAGAAGACGTCACCTGTAAGGTCTCGGATCCTCCCTTCACCAATCTTACCTCCAGAAATGACATCGACAAAAAACCCATGCTCATTAGATGACTTTCTGGTGGTGGAGATGTTCATCAATGAAGGATTATGACCCACACCAGTTGGTCGGGTGGAATTAGAAGGTTATGTTGCATTTCGACCTCGAGAAACACCATTGTTCTTGGTCAGCGATGGGCTCCCTCGATGTTTACATCGTGCATCATGATGTAATCAACATCCGATCATCTTAATAGTGCTCAGCCCTTCTTCGGTGCTCTTCCAAACATCTTGTATTTAGAGTGGTGGGAATGCTTCAAGGAGTGACTGCAACCTTTTACTGAGAGAGAGGAACTTCTTTGTACTCCTTTATCATAACATTCAATCTTATTGTATAAGATAGCGTCTTGTACCACTTTCATATGTTTGAATATAAATAAAAGTGATACTTTTTCTTGTCTTCTTATACGTCTTGAATTTCTCTTTTTTTGAAAATCAGACACATAGAAGTAGGGACTCTTGACTTGATAGAAATACGATAATTAACTTAACAAGTCAAAGTTGAAAAAATTCTATTTCAGGAATTCAAGATTACTGTCAGAGGTGTGATGTTAACTTGACAGGAGTAGGATGGTTCTTGTGGATCTGCCAATCTATAAATGAGAATGATAAGTGAAATTTGCATCCCCATGGAGGATTACAAATGAGTTTTCATTAGAGGTTTGTATTAACTTGACTAAGACTCAGCTGGGGATTTAATGAAAACACTGTTAGAGGTGTAATGCTAACCTAACAATATATTTTTTTTAAGTGGACTTGTTTTCTGTTGACAAGAATAACAAGTGAGATTAGACTCGCGAGGGGAATCTTAGAAGAACTTTTACCGTTAGAGATGTGATATTAACTTAACGGGTTGAATTAAATCTCGTCAGAAGTGTGATGTTAACTTGATAAGGATGTGAGTTAGAGGTGTGATATTAACTTCTCAAGAGTGTTTCAGCTTTATTAAGGAAAACTGAAAGCATCACTGTTATAGGTGTAATGTTAAACCAGGCAGTGAGGGTAATGCTAGACGTGTAATTTTGAACTTGACATTGGTCATCTTGACTTTGACAAGAAAGTCCGAGGGAAAGTCATGGTGATAGGTGTATTGTTGAACTTAGCAATGACTGGACGCTAGAGGTGTGATGTTAAACTTAGCATCGCTCATCTCAGTTTTGATATGGAAGCCCGAGGAAAAGTAACTGTCAGAGGTTTAATATTGAACTTGGCAGCAACTCAATCACTATTAGAGGTGTAGTGTTAAACTTAAGAGTAATTTGTCAGAGGTGTGATGTTAACCTGATAGTAGTCAATTTGCGGTATGAGCAATTTTGAGGATTTGTCATTCTATTGATGAGAATTGACACGTGAAGTTTGGAATATCAGAGGTGTAGTGTTAACTTAACAAGAATTTAAAGACTTGTGACTCCATGTAGAGGAGAGACAAGTGAAGTTTGCACTCGTTGGGGAGAATTGGAATTTTTCATTGTCGGAGGTATAGTGTTAACATAGCAATGATCGTATTTGTGGACCTACCACTCTATGGAAGAGAATTGGTAAAGATTTTTAGTGGAAAGTAAACTGGACTGTTAGAGGTTTAATGTTAACGTGACAGATCTAGTTCATTTCATTAGGAAGATGAACACCGGTATTTTTATAGTGAGTGAGAATTGGTAAGAGATTTTGGAGGAGAGAGTGAGACCAAGTCCACTAGGATTTTTAGCAAAACCTCAGTTATCAACGGATTTGGTATGCCTTTACTAATTACCATTTGAGTTGGGCTAGCCATGCTATTTCCCTCAGCATGATTAGTTGTCGAAGACTTATGTTAGGCTTAAAAGCCAACATTTTCCTCTATCCTCGGTCGTCGGAGGCGTCGGATGTTAGTCAGAAGATTAGCTAAGCTAAAATTAAAGTTTCGCATTTTGTTTCTTTCTCAGTATTTACATCATGGATCATGATGCAGCCAGTGTTTGATTAGCTTGACACTGATCTACCGTGATGTGATCTAGTAAAGGAAATAGCTCTTCTTGGATCTAGAGTTTTGATCAGAGGTGCAGTATTAACTTAATCGGGGGAAGAGTGCTATCAGGGATAGTATTTCTTTAAGAATTTGCCGTTGATTGGCATCATGAGCGTACCACCGTCTGAGGTTATGAGGCGATATGCTCCATTTGAGTAGACCGACTCCACTACAAATGGTCCTTCCCATTTGGGTTGAAATTTTCCTTTTGTCTTATGTGTCATTACCATAGGTCTTCTGACAGATAAGACAAGATCACCTTTCTTGAAAGTTCTCTCCTTAACTTTCTTGTTGAAGGCTCTGGTAATTCGAGCTTGATAGAGCTCGATTTGTTATTGGGCTTGCAGACGTTTATCATCTAAAGCCTCTAGTTTTTGGAGTCGCAGTTGATGTTTCTCCTCATTTGTCATCTCTACTGTCAAGGAGACACGTAGAGATGGAATTTAAATTTCTAATGGAAGTATGACTTCACACCCATATACCAAAGAGAATGGTGTAGCTTTTATTAGGGTTCGAACTGTCATGCGATAGGCCCATAAGCATTCACCTAATTTGTCGTCCCAATCACGTTGGCTTTACGAGATGAATTTCTTGAGAAGCTTGCCAATAGTCTTGTTGAAAGCTTCTGCAAGGTCGTTAGCAGCTGGGTAGTATGCCGTTGAGGACACATTCTGAATCCTGAACTTGTTGCAGAACCTCTGAAAAGCCTGACTGACGAACTGGGGCCCATTATCATGGACAATTCGCCGTGGCACACCAAAACGGTAGATGACGTGATGTTTAACGAATTTGACCACATCAGATGTCTTTACCTCCCTCAAAGGGGTAGCTTCGGCCCATTTTGAGAAGTAATCAGTTATGGTTAAGATGAACCAGTATCCTTTGGATGATGGTGGGGTTATAGGGCCGACTATGTCCATCCCCCATATCTCAAATGGCCAAGTAGAAGTTGTAGAGCGAACATGCCCTGGTGCTTGATGGATAAAATCACCATGGACTTGGCAGGCGTGACATCGTTTGGCATAAGTGATGGCGTAAGGGATCATCCTGGGCCAATAACATCCTAATCTTCAGAGTCGATCCCCAAGCTTTGGACCAGATTGATGAGCTCCACACATGCCATCATGCGCTTCTTTGAGTACCTCCTGCGCCTCTTTTCGTGATAGACAGTGGAGCAAGATCCCATCATGCAATCGACGATACAGTGTTCACGTGATTGCATTATAGTAGAATTTGGGGACTTTCCTTCTAATGGCGGACGCTTCTTGGGGATCATCAGGAAGGATGCCATACAAGGCATAGTCAATGTAAGAGAATTGCCAATCCGTAGGCTCTGGACTGGCTGACGACTCAAGAGTTTCTTTGACTTGACAACCTCCTGTCGGCTTTTGGTGATCTTCAAAAGCGATTCTTGGGCAATACAAGTCATGGCTGTAGACAAGTATTTTCTCTACTACTCCAGCTGGAAGGGCTAAAGAGGCAGCGAGAGATGCCAGTGCATTTGCATGCGCATTTTGCTGGCGTGGTACATGGTCGATGTAAAAATTTTCAAAACCCCTCGGCCATAGAGATAGTCGCCTTATAATATGGTATTAAGTCTTCATGTCTAACTTTGTACTCCCCGCGAACTTGGTTAACGATGAGTTTAGAGTCACCATATGCCTCGAGATTTTTAACGCCAATCTCATCGGCGATTTGCATTTCTATCAAGAGGCCATTGTATTCTGCTACGTTGTTGGAGCAAGGCTGGTTAATGAGAAAGCTCGAGGAATCATATAGTTCTGTGGGGAGACGAGTACTATCCCTACTTCGGCTATTACATGCCCTTGCAGACCTGTTCTCGATCCACCATTGTAGAAGAGTTGCCACACTTGTCTTTCAAAAGATGTCTGGGTCAAACAAACTTCAGCGACTTCGTCTGGGAGATCCTCGTAAAGTTTAGTTGTCCTCGGATCTGGATGCTCAGCCAGAAAATCCGTCACCGCTTGTCCCTTCACAACTTTTTATGGTAAAAATGCATTTCATATTGGGATAGCAGTATGGTCCATTTTGTCAGTTGACCGTTTAGTGATGATGGCTTCGTCATGAGTAACCTCAAAGGGTTAACCCTTGATATGACGTTATAGTCTGGCCCACCAAGTAGTGTTGCATTTTCTGGACAGCGAATACCAATGTCAAACATTCCTTTTCGATCGGGTTGTACCGATACTCGACTCCGATCATAGTCCTACTCAGGTAGTAGATTGCTTGCTCGTATCCCTGATAATTATTCTGGGCTAGCAAAGCTCCTAAAGAATAATCCATCTCTCGAACATATATCAGGAAAGGTTTTTCAGACACCAGAGCTGTAAGGACCGGTGGTTGCGTGAGGTATCGTTTGATTTCCTCGAATGCTTGTTGGCAAGCATCATCCCAGATGAATGAGACACCTTTTTCATCAATTTGGTAAAGGGTTGGCATCTTTCAGAGAGATTTGAGATAAACCTTCAGATGTATGCCACTCGTCCTTGCAATCCCCTAACTCCCTGAGGTTCCTTGGAGGTTGCATCTCCTGGATTGCGCGAACTTTTTTCGGGTCTAAATGAATTCCTTTGGAAGTTATTACAGACCCTAGGAATTTACCGCTGGCCACCCCCAGGAAGTATTTTGTGGGGTTCATCTTCAACTGATGTGCCTGCATGATTTCAAAGATTGTCTTTAGATCGGCTATGTGATCACCTTTGGTGCGACTTTTCATTGCAATGTCGTCAACATAGCATTCCACTATTTTACGCATGTGCTCGTGAAAAATTGCATTCATAACTCTCTGATATGTGGCCCCCGTATTCTTCAGTCCGAAGCGCATGACAGTATAGCAGTATACCCCAGTGATGTCCTGAAAGAAGTATGTTTTTCATCATCAGGATACATTTTGATTTGATTGTACCCTGAGAATCCATCCATGAATGACATTCGCTCAAACCCGCACGTATTGTCAATCATGACGTCCGTGATTGGGAGAGGGAATTCGTCTTTGGGACATGCATCATTTAGATCGCAAAAATCAATGCAAATCCAGATCTTTTCGTTCTTTTTGGCAACGGGGACGATATTGGCTACTCAATCAGGATGTTGCTCTTCCCTAATGAAGCCAAAGTCTATGAGTTTTTTGACTTCTAACTGGATTGCTTCCATTATTTCTGGGCGAAACCGTCGCTACTGTTGTTTGACTGGTTTCACATCTGAATTAATGTTAAGGCGATGCATAGCCACTCGAGGATCAAGCCCAGGCATGTCCTCATTATTTCAAGCAAAAACATCTATATACTCTCGCACAAGAGATATATTAAATCTTCTTTCTCGGAGGATGATAGGCTTTCACTTATAAAGATGGGCTTAGGATTAGCCTCATCTCCCAGATTAATCTGGGCAACTTTATCCTCTGTGGGTGGCTCACGCTGTTCAAAATGAGTATCCCAGAGAGTATTTAGGTGTTTGATCCAAGGATCTGTATCAGACTGGATCATCTCTTCATCTCTTTCTTCCAGGTGGCTTGCTGAAACCATATATACTGAAAGTTCTCCGAAGAGGTTGCCAATACTAACATCCGACTCCCACAATGACGTACCAGATGAGTAGTTATGGTATAGTAATTTTTCAGACTCAGAGGCTGACGGAATTGGGATTGACACATAACCCAAACCCCTGCGAGTTCGATGGTAATAATCAGGGGTTTTTCCTTTCGAAACGAAAGACCGAAGTAGTGTTCTTCTTCCTTTGCCGAAGTTCAACCCAGGACCGTTTGTCAGATCATACCCCATGCTTTCCATCATTTTGAGTACATTTGGCTCATAATGGGTGAACTGAGGAGGTTCATTCTCGCTTTCTGACTCTTCACGAGACATCAGTTCGGACTTGATTTGTCCAAAAAGGATTTGTTTTTGGCCTTTGCGTCTTGCTGGGATCATAAATACAGATTCTTGCGCATCATTGACATCTTGATCGTTTCAAAGAATGACTTCATTGGTACATGCATTGATGACAGAGCATCCATTGCCGACCAGGGTCATTATCCACTTCGATACTAGTGTATGATGGCACTGAATCAGAAGTGAGCACAGAAAAGTAAGTCAAATTTAAATCTTCATTAATATACCCTCCGCCTACAACATTGGCAGTGTTATTAACATCGAGCTTATTAATGCTCGTTACAAGTGGATCTAATTCCCACATGCACTCTTCTTTCTCTGGCTCAGTGTTAGCTTCATTATCAGAGTCTGGTTCCTCTGGTTGTAGGTTCTCGTTTGTTTCCAAAGAGTCCTGGTACAGGAGAGAGTCTGTGAAATAGTTCTCTACCCCTTGAACGGATGCCTTTCAGCAATCAACGTTCGTACTTTCTCATTTCAGTCGATGTATTTCATAACTTGGTGGAGAGTGGAAGGGAGATGGAATTACGATGAATCCATGGTCGTCCAAGCAGCAAATTGTATGAAGTGTCAGCATCGATCACATAGCACGTCACTTTGGACTTTAAGTCCCCAATTTGGCATTTGAGCTTGATCTCCCCATTGGTCGCGTACCATTGGCATTGAAACTATAAATGGTAGTCTGGGTGGCGCTCAATCAGTGAGTAGGAATCCCTAAATGTTGCATGACCCGATGAGACATAATGCTCAATGCAGATCCTGGATCTACCTGGATGTGGCTTACTTCAGATGATCCAATATACCCTGTGAAGTATAGGGGGCGATCATGTTTCCCTTTGACCTGCATATTATCTACCGTGAAGGTTATGCAGGGATTATTTTGGGAGGCATGGAGGAAATCCTTTACATCTTCCTCCTGTGGTCCACCCGGTATCTGGGTCATGAAGACCTCAGCATTAGCTAGGGCTTCCCTCAGAGCTTCTCTGGTTGACTTTGATAGCCTCAGGAGCTCGTAAAGGCTGATTCTGGCCGAGAAATTAGCCAGTTAAGCCAGGACGTTGAAGCGGTAAGGTGTTGTTGATTTTTTGTGTTGTCCTTTGGGAGAGCTTTTGAAAACTGAAGCTCTTTCTGCTTCTCCACCAGTTGTTTCGCGGAGGGCTTGACTGACTCTATAGTGGGTTTAGGAGGGGTTGCCACTATTTCGTCATACTTTTTTAAATATGACTGACCCGAACGAGTTTCTGCCACGAGTGGTTTATTAGGTTCTGCAGCAAGAACTATTGTTTCCTCTTCTAAATCAGTAAGTGAAGGAACATCAGTTTCTACTTCTTGGGAAGAAGTGCACACCACATTACAGGATGAAGCTTTCGCCTTACCTTTGGACCTTCTGCTGGTAACAGTGGTCCATTGCTGGCTGTCTACAAGGTCGGGATGAACCCATATAACTTTCCCCTGAGGTGTGGGGACAGGTACAAGACCCTTCTCTTGTTGATGATAAGGGTCCATTAATCATTCTTAGTTCCCCTTTCGGGATGGGAACTACTCCGGAGGGTGCTGGAGGTTGTCTTCCAAACTGGAGGAATGATGTCATATTAGCCGTCACTTTCTCTGCTCTGGACGGAGTTTTAATACCTCTGCATCAATTAGGACCTGAAGGATGTCTTTGAAGACATAACCGCTCTTGGTGGGGTGTCCCAGCATCCTATGATACAGGCAGTAGTTAGGATTATTGGTTTTACCGACTTCTTCAGGATGTCTAGCTTCAGGAAGCTTCAATTTGTTGCTCTTATTGAGTAACTTGAATAACGAATCAACGTGTTCGTCTTTGAAGGAATACTGCTTATTGGCGCGTGGCTGACTTGAAGAGCCACTTTCCTTGACCGACTGAGGTTTTACAGGGGATTTGGTCTCTGTCTCCAAGTTATCTTTCCTCTTTGGTTGAAAAGATGTTTCTGGCGTGCGCCTTATCGACCTTTCGGGTCTGCGCTTATTTTCTTCTGCCCTAACCCTGGTGACAATTTCTTCAGCCTGTTCACCTTGCTGGACCAATTGCTTCTAAGTGCTACTTTCAGCAACTCATATTTGGGTTAGGAGTGACGTTTGTAGATTATGGCGGCATGTTTCTACCAGGGTGACCTAGGTCATACCGCTAGGACATCGGAGTGTCATATTCTGAAATCTTTCTACAAATGATTTGACTGACTCCCCCTTTCACTGCTTTGTGGCCAAAAGAGTAGGCATTGTGATCTCTGAGTCATCTTCAAAAAAGCGCATTAGGAAAAACTTCTTCAGATCTCTCCAATTTTTAATGGAACTTTCTGTGAGCTTCATGAATCATTCAAAGTAAGCCCTTTTAGAGTGCCGATGAACAAACGTGCCAAGATGGCATCATTATCTATCACATTCCCCGTCTGAGACTTGAAGTAGTAGATATGTTGGTTCGGTGACCCTTTGCCATCAAATGGCTGTAGGGTCGGAGCTTTGAACTTGGGGGGTATGAAACAAGGTCCCACTCAGCCGGATATAGCCGGACCACTCCTACTTCTTGGAGGCCTTTTAGATTAGTAAGGGTCTCTAGACGTTGCTCTAATTGACTCTTTCTTTTAGAATGAATCCTTCCATTGTCTGGGTTACCTTCTCCCTTATATGAGAATTTAGATGAATCAAAAGTAGATTGCTCTTTCTCCTCGATATGCACAGAAGATGAGTTTTCTCCCTCTTTTTTTTTTGCCTTTAGACTTTTTAGAGGAGGTTTTATCAGTTGACTTCCTCTTATCTTTAAACAATTGTACCAGCATCTGTTTGAGGGAATCAATGGATTCTTGTTGAACACGAATCATCTCAAATTGTTCCCTCTGAACCTGGGCTTGTTGCTCAAAGCGCCTGGCCGTCTCCTCAGGAGTATTTGTCATGTATATGAAGGCTCCTTCTCTATGAAAGAGTTCGAAGCCTGCGACTCTGCAACAGCAGAATGTGAGTCATTTACTTCAATACCCCGAGCCAAGGCACTGTAATTAATCGGGGCAATCGCTCCAGTCCGAGTGCGAGTATGCCGATACACTCCTCCTTCTGGTTCCGTGTCAGACTCGTTGGAGCTAACCAATGGTTGTTTTCTCCTACTTCTGCTTGCCATGTTGCAGTAATTTTAGGGTACTCCGCGTCAGAGAATGTCCTCCTTCTGTGGGGCGATATCTTTAGCTGATCGGGAAGTTGGGGTCGACTGTCTGAATATTGACTATCGGCTCGCATGTAAACTGCAGCGGCACTCAAAGAGCATTGCTGTGATAAGTCATTTACAGCAACAAGATAGAGTGATCAAATTAGCACTCTTCTTCCTTGTCAAATAATCTCTTAGGTCCGCGGGGGGGATCGAAGAGATTGGCCTCGGCTTGTCGAGGGCTTTTCAGCTTTTGAGAGCTATCCTTACTTCGCAAAGCTGAGAAGCAAGGTTCTGAGACGCGGAGCTCACGTCTTGTAAGATAAACGCAGCTCTCGCGTTTTGGCTCTGAAATGCGAGTCTTGCGTCTCTGCTGAGAAGAGATGCGGCTCTTGTGTTGCTGATTGTCGCATCTGGGTAACGACGCTTGAGAAACGTAGGCCTTCTGGGTCCCACGTATAAATGTAGAGGCACGGGTCTCGTGTCTCAGATGAGGGGCACGGATCTCACGCTGCTGATCGTCGCGTTTGAGAAGTGGAGCTTCAGAAACGCAGGTTTGGTGAGCCTTATGTTTAGGTTTCAAACGTGGACTTCATGTGTCTGACATGATTCAGAAGAAACGAGGGCTTAAACCCCGCGTCCTACCTCTGTTAGGCAGATAGTTGTTCTAACTTGTAGTTGACGCGCACGTCATCTCTGTCGTCGTTCAGCATTCCGGTTACGCCGTATGGGTTGATGGGAACCCCCGATAACTTGATGCTGAGGAAGGGGATGAGCATGAACGGGCTGAACATCAGCAACGTTAACCACACGGGTCTAATGGGAGACATTGACGCGGGCGTTACGTATGATGCGATTAGCCACGACATCCTTCTTGCCAGTCGCGTCTGAGGGGATCTCAGAGCGGTCTCGAGAGCAAGTCCCCGAGGAGACTTTACGGTAGACCCGCGCCTTAGGGCTCTTGGAGCCGGAAGAGAGGAACTCTTCATACTTTGCCTGGTCGAACTCCACGACAAGTGATTCGACCGTTTTTCCCATATAGGTGATGTCACCTTGCGCCACAACTTGCTCGTCAGTAGAGAAAGTTATCCCCAATGGAGTCGCCATCTCTTGTTTGGTGGGAAAATTGAAGATCAAGAAGTAAATTCTTTATTTGATTGTAAAGAAAGTTACAGCGGATCAATAATCCTCTTATAAGAGAGGAAAGATATTCAAACTTGAATCTCCCTTTTGTTTAGTACTGGGTTCTTGATGTGGCGGTGGAAAGTGAATCTTGTTTTCCGTTGACCGGGTAAACGTCAGGATCTTTTGAGAATCTTCTCTACAGTTTCTGTCCGCCAAGGATTTCAAAGAGAGTGTAGGCAAAAATGAACTTGTACGCAGCAAGTTGTTAGAAGAGTTGAACTCTCTTTCTTTTCAGCTAGAAATCTTGGTGTTTCTACGGCTTACAACTGAAATTCTTTTTACCAAGAATTATCCGACCCTCTTTTTTTTCTTCCGGCCCCTCTTCCATAGCAAACTAGGCTATTTATAGAGGTTTCAGGGGGTAAACGTGTCCCCTAAAAATACTCCATAATGGGGGTTAACTCCCTCACTACGTAGGCAGTAATTAACCCAGTAATGAGGGCAGTTACAACTGAGACGCAGGTTTTGAGCCTTACGTTTTACTGCTAAAGTAATGCTTGAGAGACGCAGATTTCTAGCTTTGTGTAAAACTTCGCGTGAGACGCGAGCTTTGGACTCTGCGTCTTGGCACTGTAATAATGCTGAGACGCGGGTTTCAACCCTCACGTCTTTGGTCTCGCAGTGATGTCGAGACGCGGGTTTCAACCCTCGCGTCTTGGTGCTGCACTGATGGCGATGACTAGCCTTATATCTAGAGTTTGGATTCTACTTTTTGACGCAGCCTATATATATTTTTTGATTATAGTTTTGAATGTATGTGTACTGCGACCTGAATCTAATTTATAATATACATTAAGAATAAAGTAATTTTTTAGTACCTTGACCAACCATAGTCGCAGTTCATTTAGAATTGGATGGAATATTATCCAAACAATCTGCAAATATTGTGACAGTTACGGGAATATCTGATTTATAAAATATCTGCAAAATAATTAACTATTGTATTTCATTATTTTTTTACACTGTACATTTGTAATAGAAAAAAATAATATACGACTACCCCACATTAAATTTCATTTTTTCTATTCATTTTCAGTTTCTTTTATTAAACCTATATGAATTGAAAATAACACGAAATAAAATAATAAAAAAAGTATATTAAAACACAATAGTTTTTTATGTTTCATGCATGTTTTTACTTTTCACTGCTGCTGTTTATTTCTTATTATCTTGATCCATTTTTTCAATTATAATTTCGATGTAGTAGAATTAGGAATTTTACAACTGTATATATATTCAACAGAAAATTCTCTGTAAATTAAAAATATTTAGGGAAAATTTTGTTGTGGATGAGTTTTTGCTAATTTAAAAGTAAAAAGGGGTATTTTGGTCAATTTGATTGACGATTATCTAGGCGGGATTTTTTAAATTTTTTTGGCGCCTATACTCGGCAACCGATATGTGGCATATATTCGGCCACGTCACCGCCGGTTGAGAAACTCTCTCAGCTGTTGGCTGAGGTACAGTAACCCCCATATATGTGTGTGTGTGTGTGTGTGTGTGTATATCCCCAAGAGGAAACAGACTGTTTTAGGGATTGTTTGGATTCAAGGAAGTGGGCGGAAGTGAGGAAGTAGGTTTTTTTTTTCCTTTTAGAAAATGAGAATTTGTGTATTTCTTTTCTGGTGTTTGGTTAGCAGTTAGGAAGTGAAAGTAAAAAAGTATATTGTATTTTTTGGTATTTGGTTAGTAACATAGAAGTGAAAGTAGAAAAGACTAACACAAAATTGATCATAAAATAATATTAAAATAAAAATTAATTATAAAAAAATTGGATTGTAATTAGATTGTGTCAAAACAAGACCTTCGCATTTCAATTCTAAAATGCGAGAGTCGCGTTCAGCGGCAGATAATGTCAAAACCCGACCTTCGCGTTTCTTATCATCGAGACCCGCGTTCAGCAAGAGGCTGCGGCAAAATACGACCTTTGCGTTTCACAATGTGAGGTTCGTGTTTAGACCCAAGATGCCAAGTTCAAATGTGAACTGGTGAGCCCTTTCTCCCATAGATTTGTGTAACGCCCGATCCCGCAGGTACGGGGACGTCATGGCGACGTACATAGGCGAGGTGAAAACACCCTCACGCGTACGTTAAGCCTCAGTACAGGACATAATCTCCATATACATAAGGGTTCCAGCAGCAAATAAGTACAAGAATACCTATAGAAAGAGGTTAGTGATCATAACAGATAGAACAACAGGGAGAAATAAGATAATAGCAATAAATCATAAAGATATCTATGTATGTACTCCAAGGCACTATCTGATAATACGGTGACTCGGATCTCCAACCTGGGTACGCAAACCCAGGGTCGTTAGAAAACGACCTAGTGAGTGGTAAAATGAAGGAGGCAGTAATATATATAATAGTAATACAAACACAATAATAATATATAATACATGATGTTGTACTAGTGATACCATATAATACGCATATACGAAGCAGTAGAAATATATAAACATGTCATCTTTTAATACCATCACTACCTAGCCGGTTATCATCAGGTCATGTCTATAGTCGTATCCAGTTTATATAAAAATATTGTTGTCTAGTGGTGACGTGATAGAAATGAACATGCTAGTTGTGATGTGATAGACGTGAACATGCAGATGGGCATATGCAATATAACCATAATAATGTGTTGTGCATAGATAGTAATGATGTCTGCTAGGTATATAGAAAACAGAATAGATGCAATGCAGAGTATACATATATATGAGTAGTATGCCACCACAGAAAGTGTAACATGTACCAAGTAAAGTAACATGATAGCGGCTAAATGATCAGGTACAGTAACAAGTACAACTAAACAATAGTATACATGTATCAGGTAAGTCATGTTATGTATACAATAGTAGCAATCAGTACCATCTACTATTTTAATCAATCTCTTCCAGTGTCTTATACCACTGGCCGTTCATACTGGAGCTCACACTCCAGTCGAACCCATCCAGACATGGCCTACGGGTACCATTATCCAAACGAGAGAGTGACCAAATAACAAGTATTCCCGACGTCACTATTGTGTATACTGTTTTCTTATGTTACTTGGAAACCCATGGTCGAGGAGCTCTAATCAGATGGGTGTATCCCGTGCATACCCGGGACAACGGCCTTATCAGACCCCTGGCTGCTGAGACCAGAACCAGCCCGCTAAGGCTGTAACATGTAACGGGAACTCAATGAGCTAAAATAATAACGGGAAACGGGAGCTCATGAGCTATAACAGACGGTAGCCAGCACTACCCCGTCCCCTACAGTGGGACAAACAATGGATCCAGACATCCACCTGACAAGATCTAGTCCACCGTCAAGTCTCCCCCATACCTAAATTCTCTTTCTTATCTTTCACTATACAGTATAACAGGAACAAGTACGGGACATGGTACATGTAATACGATAACATGACATAAGCTCTGTTGATAGCATGAAACACGATAAGGGAAACGGGAACAATAGATGTGGGATTCCACACATCGCATATCAACAGCTTATGTATCCAGTAACGAGAATAGCAATATCAGTAACGGGAATCTATCATATAACAGGAATACAGGGATAACATGGAACAATAATACATGTAATAGGAACAGGGAGCCATATGACAAGAATAGAGAAACCATACATGCATGTGTAACCGTGATATGTAAACATGACATAACTGTGTACCGAGCATCCATGTAACGATGATAACAATAATATGCAATGCGGTAGTCTGTGCATTGGTATCTCCGTGTGCCAGTGGAACATATATGTGTAGCAATAATCCGTGTAATATCTCTGTGATAGTACATGTAATAACAGTATTCCGTGTATAATATGATACCATGTCCAGTGAACTTACAGTATCTGTGTAACGATGATACCAGTGCATGAAATAACGGTGTCCAGCATTCATATCTAGTGACAGTGTAGTGTCATCGAGTACAATGGATCAGTATACATGTGACGGTAGTTATCTAACAGTGATACAATACATGAAATAATAGTGTCGAAGAAGATAGTGAAATAGTGGCCTGAGTGTTAGTGGCTGTGCAGGTATGATGACTGTGTCCGAGTTGTCTATGTCAGTATTTATTGTTATTATTATTAAATCAGAAAATACCTTACAATATTATAGGTTCTTCCTATTACCACGAGTTTTCAATAATTTCAAGTTAATAATGAATAGTTACCGTATTTTATCCATAATCAAGATCTATCAATCAGTTTCACTAAACATGATAAAATGTAATTTATAAAAGAAAAACACTCAGAAACTAGCCATGAGAAGGTAGCTCTCTTTCCCACGATCGCGACGGATCCAGAATCGTCCAAATCGCAGTCCGGATGCTCCAGATATCGCCTGAAGACTAGATCATAGACACATGGTGAAAGCGGATTCTCAAAATACAACTCTATTTGTGAAATAAAAATCGTAAAGCCGATTATCGGTATCGGTCGACACCGACTACGGAGATTTTCCAAAATAATCCAGAAAAATTCCAAAAAATCCTGAAAAATCTAAAATATTAGAAAATGATATTTGAAACTAAAATCAGCTCAATCTGACTTCCAAAAAGGTCAAATCAATTTTATACGTCGTATCGCGTATTGATACTGTGATACGTACCTTAGGGATCAGGGGGTTACATTTCTCCCCACCTTACAAAAAATTTCGTCCTCGAAATTTCAATTCAGGTATGAGAACAATATTTTCAGCCCCAAAGCCTAATTATTACGGGCCTACGACGCTTCCGATGCGTACTCTGATATCGATAAGGAACTTGGGATGGAGAATTAGTGTAGTGAACTACAGCTAACAGAGTGAACGCAATAGGATGAAGAGAAAGTAAGAAGGAACTCAGATAGTCTGGGTGACAACTGTAATTAAGGAATAAAACATAGTCAAGGAATGAATTGTCAATGATCTTGTATTCTTGTACTCGTTGTTGGAATTCCAAAATTCAGATACAGATAAGTAATTTGAACCTGATTGTACTGTTGGTAAGAGCCCAAGCATTGACCCAGGTGGTTACCCACACCAGGTGTGAACCTAGGCTCTGATACCACTATGTAACGCCCCGATCCCGTAGGTACGGAGACGTTATGGCGACGTACATACGCGCGATGGTGTTTTCACCCTGCGTATGTACGTCTCCATAACGTCTCCGTACCTACGGGGTTGGGGCATTACAATTTGAGATTAGTTCGTCAGATACCCCTGCAACAGATCTTGGGGACTACTTGGCGAGAAAGAGAACTACTCATCAAATTGCTCCTTAGTGCCATTGCTAACAATTTTTCTCGGCAGTACTCTTTGATTATCACTGCAACTTTCAGATAACTAAGTTGTCAGTTTTTACCCTATTGCCAAATGCTTTAAACTCAAACTCTGCCAAGAAGCAATAATCTCGCAAGAAAAAGTTATTCTCTGACGTTGAGTACCCGGAAGTAACGTCCATCATGGAGGGTCCAAGCACCACACCAAGTAAGTCGAAAGGGAAGCAACTTGCCTTTAGTTCTGAGGAGTCAGATACTGAATTTTCCTTAGGTTAAAAAAAAATATTGATAAAGAATTTACCAACAACTTGGATCCGAACTGGAGCAGTTATCCCAATCGACTACAATTCACTGGCTAGAGGGATTGAAACAGACGATGAGCACTCTGCCATCATGGGATCCCATTCATATAACTCTTATAGGGAAATAGAAGTCTTCACATATATGGCTGATATTCTAGAAGAGATAGCCAGAAAATTTAAGGTGCAAGTTTGAGTGCAATAGGCACAACACGAGATGTTTCAAACCCAATAAGAGTCTATCAATAATCTCAAGAAGAGGATAAATCTTTTGCTTAAAAAGTCAAAGAAGAAGACGAAAATTCCAAAGACTAGAGCTTCTTCCCGAAAAAGTAAGGATAAAGAGAAGGAGAATGAAAATCCTACCTCCGAACATTCTGATGGAAATGAGAACAACTTTGGATATGAAAATCCTAAGTCTTTTTCTTCTGAGGAATCAGAGAATTAGAAGATAATCATGCCAAGAAGATGAACGAACTTGAGAAATGCGTAGAGGCTATCTCAAATCGAAGCAATCTTCAAGAGGAGGGGGTAGTCAAACCATACCGGGTCAGTGGGATTCAGCTCCTTATCCTCCCAGATTCAAGGCACCTATCTGCACGCCATCGATGGCAAAGATTTAATATATACTATTTCAAATCCCAAATAGGGAATGTAGTATCAAACGATGTCATCATGGCTAGTTTATTCATCAGCACCCGCAAGGGGGTTGCCTTTGAATGCTTCAAGAAGCTCCTTGCCTGCTCTATCAAGAAATGGGTCAACCTCGAGAAGCTCTCTCTGGTATGATTCTTCGAAGATGACATTGAAGTATCTGTGCCAACTCTTCTTGCTACAAAGCAAAAGAAAGAAGAGTCAATTAAAGCATTTGTGGAGAGATATTGGAGTATGGTGCTCCGATGTCCAACTGACATGACACAGTCTACAATGGTAGAGACTTGCCATCACAATATGCAAACCACACTCATATCTCAAATAGGTGTAACTTAAAATCGCACATGTAAGCAACTAGTCTTATAACGCGAATGAGCAAAAGACATATTTGCAAGAGTAAGTCAAGAAGATTACAAGAGTATGTAGCATTGAATCTACTGGGCAACAAGGTGATTTGACTTTTAAAACTATCACGTTCAACAGTTACCTCTAAACAATCTAAATCACTCCATCGGTATAATATCAAAGACTATATGTGTTTGTCATCTCCACGGAATTAAAAAAGCCCTGGAAGTACATTAGTTAATACTCCAAACAAAAAAGTACTATCCATTATCAAGCTAACACCACACCTCTGATCAAATAAGTACGCATAGGGAACACCAATTTCCCTGTAAATTCCCCATGGAGCTTATACTTCTTTAATCCCCAACAAGATTTAGAAGTTATCTATGGAATAACAATCCAATGCTTCTGACAACTAAAGGATAGAGGAACACATTGGCTTTTAAGTCCAATTTAAAATCCTCGACAATTCATCATGCTGAAGTGAATAGCATGGCTAGCCCAACTCAAACAACAATTGGTAAAGGTATACCAAATATGTTGATAGCTGAGGATTTGCTAAAAATCCTGAGGGTCCTAATCCTGCCTTCTCTTCTAAAATTCCTTACCAATTTCTATCCATAAAATGGTAGGATCACAAAAAGCTATAATTGTTTCCCTAATAAAATAATCACATATCGAACCTGTCATGTTAACATTATACTTTTGACATACCCTACTGTTAAGTTAACATTATACTTCTGTTTTCCATTATGTTTGCAAAGGGGAAAACTTACAATAAAAAGTTGAGGAGCTAAATTACAAGTATTCTTAAAAAGATTACAAGTAGATCTCCTCAGAGATTCTAGAGAAGTGTGCCGATAGGAGTCTGGTCAGCGCGCGACCACTTTGTCCCTTTGATGATGCGAGCGATGAGATTCCCTTCTCGCCTGGTTCGGGGAATCAGAGAATAGAAGGTTGGTAGAACCCTCTTGCTGCTTCTCAAAATCGCCTTCAATTAGGAATTCCTTCTCGCCTGGTTCCGGAGATTCCTTGAGAAGAAGAACGATGATAGGGTACCAACACCCTGGATAGAGAAAGCAATTCTCTAAAAGGTCTCTGAATTCGAGAGCGCACGGTGCTTATGAAGAAGCCCGATTTTTGAGAAGACGCCAATCTCGCTGATGATCAATCGATGATCCTCCTTGATCTCCTCCGATCCTCCTCCCTTGTGCCCCTGACGGGCTATTTATAGGGAGAGCAAGGGTATAATCGTCCCCTTGAAGATATGGAAACAGATTGAACCTAATCTGTTTGAATCTGGAAAGTAGCCTTGCTGCGAGGCTAGGATAGCTTCTGCGGAGCTAGAATTGGCAGGTCGGTTGATCTGTTTTGATCCTTTCCATATTGTTGGGAGATTCTCCTTGATCCTCTTACTCGTTTCAAGAGAGTCAAGAGATAGCGGCAATCACCTGCCATATTTGAATCCTAATTGGATTTGATCAGATTGGATCCGATCTCATCAGGAGATTTGATTGGTCAAAGGTTGACCATAGTAGACCAATAACGGAGCTGCCCGCTTTGAAGCTCATAGCGGAGCTAGAGGCAACTCTTGGCGAGGTCCTGAAAAGAGGCTTTTCGGCGAAGCTGTCAATTAGCTTCCTGGCGATGCTCTGGATGATGCTAGCCTCTCAAACGAGGCTATCTCCTTGGGCTAATGTAATGCTAAATACTAGCATTTTAGACCTGCTGAGGTCTGTTTAGAAACAATCCGGGTTCACTGTTCTGCTTGCTGGATCAGTGGGGTCCAAGCTGCTTCCTTATCCCTTGGAGGTGGGTGGAAACTGGTCTTCAGCTTGTCTGTCCCTTGTCTTTTGTAAATGTCAACAAGTTTAGACATCGTTCGGACCAATGAGAATCTTGTCTTTTTTAAGTGTCAACAACTTCTAACAGTAATTTTTCTCAATTTTTCAAGCGGATAAAATTTCTTCTTATCATTTCTCCTCAATAGAATGACAAGTCCACCAAAATTACTCTTATCACATTACAGGTCTCGGTCAAGTTAATATCACACCTGTGATGAAAATTGCTCATATCGCAATACAAATTTCCCGGCCAAGTTATAATCTACACGTCTGACCAAAATTGTTCATATTGTAATACAATTCCCTATTAAGTTAATATTATACCTCTAACAGTGATTCTCTCGACTTTCGAGACGTTCGATACTAATTTAAAATATCACCCCTCTAGCATGTATTTCATTGTTAAGTTAAATACTACACCTATGATAATGATCTTCCCTCAAGCTTTCTCATCGAAACTGATACATCCAATACTAAGTTAATATCACACCTCTAGCATATATCCCACTGCTAAGTTAAACCAAAATCAATGACAATAATTTTCTCAGTTTCTCCATGAAAACGAGACCTTTTTGATGCTAAGTTAATATCATACCTCTAGCATATATTTTTGTCAAGTTAATATCAAATCTCTGACAATTTAATTTGCTCAAACTGTAAATTCAAACCCGTCATGTTAACATTATACTACTGACAGTAAAATTCTTCATAAATCCTCAGTGGATCAAACTCCACTTATTATTCTCAGCAATAAAATAGCAAGTCCACAAAATCGTTCAAATCACGAGTTCAACCCCTGCATGACAATTCTGCTCAAATCGTAAGTTTGTATCCCTGTTAAGTTAATTTTCTACTTATGACTGTGATCTTCTCAATTTTTCTCAGTGAAAACAAGACTCCTTAGTGCTAAGTTAACATGACATCTTTAGCACTTATTTCAATGCTAAGTTAATATCACACCTCTGGCATATCCTTATTATGTTAAATACTACACCTCTAATAGTGAATATTCTCGATTTTCTTAGCAGAAACGAGTTCCCGGGTTAAAATCACACCTCTCTAACTTACTTTTCTAGTGGAGTTACTTAACTTTCAATTGCTACGTTAATCGTTATCTCTGACAATTAAAATTCAATCTCTTTAGTCCGTCTGATTTTCGAATAAAAACAGAAAATAAAGATGAGATAGAGAAAAAAAATGTCACTTTTATTATTCAGATTAAAAAGGTAAAAGTGATACAGATACTCTCTTATTCAATAGGAAGAGTGTTACAAAAGGAAGAAGAGATAAAAGTTAATCTCACTCAGCGAGAGACTTTATCTGGTCTTTGAGGCGTTGAATGCCTCGTTGGCGTACTTTTTAACCTCAGCCAGCAAGGTACACATCTAAAAAACTTCTTCAGTGGAGGTTGTCTTCGTGATCAGATTGCTCTACATCCAGAACAGTAGATCTACTTCTTCTCTTTTTGAGAACAATAGTATTCTTTGAGGTCGAAATGTATTGGAACATTCTGATTTCACCCGACCAACTAAGCACGAAAGGCCTCCTCCTACACAAGGTTGTGATCCTTCACTAAGTGAAAGATTTTGTTCCAATGATAATGGGTTTTTCGTTGCTGTCACTTCCCTGAACAAGATTGGTGACTCGAGGATCCGAGACCATACTAGTGCATCGTATCCAATATTATCCGGGTGCAAACTAGTAATACTCCAGGGAGGTCCAAATCTGACTATTTGGTGGGAGGAAGTTCCTTGTAAAATTTTCTTGAATCAAATGAAGGATTACAACGGATTAACACTCCGACTACAAGGGAGGGAAGATGTTTAGACTTGAACTCCTCATTGTTTAAAGCTGGGTTCTTGATGTGGCGGTAGAAAGTGAATCTTATTTTTCGTTGATCGGGTGAACGTCAGGACCTCTTGGGAATCCTCTCTTTGGATGGCAGACGGAGTAACACAGCTCCTGTCGATTAGGAATCTCAAAGAGATTGTAGGAAAAGATTAACCTGTACGCAGCAAGTTGCTTGAAGAGTTGAACTCTCTTTCTGTTCGGTGGAAGTCTCGGGGCTTCTACAGCTCACAAGCGAAATTCTTCTTCAAGAATTATCTGATCAACCGACCCCTTCTTCCTAACAAACGGGGTTATTTATAGAGGTTTCAGGGGTGAACGTGCCTCCTAAAAACGCTCCATAATGGAGGTTAACTTTCTTATTATGTGGGCAGTAATTGACCCAATAACGAGGGCTGTTATAACTGAGACACGGGTTTCGGCCCTCGCGCCTTGGTGCTGAAGCAATACTGAGACGCGGGTTTTGACCCTCACGTCTTGATGCTGCAGTGATGCTGAGACGCGGGTTTCGACCCTCGCGTCTTGATGCTGCAGTGATGCGGAGACGCTGGTTAAGACCCCGCGTCTTGATGCTACAGTGATGGCTATGATTAGCCCTGCGTCTGGAGTTTAGACTCTGCTTTTTGATGACTTATCTTTTAGTGATTTTTAGACAGCTTACAGAACCCCCTCCAAGGTTTTCGATATTTCGTGGTTGACTGGGACGGATTTCGAAATACTTTGGACTTTGGTTGAGTTCATACTTCTCATGATTGGACTGACAATCATTTGAGATGCTCTGAGCTTGATCCTGTCTGGAAGGTGGTTTTCGTGGGTGTACTGTGAAACCCTTTGAAGCTGCCAGAAATGATCGCGACAAGTATCTAGATACACAGTCTAGACCTCCCCAGTGCTCTGAGTTTGTTGTTGGTGTACTTTGAACTAGGGGTAAATAGTCATCTGCTTGTGCCAGTGTACTGTTGAACTGAATTGCAAAAGTAAGGACTAAATGCAAGTCCTATAGACGCAGTGGTCATGCTGCTTTAAAGACGCGCCTCTTGTAGGGATGCGTCTTTTGGAATGAAGGCGCAGCTTTCGCTTTGTGAAGTAGGCACGACTTTGGCCTAGTTGAAGAGCCGCGATCTTCGGAGGGACATGATTTTCTATTGAACACGAATCCGTCTTGTGGGCGCGTTGCCACGCGTCCAGCAGAATTGAGGGGACATCTTCCTTTTGGCGCGCGAATTTTGCGCTGCATTTAATATGCATGCCACGCGTCAGACAAGAATTAGGCATCGAGCCAAGCGCCGATTATCTCTGCGAATCACTGTGCCTATAAAAGACAACAGTCTTTCAAGAGTCATCATTAGACTCTTCTTCTTCGCTGAGCCTTTTAGGGTTAAGAAAAGCTCGAAGCTTTTTTTCGTTTTCACCATCTTCAACACCGATTCCACGGTTGCGATGGCACCAAAAGCCAAGCATGTTGCTTCGTCCTCGAAGGTTGTTGCTCTTGAGACTCAAATGGGCAGTTCTTCCACATAGGAGGCCCCTATTTCAGGTAGTACAACCATCTGATCTGGGTTACCGCCATTAAAGGGGCTTACAGAGTTCTTTCAACTCCTAAGTCCCTCTTGAATGTGAACCGCCAACATGGGCTCGTGCCCCTATTTGATCGTCAAACGCGGTTCTTGAATTGGTGGACAAGATGCGAGTTTGATGAATTCTGCATCTTTGCTTCATCAATCTGAGTCCGTATCCGTTTGCTGAATGCAGGCCTCATTGAGCCCTGTGTCTTGAGTCAGCACTCAAAAATTTTTCTAAGTGTGAAGAGTTCAGACGCAGACTTCTTATATTTCTTGCGTCTTGTAAGATCAGATGCAAGTTTTAATGAATCTTGCGTCTGAATCCTTTACTTAGAAATTTTTTCTAAGTTCTGGATTTTAAAATGCGGGCTTCATACAAGCCTCACATTCTTTGAGTCTGGACGCAAATTTTGCTGGTCTCCGCGTCTGGATTCCCCTGCGTTTGATTTTCAAACACTTAGCCATTTACTTTTAGGTTTCTAACCAAGTGTTGTTCTCTTTACAGTACGATACTCCTCCAACCCTTTGTCCAAAAAGTGCCACTTTGGGCATGTAGGTGGCGCTGATCGTAATCTGACCTTCGTGCTGCAGAACACTGCTCCTGTGACTACTGGTAAGTCGAAGGAGCGAAAGGAGAGGATCTCTAAAGTCAGTATGTTGACCCTCCGAGAGATTATCTCTGATGGACTGTTTAAGACAGATTCTCGCACTCCATTGCGGAAGCATGTCTTCTTCTTTGGTGATGACATTGACGAGGAAGATAGAATTTTACACGACGGAGATTATAAGTGGCTCCGTCAGATAGGGGATAGGAGGTTCTTTCTTCCCAATATGGAGAGAATGTATCCCCTATCTTATCTCCAGCATATGTCTGTTCATCGTGCGATGGACTGGGATCTTTCCCGATTTGTCTCCGGTGTCTCTCTTGGTAGACTAGGTGCGAAAGAAATACACTCTGCCGGCCATGGGAAAGAGGTCTTTAGTTTATTCCCCAGATTGGTCAGGTCTGAATATCCGAGAGCGGAAACCCCTCAGCTTCTTCATCAACCAGTTCATGAATGTCAGGGGCGATTTTCCCGTCGACTTCCGCCCGCTCGGGTGGGTTCATTCTTCCAACAGATCCTGGTGGGGCAAGATGGTTGGATTTGTCCTTGTCGAACTTGGAGCTATGCTGGAACAAGTGGGGCTATACCACTCGATCAGGGTTGTGCAGTATGGCCTCCCGCTAAGCTCCCATAATTTCTATGGCATCCTGGAGCGCTATAATCCTTTGACGGGCATATTTTTTTACCCCGGTCGGAGAGATGGGGCTCGCTCTTCATGAGCTGTATGAAGTCTCAGGGCTTGTTATGGGAGATGCCCCTTATGAAGAATATGTTCTGACTTCTAAAGAACTTCATCTCTTAAAAAAGGAGAGCTCTCAAGTATACGAGACATACTGAGAAGTGTTGTGTCACTTCCACATCTGCGGTCAAATAACCTCCTGGAGGAATAGGGGTATTAAGCAGATGTCCTGAGCGAGCTACCTATTCAATAGTATAAATGAGAAAGATAGCTCAGTGGACAGTCTGGCTCCTTGCACTGACGAAGAAATTGCTGAGAGGTTCAACGCCTCTACAAGCTCTTGCACCATGGAGTCAAGTGAGGATACTTTCAAACCTGACATGGTCTCTAAAAGTTTTCATCATCAAGCCCGAGTTTTCATTTCTGATCGGGCGCTATTGGCGGGCTTTCTTATGCTATGGCTGAAGCGTTGTGTGGTGCCAACATTGCCACTTAAGTAATTGTCGCCGATGTGGTATACCCGGCGATTTTGCTGGCCTATGGAAAGTCTATCGCCCTTCTCCCAGCAATAGTGGCTGAAATTCAAAGTGGATTATGGGGTCTGGTTAAAAGCCTGTGCCAAGTGGAGGCCATTGTCGACTCCAAGGGTAGACCAGAGGTTGACTCGGAGGGAAGGCCGAGGGTAAAGACCCCCAACCCCAGGATCGAGCTTTCATATACGTACTTGATGACTTGATATGTTATGCACTGCCCTTCACTGATGACGACGGTGCCTCTGTCTGAGGGGTTTGTCCCTTTTGTGCAGAAGCTGGAGAATTCGAACTGGTCCAACTACTATATGTTCTTCGTTCTGAAATGTATTCTGAACGCTTCGAACTACCAGCTCGACCGTTGTTTCTCCGAGATTCTGGTGCATCTTACGGGGATAAATTTTCCAACCTTGCGGGACCAGATGATTTCACAAGACTGCCATCGGGAGTCTTCTGGTGGCTGATTAATATTCGGCCTGGGTATCTGCTCTTTCAGTAAGGGAACTTATGTACGATCGAGCCTTATATGCCGAGCTGTTTTGCTCGACAGTTCGGTTATGATCAATTATATATCGGTAACCCCAATGCTAATCTCTCTTTCAGCGGAAACTTGTTTGAAGGTGCTCGGGCATGGCATTATAGCGTGGCTGGAGGGACAAAAGCTGTTTTCAGCTTGCCTCACAAGACGCCCAACTGTTACACTAGCCTTAACTTCTGTACTTGGTACTCCCTGGCTAGCAAGATGCCTGATTTCTCAATAAATATCTCATGCATTAAGAGCATCAAGGCGTCTTATAAGGACAAATTGGAGTCCAACAAACGCGCGCAAGGTAGGGAGGAATATCAGGCAGCCGAGAAAGAAGCAGGAGGGGAAACATGGGCGGGACCGGGAGCAGCAGCACCCAAGGAGCAGTCCATTAAAAAAAGTCGGTAGGCTGTGTCCAAACGTTCCCATGGCTCTACCTCCAAGGGTGAGCCTATCCCGAAGAAGGCTAGAAGGAAATCGGAGGTTGAAGCTCAAATGTCCGAGGTAGTGCCTTCTGGTGTTGAGGAGTAGATGGAGGAAGAGGAAGAGGAAGAGGAGATCTCCCTCTTCGTCCTCGTGGTCTACGCAGCAGGGGTCCCATGATCCTGGAAGAAGGGGAATTTGCAGGTGAAACCATCATGGCTGAAGAGGCTGAGCGACCTGAAGTTGACTTGGCCGGGAGGGATGACGTTGAAATCCCAGGGGTTTCAACTCAGCCTGGGCCTTCTTTAGTTTATGAGAGGAGGGCTGAGATGCAACAGCCTGGGTCTCCCAATGTATTAATGCCCACTTCACGGGTTATTGATCCCAGTCCTACTACTGGGATGCTCAGTAGTAAAGTCTCGATTACTGAGCCCGCTTGTGTTGAGCTGTCATCTTCATCGTCCGAAGAACATGGGTATTATTCTGGCGAAGAAGTTGATTTCGGCGATGAACCTGCTCTTCCTGATACGAGCAAATTTTCGCATATTTCAGAGGAAGAGGTACAAGGATACGACCTTGCGACGGCTTCACCGATAGCAATAATTGCTGCTACCGAAGAAACTTTCCTTATTTTCTTGAACCGTCTCCTTCTCAAGTTAGGGAAGGGTTATGACATTTACTTTTGATTTTCAGGGCTGGTTGTCGACGGTGAAGCCACCACCTCCTCTTATATTTAAGAGATGATCCAAGAGCTTGCCCAGCAAGAGGGCCCTGAGGCTCATATTACCGGGATGCCTCAAGAAAGTGTGACCGTCGAGGTCGGGGAGGCCTCAACCCCACACGACCTATCCAGGAACTTGCCATCTTCAGACCCTCAACTTGGTAAGAGAATACTGAGGCATTGAATATTCTCCTTTCTATTGTCATGGTTGATGTTTTGGTGGTTTGCAGAGAGCGCTGGAGTAGCTCAAGCAGAGAATCCTGCGGCAAGCATTGACGCAGAAGGTAGTACAGTTCAAACCTCGACTGGGGAACCCGATGTCGCAAGGTTTACTGTTACTCCTGTCGCAGTGGAGGCCGCTACGACAATAACCATCCCGGAAGTATCAGTGACTACCTCAGCACCTGACGAACCTATCGTCGGCCTCACTCATATGCAAGATCAACTGACTCACATCTCTCGCCCTGTCATGGAAAGGGAGTCCGTGAGTACATCAGTAGAGTTCTCTCCAGTTAATGACATCATGGAAGAGCTAGCACGTCAAATGGTGCAGCAATTCTTTACTTCCATGAGATCTTGTATTGACCTCATCCTTTCTGGGGCAGCTCTTTTGAGTTTTGCTCTAATACTTCTCGAAAATCAGATCGAGACATTGGTCATACTGGGAGTCCTTCGCAGGCTAGGGCATGCCTGATGCTGGTGGAGCAGCTGGGGAGCCACCTGAAGGAGCTCAAGACTTTGGAGAATGCTGGCTCAGTAGATGAGGCCCGGATAACTCTGAGCAAGCTTCTTGCCGCTCAAGAACATGAGCGAAAGGAGATGGGGAAACAAATAGCTGAAGAGGCCGGCCATCTCTAGCATTTTCAAGCTGACCACCAAAGGCTGATTGGCGATTCGAAGGAATCTAAAATCGTCATACAGAGTGCAGAAGGTTACTGTCACTGATCGAGTTACCATAGCCAAGGCACAAGCCTTGATCGAGATCATTGAGCAGAAGCTTGCCGCTGCTAGAAAAAGGCTGGAGGAGCTGAAAAATGCTAGGACGTAGGCTGAAGAAAGCCTCTCCGCTCATTCCTCCAGGTTGGAGTCTCTTCAAGCGCAACTGGCTGCGAAGAGATTTTTGTCTGAGGAGGAACTGCGGGTCCAAGCTCTGATGGAGGCTGGAAGGGCACGTTAGCACGAGATGCACCGTCTCAGAGAACAAATCCGTTCTTTGGCGAAGCAAGATTATTAGCCTCCTTTTCCTTTTTGTATTTGTTCACCCCTTTTTTTTTAAAACACTCTATTTGTCAAGAGTGTATGTATTACTTTTACCATTTTGAATCAAATAATAAAAGTCTTCAAATTTTTGCTCCATCTTCATCCCTTCAAGTTTTTTTTTTGCTCGCTGTCGATAAACTCAATTTTCATAACCGTAGTCTTTGACTGTCTGTAAAACGTAGTCTTTAGTCGGTCATGAACAATAAACTCAGGCTGAACTGAGTTCTTGAGTAAGACATGATTTTCATTCATAATAGAGACGTGATCCTGGGGGATGCGGCCCTAAGTCATTAGTGAAGACGTCGTTCAAGCTTATCAAGGAAAACGCGTGAACCTTCCTTCCGATTAAGGGTGCAGCTTTGGCTTAAGGACAAAAGGGCATTGTTCTGAAATGTAAATTTGTGTTCTTCAATAAAGGAGACGCGACCTTCATACTTATGAAAGGACGCAGATCCATAGACGCGGCCGTTTATTCTGTTAGGATGCAGTGGAAGCGCGATCTTAGGCTCCTCAAAACTGATGCATGGATCCCAAATAATTGATGGGACGCGGCACTAGCTCAATAGAGACGCGTCTCTGGACCCTTGATAAGGCACAAACTCAGGCTGTATTGAGTTTATGATAAAGACACGACTGTCATCCCGTAATGGAGACGTCGTTCTGGGCTCCTCGAGAATGACGTAGGCCTTCTCTGGTCGTTGAGGACGCAAGCTTCAGAACACAGCTTTCAAGATGATGCGGACTCAAGACGCAATCTCCGAATGGATCCAATTCGCTGAGGAGACGCGGCTCTGAATCACCCCAAGAGACGTGGTCGCGACCCTTTCGAAAGGGATGAAAGGAACGCGGCTTTTCGGGTTCATGAAAGGACGCGGATCTCAGGACACGACCTTTCAATCTGTGCTTGATGCAACCTCCTAAGCGTTACATGCAGCTCATCTTAAAGATTTTATTAGATCCTTAAATGTCAAGTCGGCGTTGATGATTGGGGACTCGTGTCCTCTGACGTTTCCCGAAACGGCAATCCACGCGTCAGCTCTTCATTGGGCTTTGACATTAATATCTTAAAATGCCAAGTCGGCGTTGACGATTGGGGACTCTGTCCTTGACGTTTCCCGAAACGGCAATCCACGCGTCAGCTCTTTATTGGGCTTCGACGTTCGTGCGGGAATTAAGGCCGATGGCTCTGATTTTTATGCCATTAATTATAGGCCTTATGCGTTGCCTATAAATAGGTCTCGCCCCCTTAACAGTCCATTGCTTAGACTGTTTCTCCTTAAGAGCAGGCGCTCTAAGAGACTTCATCTTAACTTAATCTTCTTCTTTCAATGGGATGTTCCCCCATGGACAGCAAAGACTCAAAGCTTTCATGCTTTCCTTTAATCTTTCCTGAAGATTATCACTGTCAAGTGATTTCAAGATCAAAAAGCGTCCCTCTGAGCACCTTTTATACCTGCTCCTTGATGCAGAAAGTTCAACCTCTAGCGGGTTCTTTTGCGGGTAGGAATTAATTATCACCATGATATACTCAGCCCAACATGAGTTTAGGTTTTGCTGTCCCTTGAAGAGATTCACTTTTTTGACCTTCTCTTGAGGTCTGACTGGTGTACCCATTATTTAGAAGTCACGCCTTTAGATTTCTTGATGAAGCGCGAATTGACTGAGTCTGAACTCTAACTTAAAGTCCTTTGGACGCAAGTGTGATGAACTCTGTATCTGGACTGTGAGACGCGAGCTTTGCATATAGATCTCGCATTTGAGGTTGTTGACTTAAAAGAACTTTAATTCTGGTCAAGGGCTTCAGACTTGGATGTAGCAACCCTTGTTTCTCGAACAAGAATGTGGCAACTTTCGCGTCTGGTTCCCTTTGCGTCAATTATTTTGGATGCGGGTCTAACACTAGACCGCGTTCAGACCAGTGCGTATCTAAAATCCACAACTTCGATCGCGTCTGTTTCTGTCGCAACAGGATTTTGACTTTCTGCGTGGGTCATCCCTGCGTCTGAAGTTTACAGCTATAGCCGCGTCTGTTCTTCAATCTTTCTGTTTTAAAATTCTAACCTTCTGGTTTTTACTTCTCATATGTAGCCTCAATTATCCTTTCGCATATTCGCTGGGCCCTTGGGAGAATATATCAGCCAGCGAACTTGTTCGATGGTCGACCATTGGAGGAGAAGTCATGGCTCCTGTTTATGGGAGACGAGAGTTTGCGCGACTGATGACATCTGTTAAGACCTCATTGGACATAATGCACCGACAGTACCCCCAGGCTCGTCATGGTCACAGTGGGTATGGCGGTGGATATGGTGGTGGATATGGTGGTGGGTATGGTCCTTTTGCAGGTCACTGGAAAAAGGACGTCACCTATAAGGTCTCGGATTCTCCCTTCTCCAGTCTTATCCCAGAAGTGACATCGACGAAAAATTCATGCTCATTGGATGACTTTCTGGTGATAGAGATGTTCATCAATGAAGGGTCATGACCTATACCAGTTGGTCGGGTGGAATCAGAAGGCTTTGCTGCATTTCGACCTCAAGAAACACCATTGTTCTTGGCCAACGATGGACTCCTTCGATGTTTACGTCATGCATCATGATGTAATCAGCATCCGATCGTCACCATAGTGCTCAGCCCTTCTTTGTCGCTCTTCCAAACATCTTGTATTTGGAGTGGTGAGCATACTTCAAGAAGTGAGTGCAACCTTTTATTGAGAGAGAGGGACTTCTTTGTACTCCTTTATTGTAACACTCAATCTTATTGTATAAGAGAGCGTCTTGTATCACTTTCATATGTCTGGCATAAATAAAAGCGACACTTTTTTTTTCTTGTCTCCTTCTATTGTCTTGAATTCCCTTTTTGTATTGAAAGTCAGACGAATAGAAGTAAAGGATCTTTGCCTTGCTAAAAATATGATAATATTCTTAACGAGTCAAAGTTTGTAGAAAAATCTTGTTTCAGGAAATTTGACAATGCTGTCAGAGGTGTGATATTAACTTGACAGAAGTAAGATAATTCTTATAGACCTGCCAATCTATAAATGAGAATGACAAGTAGAATTTGTAACCCCAGGGAGAATTAGTTTTCATCAGAGGTTTAGAATTAACTTGACTAAGACCCAGCTGGGAAATTAGTGAAAACACTGTTAATGGTGTAATGTTAACCTGACAATATTTTTAAGTGGACTTGTTATTCTGTTGACGAGAATAACATGTGAGACTAGACTCACAGGGAATCTAGGAGGACTTTTTTTTCCGTTAGAGGTGTGATATTAACTTAACAGATTGAATACAGTCTTGTCAGAAGTGTGATGTTAACTCGACAAGGGTGTGAGTCAGAGGTGCGATATTAACTTAACTCAAGAGTATTCCAGCTTCATTTGGGAAAACTGAAAGTGTCACTGTCATAAGTGTAATGTTTAACTTGGCAGTGAGGGTAATGCTAGAGGTATAATTTTGAACTTGGCATTGGTCGTCTCGACTTTGACAAGGAAGTCCGAGGGAAAATCATGGCCATAAGTGTATTGTTGAACTTAGCAATGACCTGGACGCTAGAGGTGTAATGTTAAACTTAGCATCGCTCATTTCAGCTTCGATATGGAAGTCTGAGGGAAAATGACTGTCAGAGGTTTAATATTGAACTTGGCAGCAACTTACTTACTGTTAGAAGTGTAATGTTAAACTTAACAGTAATTTGTCAGAGGTGTGTTATTAACTTGACAGAAATTGGCTCGAGATAGGAGCAATTTGAGGACCTGCCATTCTATTGATGAGAAGTGACAAGTAGAATTTAAAATGTCAGAGGTGTAATTTTAACTTGACAGTGATTGATTTACGATATAAGTAATTTTGAAGACTTATCATTCTACTGATGAGAATTGACAAGTGAAGTTTAAAGTGTCAGAGGTGTAGTGTTAACTTGACAAATTTGATGACTTGCTACTCCATCTAGAGCTGAGACAAGTAAGATTGCACTTACTAGTGAGTATTGAGATTTTTCATTGCCAGAGGTATAATGTTAACGTAGCAGTAACTGTATTTTATGGTCCTACCATTCTGTGCATGAGAATTGGTAAGAGATTTTGGAGGAGAGAGTGGGACCAAGTCCACTTAGGATTTTTAGCAAACCCTCAGCTATCAACGGATTTGGTGTACCTTTACCAACTACCGTTTGAGTTGGGCTAGCCATGCTATTCCCCTCAGCATGAGTTATCGAAGACTTATGTTAGGCTTAGAAGCCAACATTTTACTCTGTCCTTAGCCGCCGGAGGTGTCGGACGTTAATGAAGGTAGAAATACTAAAACCCAAGTTTCGCCTTTTGTTGCTTTCTCAATATGTATATCATACATCATGGTGCAGTCAGTGCCCGATTAGCTTGTCACCGATCTATCGTGATGTGATCTAGTAAAGGAAAGAAACTTTTCTTGGATCCGGAGTTTTGATCAGAGGTGTAATATTAACTTGATCAGAGGAAAAGTACTATTTAAGGAAAGTACTTCTTCAAGAATCTACCATTGATCGGCATCATGAGTATATCGCCATTTGAAGTTATGTGGCCATATGCTCCATTTGAGTAGACTGGCTCTACTACAAATGGCCCTTCCTATTTGGGCTGGAATTTTCCTTTTGTCTTATGTGTCATCACCACAGGTCTTCTGACGGCTAAGACAAGGTCACCTTTCTTGAAAGTTCGCACCTTAACTTTCTTGTTGAAGGCTCTGGTAATCCGGGCTTGGTAGAGCTCGATTTATTGTTAGGCCTGCAGATGTTTATCATCTAAGGCTTCCACTTCTTGGAGTCACAGTCGATGCTTCTCCTCCTTTGTCATCTCTGCTGTCAAGGCGACGCGTAGAGATGGAATTTGAATTTCTAGTGGAAGCACGGCTTCACATTCATATACCAAAAAAAATAGCGTAGCTTTAGTTGGGGTTCGAACAGTTGTGCGATAGGCCCATAAGCATTCACCTAACTTGTCGTCCCAGTCACGTTGACTTTTCGAGACGAATTTCTTGAGAAGCTTGCTAATGGTCATGTTGAAAGCTTCTGCAAGACCATTAGCAGCGGGATAGTATGCCGTTGAGGACACACTCTGAATTCTAAACTTAGTGCAGAACCTCTGAAAAGCCTGACTGACGAACTGGGGTCCATTGTCATGGACGATTCGCCGAGGTATACCAAAGCGGCAGATGACGTGATGTTTAACGAATTTGATCACATCAGATGACTTTACCTTCTTCAAAGGAATGGCTTCAGCCCATTTAGAGAAGTAATCGATAATGGCTAAAATGAACCGATGTCCTTTTGATGATGGTGGGCTGATAAGGCCAACTACGTCCATGCCCCACATCTCAAATGGCCAGGTAGAAGTTGTAGAATGGAGGTATCCTGGTGCTTGATGGATAAAATCACTATGCACTTGGCGGCGTGACATCTTTTAGCATAAGTGATAGCGACAGTGATCATCTTAGGCCAATAATATCCCAACCTTTGAGTCGATCCCCAAATTTTGGGCTAGGTTGATGGGCTCCACATATGCCATCATGGGCTTCTTTCAATACCTCCTGTGCCTCTTTTTCTAATAAATAGCGAAGTAAGATCACGTCATGCGATCGACGATACAGTGTTCGCGTGATCGCATTATAGCAGAATTTGGGGACTTTTCTTCTAATGGCTGCCGCTTCTTTGGTATCATCAGGCAGGATGCCGTACAAGATATAATCAATGTAAGGGAATCGCCAGTCTCTAGGCTCTGGGCCGGTTGATGACTCAAGAGCTTCTTTGACTTGACAATCTCCTGTCGGCTTCTAGTAATCCTCAGAAGCGACTCTTGGGTAATACAAGTCGTGGCTGTGGACAAGTATTTTCGCTACTACTCCACTAGAAGGGCTAAAGAGGCAGCGAGAGACGCCAGTGCATCTGCATGCGCATTTTGCTTGCGTGGTACATGGTCGATGTAAAAGTTTATGAACTTCCCGGCCATGTGGACAGTTGCGTTATAATAGGGTACTAGATCTTCATGTCTGACTTCGTACTCCCCGCGAACTTGGTTGACGATAAGTTTAGAGTCACCATATGCCTCGAGATTTTTAACACCAATCTCATCGGCGAGTTGCATTCCAATCAAAAGGGCATTGTACTCCGCTACATTGTTGGAACAAGGCTCGGTTAATGAGACGGCTCAAGGAATCACATAGTTCTGTGGGGAGACGAGTACTACCCCTACTCCTGCTATGATATGTCCTTTCGGGCCTGTTCTCGATGCACCGTCAAAGAAAAGTTGCCACACTTGTCTTTCAAAAGATGTCTGGGTCAGGCAGACTTCAGCGACCTCGTCTGGGAGATCCTCGTAAAGTTTGACTGCCCTCAGATCTGGATGCTCAGCCAGAAAATTCGCCACCGCTTGTCCCTTCACGGCTTTTTTGTGGTAAAAAGCGCATTTCATATTGGGATAGCAGTATGGCCCATTTTGCCAATCCGCCGTTTAACGATGATGGCTTTGTCATGAGTAACCTCAAAGGGTTAACCTTTGATATGACGTTTATAGTTTGGCCTACCAAATAGCGTCGCATTTTCTGAATAGCGAACACTAATGCCAAACATTTCTTCTCGATCGGGTTGTATCGATGTTCGGCCCCGATCATGGTTCTACTCAAATAATAGATTGCTTGTTCGTGTCTTTGATCATTATTTTGTACTAGTAAAGCTCCTAAAGAATGATTCATTGCTAAGACGTATATCAGGAAAGATTTTTTTGGACACCAGAGCTGTAAGGACTGGTGATTGTGTGAGGTATTATTTAATTTCCTCAAACGCTTGCTGGCAAGCATTGCCCAAATGAACGAGACACCCTTTTTCATTAATTTGGTAAAGGGTTGGCATCTTCCGGAGAGATTTGAGATGAACCTTCGGATGTATGCCAATCGTCCTTGCAATCCCCTGAGTTCTCTGAGATTCTGTGGAGGTTGCATCTCCTGAATGGCGCGAACCTTTTCTGGGTCCAAATGAATTCCTGTGAAAGTTACTACAAACCCTAGGAATTTGCCACTGGCCACCCCCAGGAAGGATTTAGTGGGGTTCATCTTCAACTGATGGGTTCGCAAGATGTCAAAGATAGCCTTTAAATCGGCTATGTGATCACCTTTGGCGTGACTTTTTACTGCAATCTCGTCAACATAGCATTCCACTATTTTGCGTATGTGTTCGTGGAAAATGGCATTCATGGCCCTCTGATATGTCGGCCACGCATTCTTTAGTCCAAAGGGCATGATGGTGTAGCAGTATACCCCCACTGGTGTCCTGAAAGAGGTATGTTTTTCATTATCAGGATACATTTGTTGGCCCAAAGGCTTTTCACTCTAGTTTTGATGATGATTAACTCATGTAGTTATGCGTACTAATTATCTTGTGATTTTAGTTTCAGTTTATTAATTAAGATATTAGTTGGTGTTTAGCTTCAACAAGATGAATTGGAAGCTTGCACATGTTGATTCAAGAGCCCGCGCATCCAAGATCATATATTGCACTTGCTCGGTGAATCAAGAGTTTTTGGATCGAGCCGACTTGGAGTTTGCGCTCTAGCTTGGAGATTGCGCTCTACAAGAAGACTTAGGTATCCATAGTTTTAGTTTGGGTTTAGATCCTAATTGTAAAGATTAGAATAGTATGATAAGCTCAAGTTCACAACACACACCTTTCATGTTTTGATTTTCGGTTTTAGGTTTAACCGATCTTGGTTTTCATGAATAGATTTTTTATCAAAACAAGTTTACATGGTTTATGTATATTAGATTTGTTCTATATACATGCATGCTTCAATTGTTTAGACAAACTTTGTTTGATAATCTATTCCATGTGTTTTATGTTTTGGTATTTACAACAAAACATATTTTTGGACTTAATGACAAAAATCATGATATATATATGTTTCTTGTATATTGAATTTCTATTCATATACAATATGCTTCAAAGTGTTTAAATATTATATTTTTGTATCATGGATGAGTTTTAGACAATGTGTATTTTCTATTCAAATACAAGGTTTTAGAAAATACGGTTTTTGGTTTTTGGCAAAATTTCTATGACACAAAAATAGTCAAATATGTTTGAAATTTGTGTTAGGATTTTTAACACAAGTTTGTATTTCAATATAAAATGATAAAACTATTTTTGTGGAATTTTAGAGATTTTGTGGGATTTATTATAATATTTTTTCCCCAGATTTCAGACCTGTTTTTGTCTGCCAGGCTTTTCCGGTCGACTGGTACGGTCGATCGTACCAAAGAAGCCAGTCGACCGTTCCGGTCGACCGACGTGCACGGATACGGGCACGCTGGCTGACTCTGTATCCGGTCGACCGAAGCGGTCGACCGACAGAGAGCTGTTTGCTCTCAGGTATTTTCGGTCGACCGAGGCGGTCGACCGGTAGCCACAACGGTTCAAAATTTAACCGTTGGGCGGTCGACCGGCTCGGTCGACCGGAAGGCTATTTCTGGCAAAAGTTCTGTCAACGGCTATTTTCTGTAATTGCCTATAAATACCCCATTTGTGAGAGGTTTTCTCTAAGATTTTTTGTGCGAATTTTTGCTGATTCTCTGGTGTTTTCAAAGCAATCAAAAGAAGTTTATGAGCTTGAATTGAACAATCCATTTGGTGTTTTCATTAGGGTTTTGGAAAATCAAAGAAAGGGTTTTTGGGAAAGAATTTTGATTGAACTATTCTATCTTGATTTCTTGATTTTTCCCAAGGATTTTCTTTGTGATTTCTGATTTCAAATCCTTTGGTTTTCTCCACACTTGAGCAAAAATCTACTATCTATATCTATAGGTTATTTGTGTGGAAGAAGAAGTTGTTTGTGGTTGTTGTTGTGACCACCAAGTTGTAACCCAATCTTTTCTTAGCTTTGTGCTTTGGGTTGTATCCCTCTAGTTGAGAGGTGATCCTTGTATTGGTTGGTGATTGGGAGTTTGTTGTAATGGTTTGAAAATTTGCCTCAAGGAGGAGGTTGTGATTGTTGGAGTTTGCCTCAAGGAGGAGGTTGTGATTGTTGGAGTTTGCCTCAAGGAGGAGGTTGTGTTTGTTGGCTTGGAGTGGTGCCTCAAGAAGGAGGTTGTACTTGTAAAGAGAGGAGTTGGGTACTCCTTGTGAGAGTTCTTGGTGAACGAGCTAGTGGATTAGAAATCCTTCGTGTGTCGAAGGCGGGGATGTAGAGCTGGGTGCTCGAACCTCGAAACATATCTCTGTGTTTGCGATTGATCCATTGACTCTCTCTCTACTCTCTCTTTACTTTGTGCCTTGCATTTATTTACATTGCTCATTCATATTTGCTTGGCTTGGTTGTGTGCATCACTTGTTGATAGCACTTGAGTGTAATTTGCATTAAGTTTTTAAAAAATTCCGCATTTAGTTCATAGATTAGCATTGTCACCTATTCACCCCCCTCTAGGTGACTTTTCAATTGGTATCAGAGCTAGTGCTCCTGATATTTAGGTTTAACCACCTAGGAGCGATCTTGGTTTGCTTATCTTCACTTGCATTTTTATTTGCACTCATACTAGTTTGCACTCATGGCTAGCCCTCCTATGTTTGACCATTTTAGACTTGATACTTGGAAGGTTGACATGACTAGGCATTTAAAAACACTAGGTCATCTAGTTTATCAAGCCATTACCATAGAATCCCTCCCAAATAGTAGCAAGCATAAGAAGGCCAATGCATTAGCACTTAGAGCACTTAGAGCATCTCTAAATGAATTTCTTTTACCCGTTTTTGATCACTATGATTCGGCTTTTGCAGTTTGGAGCATCTTGACGTCTCCCGAGCTTCCAAGGATAATTAACAAGATGAGGAGATCTAAAAGAGAAAAGTCCGAAGAGCAATGCCTCATGGTCCAAGGGAAGAACTCCCTTGAGGTACAATCGGATTCTCATATTGATGATAGCTCTAGTTCCTATTGCCATGGTTGTTTTGAAGTTCAAACCTTAAATATGGAACTTGCTCAAAAGCTTGAAAATTTGTTGGAAAAACATGATTTGTTAAAAGAGGATAATCTTGTTTTGAAAAATGAATTAAAGGATTTATGCTCTAATTTTGAATTGGTTTTGCAAGAGAAAGAAGAGATTGCAAGTGAATGTGACTCACTTAAATCTCAACTTGAACTTGCTTTAAAGGAAAATGAATTTTTGAAAAACAAAAATGATTGTGATGATGTTGTAAAGCACAATGAGATTTTATCTTCAAAATTGGATTTTACTTTTAAAGAAAATCTTACTTTGAAAAATGATATTGATTCAATTACTAGAGAATTGGATTTGGTTTTGATTAAAAATAAATCTTTGCAAAAAGAGATTGATGTTTGCCATGCTAATGTTGCTTCATGTTCTAGCACACCTATTGCATGCTCCACTTTATCTTCGAACATTGAAAATGATATACTTGTTTTGAAGAAAAGTGTTGATAGTTTGGGCTCCACTTTGAGCCATTGTGCCATGAATCACACACGATTGGAAACCTTAGTTCGCAAGAAACAAGTTCCAACCTTGCATGCACACCCATCTAGGCATACACATGCTTTTCATGATCACCATCATCATATGTATGCTCACGTGTACACATGTACACATTGTGGTCGAAAAGGCCACCTTGCTAGATTTTGTTATGATCGCATTTATCATGAAAATTTAGCAACTAATTATGTTTGGGTTAGAAAAGATACTAACCCCCGTGGACCCACAAAGAAATGGGTACCAAAAACCACCTCTTTGACTTTTGATGTAGGTGGGAGCTCTCGCGTCACGTGAGGGTATTGGTGCCTTGAGGTGGATGCATTCTAAGCTAAAAGGAGAACCATTTAGATGCTTCACTCTCAAGGAGATTTGGTGGGAGGACCACCGTGTTTTGGAGAACTAGAGGTGCAACTTCATTGGTTTTGGTATCATCTCTAACTCCTAATTTTTTATTTGCATACTTTCCATGTTCATCTTTTATAGCATATGAATTTACATAATGATCATTTTTGAATAATTGTTGATTTATGACTTGGTTTTTGCTTTATGATTTGAATATATGCTTAGATGTTAGTTTTCATGAAAACTAGGAGTTATACTTGTACATAGAATGGGCCACAATTAAACCTTTATATATGTTTGTGCTTGGATGCCTATTTATACTCATTAGATGTGCTAGTATAGTCTAGTTTTGATGATTCATGCATTCTAACTTGTATTCCCATTTTGGATATGATTTTATGATCATGTGTTTTAACTTCATGTATATGTCTATCTAGTCCAAACTATTGACTATACATATACATCCTTGAGCCACGTGCATTCATGCATATACTTTGTGGACTCATCATGTTTAGGACATGTATGTATGCGTTGGTTTGTATAAGACATACATATGCCTTGAAGTATAAATTGTGTTTTTATGAAAATTTTGATTTTTCATGGTTTCATGTTTTTAAGGAATTTCACATGAGCTTAATTGAATATGTTCATGATTGATATGTGTCACATAACACTTGTTCACTCACTTTATTGTTTACTCATGATTTGTTTTCATGAGACTATGATATGGGCTTTATGAACTTTGAGTGTTTAGTGCCATGTGATTTACATGTATTTCATGAAAAACTATTTTGTTTTCATTTCCCTATTTGAAGGATCTCGTTCTAGTTTTTCTAGATTTTTCAAAACTAGTTCGTGTTCTTCACTTTTGGTAGAGATTTTCAAACAAACTACACTTTCAAATCTATTTTTTTGAAAACCCCTACCTTCAAAGGTGGTTGGATGGGAGATCATGCTCATGTATGCTTTATAGTGAAAATCATAGTAAACTTGAACATGAAATGGGTGGTAGGAATATGAGATATACACTTGATTTTATTGTTGTTTCAATTGGTATCATTGAATTCTTTCAATTGGTATCAATCTTGACATTTCTTGTATACTCATATATTTGTGTGTATGAATGATTTCATTTCAAAGTATATCAATTCCTATTGGTATCTACTTATCATACATATATATGTTTTAGTTGTGCTTACTATATCCCTATATCTTTAAGTACAAATCTTGTTTATTATGCTAAGCTTGAGCTTTAACATTATTTCAATTGACTTAGTTTTCAATTGGTATCAAGATGCATTTGTTCACTCAAATTGGTATCAATGTTTTTTTTTAATTGGTATCATGTGTTTTATTTTCAATATGTTTTAATTTCAATTGGGATCATATTTGTTTTCAATGCCCCTCTTACTTTCAATTGGTAATTGGTAGGCATTTCTTAAATGTTTTTATGATCACTTTCTTTTGATATCATAATGCACTTCTTTGACACATTTTTTTAAATTGGTATCATTTTTGGTTTCACCCCTTGAAGTAGTTTGTTTATTCTTTGTTTCATATATTTAGGGGGAGAAGAATTCATATCTATTTTGTTTTTACCCCTTTGTTGATGATTGACAAAAAGGGGGAGAAGATTTATTGGAGTTGATATGCATGAGTTTTCAGTTTTATGTTCATTTCATCTCCATTAGTATTGGTATCAAGAGCATTATGAGTTTTGTTTTGTTTAGTATCCATTGGTATCAAGAGCATGTTTTGATAATTTAGTTGTTTTGTTTTAATTGGAATCAATAGCATGTTTCATATGCATATTCATTTTATGTCAAGAACCCTGTTTATATGCATCTTATTGTTTGTTTATTCCTATGCATGAGTTAAGGGGGAGCTTCTTTGATGCTTTACTTTAATCCATGCATATATAACTCCATGAGTTTTGTCATCATCAAAAAGGGGGAGATTGTTGGCCCAAAGGCTTTTCACTCTAGTTTTGATGATGATTAACTCATGTAGTTATGTGTACTAATTATCTTGTGATTTTAGTTTCAGTTTATTAATCAAGATATTAGTTGGTGTTTAGCTTCAACAAGATGAATTGGAAGCTTGCACATGTTGATTCAAGAGCCCGCACATCCAAGATCATACATTGCACTTGCTCAGTGAATCAAGAGTTTTTGGATCGAGCCGACTTGGAGTTTGCGCTCTAGCTTGGAGATTGCGCTCTACAAGAAGACTTAGGTATCCATAGTTTTAGTTTGGGTTTAGATCCTAATTGTAAAGATTAGAATAGTATGATAAGCTCAAGTTCACAACACACACCTTTCATGTTTTGATTTTCGGTTTTAGGTTTAACCGATCTTGGTTTTCATGAATAGATTTTTTATCAAAACAAGTTTACATGGTTTATGTATATTAGATTTGTTCTATATACATGCATGCTTCAATTGTTTAGACAAACTTTGTTTGATAATCTATTCCATGTGTTTATGTTTTGGTATTTACAACAAAACATATTTTTGGACTTAATGACAAAAATCATGATATATATATGTTTCTTGTATATTGAATTTCTATTCATATACAATATGCTTCAAAGTGTTTAAATATCATATTTTTGTATCATGGATGAGTTTTAGACAATGTGTATTTTCTATTCAAAATACAAGGTTTTAGAAAATACGGTTTTTGGTTTTTGGCAAAATTTCTATGACACAAAAATAGTCAAATATGTTTGAAATTTGTGTTAGGATTTTTAACACAAGTTTGTATTTCAATATAAAATGATAAAACTATTTTTGTGGAATTTTAGAGATTTTGTGGGATTTATTATAATATTTTTTCCCCAGATTTCAGACCTGTTTTTGTCTGCCAGGCTTTTCCGGTCGACTGGTACGGTCGACCGCACCAAAGAAGCCAGTCGACCGTTCCGGTCGACCGACGTGCACGGATACGTGCACGCTGGCTGACTCTGTATCCGGTCGACCGAAGCGGTCGACCGACAGAGAGCTGTTTGCTCTCAGGTATTTTCGGTCGACCGAGGCGGTCGACCGGTAGCCACAACGGTTCAAAATTTAACCATTGGGCGGTCGACCGGCTCGGTCGACCGGAAGGCTATTTCTGGCAAAAGTTCTGTCAACGGCTATTTTCTGTAATTGCCTATAAATACCCCATTTGTGAGAGGTTTTCTCTAAGATTTTTTGTGCGAATTTTTGCTGATTCTCTGGTGTTTTCAAAGCAATCAAAAGAAGTTTATGAGCTTGAATTGAACAATCCATTTGGTGTTTTCATTAGGGTTTGGAAAATCAAAGAAAGGGTTTTTGGGAAAGAATTTTGATTGAACTATTCTATCTTGATTTCTTGATTTTTCCCAAGGATTTTCTTTGTGATTTCTGATTTCAAATCCTTTGGTTTTCTCCACACTTGAGCAAAAATCTACTATCTATATCTATAGGTTATTTGTGTGGAAGAAGAAGTTGTTTGTGGTTGTTGTTGTGACCACCAAGTTGTAACCCAATCTTTTCTTAGCTTTGTGCTTTGGGTTGTATCCCTCTAGTTGAGAGGTGATCCTTGTATTGGTTGGTGATTGGGAGTTTGTTGTATTGGTTTGAAAATTTGCCTCAAGGAGGAGGTTGTGATTGTTGGAGTTTGCCTCAAGGAGGAGGTTGTGATTGTTGGAGTTTGCCTCAAGGAGGAGGTTGTGTTTGTTGGCTTGGAGTGGTGCCTCAAGAAGGAGGTTGTACTTGTAAAGAGAGGAGTGGGTACTCCTTATGAGAGTTCTTGGTGAACGAGCTAGTGGATTAGAAATCCTTCGTGTGTCGAAGGCGAGGATGTAGAGCTGGGTGCTCGAACCTCGAAACATATCTCTGTGTTTGCGATTGATCCATTGACTCTCTCTCTACTCTCTCTTTACTTTGTGCCTTGCATTTATTTACATTGCTCATTCATATTTGCTTGGCTTGGTTGTGTGCATCACTTGTTGATAGCACTTGAGTGTAATTTGCATTAAGTTTTTAAAAAATTCCGCATTTAGTTCATAGATTAGCATTGTCACCTATTCACCCCCCTCTAGGTGACTTTTCAACATTTTGATTTGGTTATACCTTGAGAATCCATTCATGAAGGACATTCGCTCGAATCCACACGTATTGTCAATCATGACATTCGTGATTGGAAGTGGGAATTCGTCCTTGGGACATGCCTCATTTAGATCGCAAAAATCAATGCAGATCCGGATCTTTTCGTTCTTTTTGGCAACAGGGACGATATTGGCTACCCAATCAGGATGTTATTCTTCCCTAATGAAGTCAGAGTCTATAAGTTTTTTTGATTTCTAACTGAATTTCCTCCATTACTTCTGGACGGAACCGTCGCTGCTGTTGTTTGACAGGCTTTACATCCGAATTAATGTTGAGGCAATGCATAGCCACTCGAGGATCAAGTCCAGGCATGTCCTTGTAATTCCAAGCGAAAACATCTATACATTCTCGCACGAGAGATATTAAATCCTCTTTCTCAGAGGGCGATAGGCTTTCGCTTATAAAGATGGGCTTAGAATTAGCCTCATCTCCTAAATTAATCTGAGCAATCTTATCCTCCGCGGGTGGCTCGCGCTGTTCAAAGCAAGTATCCCAAAGAGCATTTAAGTATTTGATCCAAGGATCTGTTTCAGATTAGATCATTTCTTCATCTCTGTCTTCTAGGTGGCTTGTTGAAACTATATTCACTGAAAGTTCCATAAAGATGTTGCCGATACTAACATCTGACTCCCACGATGACGTGCCCGATGAGTAATTATGGCATAATGACTCTTCAGACTCAGAGGCTGATGGGATCGGAGTTGACACATAGCCCAACCCCCTGCGAGTCTGATGATAATAATCAGGGGTTTTCCCTTTTGGCACAAAAGATCGGAGTAGTGTTCTCCTTCCTTTGCCAAAATTCAACCCTGGACCGTTTTGTCAGATCATACCCCATGCTTTCCATCATTCTGAGTGCATTTGGCTCATAATGACCGAACTGAGGGGGTTCCTTCTCGCTTTCTGATTCTTTATGGGACATTGGTTCGGATTTAATTCGTCCGAAAAGAATTAGTTTTTGACCTTTCCGTCTTGTTAAAACCATGAATACTGATTCTTGCGCATCACCGGCATCTTGGTACATTTCGAAGGATGACTTCACTGGTCCATGTAATGATGTCAAAGCATCCATTGCCGACCAGGCGTCATCATCCACTTCAGTACTAGTGTCTGATGGCACTGAATCAGAAGTGAACAAAGAAAAATAAGCCAAATCTAATTCTTCATTAATATACCATCCGCCTACATCATTGGCGGCGTTATCAACATCGAGCTTATTAATGCTCATTACAAGTGGATCTAGTTCCCACATGCACTCTTCGTTCTCTGGCTCGGTGTCGGCTTCATTACCAGAGTCCAGCTCCTCTGGTTGCGAGATCTCGTTCGTTTCCACAGAGTCCCAGTACAGGAGAGAGTCTATGAAATAGTTCTCGACTCCCTTGAACGGATGCCTTTCGGCAATCAATGTTCGTACCTTTCCACTCCCGTCGATGTATTTCATAGCTTGATGGAGAGTAGAGGGAATGATGGAATTACGATGAATCCATGGTCGTCCTAGCAGGAAATTGTATGAGGTGTCAGCATCGATCACGTAGCATGTCACTTCCGACTTTAAGTCCCCAATTTGGCATTTGAGCTTGATCTTCCCCATTGGACGGGTACCATTGGCATTGAACCCATAAATGGTCATCTGGGTAGTGCTCAACCGGTGGGTAAGAATTCCTAAATGTTGCATGACCCGGTGAGGCATAATGCTCAATGTAGACCCTGGATCTACCTGAATACGGCTTACTTCAGATGATCCGATGTACCCTGTGAAGTATAGGGGTCGATCATGTTTCCCTTTAACCTGCATATCATTTGCCGTGAAAGTGATGCAGGGAGCATTTTGGGATGCGTGGAGGCAATCCTCTACATCTTCCTCCTATGGTCCAACCGGTACCTGGGTCATGAAAACCTCAGCATTAGCTAGAGCCTCTCTTAAAGCTTCTCTGGTTGACTTCGATAGCCTCAGGAGCTCGTAAAGAGTGATTCGGGCCAGGATATTGGCCAGTTGAGTCAGGACGTCAAAGCGGTAAGGTGTTGTGGATCTTCCGCGATGTCTTTTGAGAGAGCTTTAGAAAACTGAAGCTCTTTCTGTCTCTCCACGGGTTGTTTTGTGGAGGGCTTGGCTGACTCTATAGTGGGTTTTGGAGGAGTTGTCGTCATTTCGTCATACTTTTTCAAATATGACTGACCCGAACGAGTTTCCGCCACAAGTTGGTTGGGTTCTGTAGTGAGAACTATTGTTTTCTCTTCTGAATCAGTCAGTGAGGGAACATCAGTTTTTGCTTCTCGGGAAGAAGCGCACACTACATTACAGGATGAAGCTTTCGCTTTGCCTTTGGACCTTCTGCTGGTAAGAGTGGTCCATTACTGGCCATCCACAAGGTCGGGATGAACCCACATAACTTCTCCCTGAGGAGTGGGAACAGGTATAAGACCCTTCTCTTGCTGATGGTGAGGGTCTATCTTGATCATTCTTAGCTCGCCTTTTGGGATAGGGACTACTCTAGAGGGTGTTGGAGGTTGTCTTCCAAACTGAAGGAATGATGTCATATTAGCCGTCACTTTTTTCTGCTCTGGACGGAGTTTTAATACTTCTGTGTCAATCAAAGCCTGAAGGATATCTTTGAAGATATAACAGCTCTTGGTGGGGTGTCCCAGCATCCTATGATACAGTCAGTAGTTGGGATTATCGGTTTTACCGACTTCTTCAGGGCGTCTAGCTTCAGGAATTTTCAGTCTGTTGCTCTTGTTAAGTAACTTGAACAGCGAGTCAACATGTTCGTCCTTAAGAAATACTGCTTGCTGGCGCGCGGCTGACTTGAAGAGCCATTTCCCTTGACCGGTTGAGGTTTGACGGGGGATTTGGTCTCTGTCGCCAAGTTATCCTTCCTTTTTGTTTGAAGGGATGCGTCTGGCGCACGCCTTGTTGACCTTTCGGGTCTGGATTTGTTTTCTTCGGCCCTAACCCGGGCGACAATTTCTTTAGCCTGTTCACCTTGCTGGATCAATTGTTTTTAGGTGCGGCTTTCAGCAACTCCTATTTGGGCGAGGAGCGAAGTTTACAGATTGTGGCGGCATGTTTCCACCAGGGTGACCTGGGTCATACCGCTTGGACATCGGAGTGCTACATTCCGAAATCTTTCTACAAATGATTTGACGGACTCCCCCTTTCGCTGTTTTGTAGCCAAAAGAGTAGGCATTGTGACCTCTGAGTCGTCTTCAAAGAAGCGTGTCAGAAAGAGCTTCTCCAAATCGCCGTAATTTTTAATGGAGCCTTTGGGAGCTTCATGAACCATTCAAAGGCGAGCCCTTTTAGGGTGCCGATGAATAAACGTGCCAGGATGGCATCGTTATCTACCATATTCCCTGTCTGAGACTTAAAGTAGTAGATATATTGGATCGGTGACCCTTTAACGTCAAATGCTTGGAGGGTCGGAGCTTTGAACTTGGGAGGGTATGGAACAAGGTCCCACTCACCCGGATATGGCCGGACCACTCCTGCTTCTTGAAGGTCTTTCCGATTAGTAAGGGCCTCAAGACGTTGCTCTAATTAATTCATTCTTTTATAATGAACCCTTCCCTGGTCTCGGTCATCTTTTTCCTGAGATGAGGATTTAGACGAGCCAGAAGTAGATTGCTCTTTCTCCTCAATATATACAGAAGATTAGCTTTCTCCCTCTTTTCGTTTGCCTTTAGACTTTTTAGAGGAGGCTTTGTCAGTTGACTTCCTCTTATTTTTAAGCAATTGTGCCAGCATCTACTTGAGAGAATCGATAGATTCTTGCTGCTCCAAGCGCCTGGCTGTCTCCTCAGGAGTATTTGTCATGTATATAAAGGCCTCCTTCTCTATAGAAGAGTTCGAAGCCTATGACTCTGCAATAGCGGAATGCGAGTCATTTACTTCAATGCCCCGAGCCAGGGCACCGTAATTAATCGGGGGAATTACCCCAGTATGAGTGCGAGTATGTCGGTACACTCCTTCCTGTTCTGTGCCAGACTCGTCGGAGCTGATGATAGGTTGCTATCCCTTACTCCTGTTTGTCATGTTTGTAATGAGTTCAGGGTATTCAATGTCAGAGAAAGTCCTCCTCCTGTGGGAGCGATTTCTTTTATCTGATCGGGGAGTTAGAGTCAGCTGTCTAAATTTAGACTGCTGGCTTGCATGTGAACTACAACGGCACTCAGAGAGCATTGCGATAAGCCGTTCGCAGCAACACGATGGAGTGATCCGACTAGCACTTCTCTTCCTGTCAAATAATCCCTTAGATCCACGGGAGGGGGATCGAAGAGATTAGTCTCGGATTGTCGAGGGCTTTTCAACTTGCGAGAGTTCTCCTTGCTTCGCACAGCTGAGACACAGCGTTCTGAGACGCGGGGCTCATGAACGCAACTCTTGCGTTGCGGCTCCGGAACGCGAGTCGGGCGTCTCTGCTGAGAAGAGACGCGGCTCTCGTGTTGCCGATTATCGCATCTGGACAAAGATGCTTTAGAAACGTAGGGCTGCTGGGTCCCGCGTATAGAGGCGCGTGTCTCGTGTCTTTGACAAAGAGCACGAACTTCGCGTTAGCGTTTGGGAAGCGGTGCTTCAGAAACGCAAGCTTGGTGAATCTCATGTTTAGGTTGCCAAACGCGGACTTCACGTGTCTGATACGGTACAGAAGAGACGCCAGTCTGAACTTCGCGTCCTATCTCTATTGGACAAACAGTTTTTCCAACTTATAGTTGACGCGCACGCCGCCTCTATCGCCGCTCAGCATTCCGGTTACGTCGTGTGGGTTGAAGGGAACCCCCGGTAACCTGGCGCTGAGGAAGAGGATGAACAGGCTGAACGTCAGGGACGTTAATCATGCGGGCCTCCTGAGAGGCGTTGGCGTGGGCGTAACGCATGATACGATTAGCCACTACATCCTTCTCACCAGTCGCATCTGGGAGAATCTCGGAGCGAACTTGAGAGCAAGTCGCCGAAGAGACTTTTCGGTAGACCCTTGCCTTTGGGCTCTTGGAGCCAGAAGAGAGGAACTCTTCATACTTCACCTGGTTAATTCTACGACAAGTGATTTGACTATTTTTCCCATACAGGTGACATCACCTTGCGCCACAACTTGCTCGTCAGTAGAGAAAGTAGTCCCTAGCGGAGTCGCCATCTCTTGTTTAGTGGGAGGGAGTTCCTTGTAAAATTTCTTGAATCAAATGAAAGATTACAACGAATTAATACTCCGACTATAAGGGAGGGAAGATGTTTAGACTTGAATCTTCCCTTTGTTTAAAGCTGAGTTCTTGATGTGGCGATGGAAAGTAAATCTTGTTTTCCGTTGACCAAGTGAACGTCAGGACCTCTTGGGAATCCTCTCTTTGGATGGCAGACGGAGTAACACAGCTCCTGCCTACTAGGAATCTTAAAGAGATTGTAAGCAAAGATTAACTTGTAACGCAGCAAGTTGCTTGAAGAGTTGAACTCTCTTTCTTTTCGGTGGAAGTCTCGAGGCTTCTACAGCTCACAAGCGAAATTCTTCTCCAAGAATTATCTGATCAACCGACCCCTTCTCCCTAGCAAACGAGGTTATTTATAGAGGTTTCAGGGGTGAACGTGCCCCCTAAAAACGCTCCATAATGGGTGTTAACTTCCTCATTATGTGGGCAGTAATTGACCCAATAGCCAGGGCAGTTATAACTGAGACACGGGTTTCGGCCCTCGCGCCTTGGTGCTGAAGCAATACTGAGACGCGGGTTTCGACCCTCGCGTCTTGATGCTGCAGTGATGCTGAGACGCGGGTTTCGACCCTCACGCCTTGATGCTGTAGTGATGCTGAGACGCAGGTTTCGATCCTCGCGTCTTGATGCTGCAGTGATGCGGAGACGCGGGTTTCGACCCTCGCGTCTTGATGCTACAGTGATGACTATGATTAGCCCTACGTCTGGAGTTTAGACTCTGCTTTTTGATGACTTGTCTTTTAGTGATTTTTAGACAGCCTACACTGACAAAGCCACTTATAGTCTCCGATGAATAGATTCTCTTCGCCCTCTTTAATACCATCTCCGAAAAGGAACTCTGACTTGTTGAGTAGTTGCCAGTCAAGCATGCTTGTTGTTCCTTGTTTACTCTGATGAATGCTGATGTTGTCTTTTACAGGATGAAGTAGACATTGGAGTCAACACCATCAATGCGGCCAAAGTGATTCCTCTTCATCAGAGGACTTAAAGAATACCTCGCTGCAAAAAGAAGAACACAGGGTCAATATCATGAAGACAAGGAAAATGTAAAAGTGTTGAAGCTCAAATGCGGGACTCAACGCATGAGATTCGCGTTCAGTGATTGAAACGTGAGGCTCACTTGAAGCCCGCATCCGAGCTTTACACTTGAAAACTTAGAAAAATTCTAAGTCTTGAGACTCAAATGCGAATGTCATAATAAATGAGACCCGCATTCAGAGATCTCAAAACGTGAAGCTCACCAGGCTCGAGTCTAGTTCATAGATGCGAAGGTCGCAACGGCAAGACAAAACCTGAAGATCATCAAATTCATGTTCTGCTCATCAACGCGAGAGTCATGTCTACAAATTAAATGCAGACTTGTGAGTCCTGCGTCGACTGTTCAACTTCAATAGAAGTTTCAAAACTTCAAAAAGAAGTTAAGAGACAGTGTATGTTCGTATTCAATAATAGTGAAAACCATTTCTTACCTGAAATGGGGGCCTCTTGAGGAGGAGCCCCATCCATTGGGTTGTAGCAATGATGATGTTAGAAGAGGAAGAAACGTTCTTCGACTTTGGAACCATTTGACGGCGATGATCTTCGAAAAAGATTAAGAAAAGCTTAAAAGCTTTGGGTTCCTCTAAAAACTCAAAGGCTTTGAAAATTCTTCAGATACGGGTCTAATGGAGAAGACAGTCAAAATGAATGACTGTTAAGAGATCCCTAGCCTTTTATAGGCCCTTCAATGGCCTTGATTCATGGTATGAATCTCAAGCTCGATCTGAGCAAGACACATGTCCAACACGATGTTCGCATTAAAGGGACATCCGCATATAGAAACTCTTAGAGCGACCATTAAGTCCCAAGCCAGAGTCGCACCCAAATGAGGATTGCATTTTCACTGAGAATCACGTCAAAGCATGACTGTCTCATCTCAGGACCAGATGAGGGTCACATCTAACAGTCGCATCTAACGCGACAACTGAGAGCCACGTTCTCTCTCCCCCATACAAAGAGTATGTCCCTACTTTTGCAATCAGTTCAACAGTATATTGGCATAGGCAATCGACAACTCTACCGGTCCAATAGTATACCGACAAATAAACTGAAGTTCAAATAAGTGCTAAACTGAGTTTCTAAGACACGTGTGACAATCTTCCATGGAGGCTTGAAGTAGTTCAATAGTACACTTACAGAGACCAGAGTCTAGAAAGATCAAGCTCAGGGCATCTTAAAAGATTGCCAGTCCAATCATGGGGAGCCCGAAATTAACATGAAGTCCAAAGTATTCTGAAAATCGACCCCGTCAACCGAGGAGTTTTAAAAACTTTGAAGGGTTTTATGTAAGCTGTCTAAAAATTACTGAAGACTAAGTTTCAGACATAGGTCTAATGCTAAACGCGAGTGTCGCGTTCAACCTAAACGCGAATCTCACGTCCTTTGTCAAATGCGGATGTTGTGTTCCCAAAACTCAGACGCGGACCTTGTAAAAGCAGAGGTCGCATTCCAACCTCAAACATGAACATCATACTTCATCAACAACATGACACGAGGATCACGTTTGTTCCAAACACAATAGTCATACTGCTTTTCAATACATGGACCTTAGGGTCGCATTTCAATAGCAAAACGCAAGCCTATGTAGCTTCATGTTTCAACTTCACTGCAAGCTTATGAGCTCCACGTTCCAACACAGACGCGAGCCTGTGAACTCCGCATCTCAACATTAGAGTGAGGTCCAGGCCTAGCGCGGTCCCGCATTTCTGCTGTAACTAACAACCACGAACTTGATCAGTTACATCTCATTTCTCTCCACATAATGGGCAATAACTTCCCATTATGGAGAGATTTAAGGGAGTTACACCCCTCCCATTATGGAGAGATTTAAGGGGTTGATTATACCCCAGAATTCTCTATAAATAGCTATGAATAGTTAGTGGAAAAGGGAAAAGTTCTGTAGGACGGAACCCAAGAAGTCAAAGGCCAGAGGAGGAGATCCCTAAAAGGCACACTTGATACTTAATACTTGAAGCTGGATAATTGATTATTCATTAAAAGTGCATAATTTTAGTCTCATTTTCAAATTTATTTTTTTATAAAATATTATTATTTAATTATTTTATTATTTAGTAATGTGCATGCCTCCATAATTAAAAAGAGAAAAAAAGCCCAGAAAAAGTCCAAAAATCTAAGAGAAGCCCAAGAGCCCATTAAGCCCAAGTAAATTCAGAGATTATCCCGTCCTTGTAGGCTATCAAAAAATTACTACGGACAAAGCCGCAGACGCGACTCTCTTAGACGCGGACCACGTGTTCCAGCCTCTGACGCGGAGGTCGCGTTCCAATGTTAGACGTAGACCTCACGTCCTGTCAGACGCGGAGGTCGCATTCCAACCTCTGACGCGAAGGTCGCCAGACGCGGACCTCGCATCCTTTGTCAGACGCGAAAGTTACCAGACGCGGACCTCGCATCCTTTGTCAGACGCGGAGATCGTCAGAAGCGGAGGTCGCGTTTCAACTCAAACGCAAACCTGAGCATCTTCGCGTTCCAACACAGACGCGAGCCTGTGAGCTCCGCGTCTCAACATCAGAGCGAGGTCCGCGTCCAGCGCGAGGCCCGCATTTCTGCTATAACTGATAGCCATGAACTTAGTCAGTTACACCCCATTTTTTCTCCACATAATAGGGAATAACTTCCCATTATGGAGAGATTTAAGGATTTGGTTACACCCCCTCTTATTATGGAGAGATTTAAGGGGTTGGTTACACCCCAATTCCTCTATAAATAGCTATGAATAGCTAGAGAAAGGGGGCCCAGAAAAGGAAAAAAAAAGGAGGAAGCTGGAAGGAGACAACTCTGAAAAAGGGACCCCGGGGAGGGGACCTCTTCTAAAAGGGCTGAGGAGGAGAGTCCCGATGGAGGAATCCAAGAAGCCATGGGCAGAGAGGGAGAGATACCTCAGCAGAGTCCAGGCTCGAAGCTCTTGTAACCTGAGAAGAGTTCAACTCTTTTTGTTAACTTGCTAAGTTCAAGTTTTTTAAATCTCTTTGAGATTTTATTACTGATAGGAGCTGTGCTACTCCACTAGTAGATCCAAAGAGAGGTTCCACAAGAGAAACTTGATGTTCGGCCAGTCAACGAGAACAAGACTCACTCTCCACCGCCACGTGAAGAACCCAGCTTTAAATAAAGAGGAGAATCAATCAAGAGATTCCCTCTCTTTTGTAATCGGATTGTATCCGTTGTAATCTTCTATTCAATTAAAAGAATTTTACAATTGCGATCTTTTCGATGCGTACAAGAGATTGGCGACTCCGCTGGGGACATGATCTTTCTCAACCAACGAGAAAGTGGTGACGCAAGCCGACGTCAAGATGCTTGGATTCACAATCGAATCGCTTGCGATCGAATTAGACTAAGAGAAGTTGAACTCCCCCAAAGCTTCGGGAGTCCCGTGGAGATAACATGGTTAGCCCCGTCTTTTTAGAGACCCGCGCCATGACCCACGGTTAAGATGGAAATAGAGACCAATCTCCCCTCCATCCTTTTATCAAGACACTTCCAGTTCCGGATGGCAGGGGTTCTCAACAACCTCTGCGACTCAATCGGAATGCGAGAGACTGCGAAGGCGTTGCACTCATCGTCAGCAGACAGGAGTGGTTGCAACAGCATATGTGGCCCGCATCAATGTCTCCTACGAGACCCGCGAGGCCAATGATGATGAAGGTAAATCTCGCCGCAAAACTCCTCCCAAGGCTCAGTAAACTCAATTTGCAGGGGGGTTGCATCAACTCCTGCGAGCCAAACGGATTGCTGATCATCGACAAAGACGTCAAACTTACCATCAGCAAACAGAGTTCGCTTTCACCCCCGCGTTTCGGCACCAAACGCGAAGTTCGCTTTCAGCCCCACATTTCTGCAACAAAACGCGATGCTCGCGTTCACGAGCTGCGCGTTTCAGCGCCAAAATGTGAAGTTCGCGACCAGCCTCAAGCTGTGCAAAAACGCGAGAATGCGCGACCCACGTTCAGCCTAAGGCCGCGCCAGGACATGACCTTAGCGTGCGAGAGTCGCTGACAGTGTTAAAGGATGACCTTCGCGTATCTATTCAAAAAGCAGAAGACATGCGTTTAGCAGGAGGCTACGCCAGAATGAGATCATCGCGTTTCACTTCAGAAACGCGAGGTTCGCGTTCAGCCCCAAGAGGCCATATTCAAATATGAACTGAGAAGCTTCGTCCCATGGGTTCGAGTGCCATTGCGAGCAGTTCATCTCGGCGGTGCTCTTTGATTGTCACTGCAACTTTCAGATGACTGAGCTGTCAGTTTTTAGCCTATAAGGCTTCAAACTCAAACTCCTCCAAGAGACGCAAACCTCGCGTTCTAATGTCAGACGCGGAGGTCGCCAGACGCAAACGTCGCGTCCTTTCTCAGTCAAACGTGGAGGTCATTAGAAGCAGACCTCGCGTTCTAATGTCAGACGCGAAGGTCGCCAGACGCGGACCTCGCGTCCTTTCTCAGTCAGACGTGGAGATCGCCAGAAGCGGACCTCGCATTATTTCTCAGACGCAGAAACACGAGCCTGAGTAGAAGGTTTGCTAAAAATCTTGAAGGCCTTGGTCCCATCCTCTCCTCCAAAATCTCCTACCAATTCTCTTCCATAGAATGGTAGGTCTACAAATTACAATCATTGCTACGTTAACACTATACCTCTGGTAATGAAAATTTTCAATACTCCCTATCGAGTACAAACTTTACTTGTCAACCCTATATGGAGTAGCAAGCCTTCAAGTCTGCCAGATTAACACTATACCTCTGGCACTTCAAACTTCACTTGTCAATTCTCATCAATAGAATGGCAGGTCCTCAAATTGCTCATATCGTAAATCAATTTCTATCAAGTTTAATGCCACACCTCTGACAAACTACTGTTATGTTAATAATACACCTCTAACAGTGATTAAGTTACTGCTAAGTTCAATATTAAACCTCTGACTGTCACTTTTCCTCAGGCTTTCATATCGAAGCTGAGACGAGCGATGCTAAGTTTAATATCACACCTCTAGCATCCAATTCATTGTTAAGTTCAACAATACACCTATGACAATGACTTTCTCTCGAACTTCCGTATCGGAGTCGAGATGACCAATGCTATGTTTAACATCACACCTCTAGCATTACCTCCACTGTCAAGTTTAACACCACCTATGACAGTGATATCTTCAGTCTCCCTAATGAAACTGAAGTTCTTATGGAGCTAAGTTAACAGTACACCTCTAGCTCACATCCTTGTCAAGTTAATATCACACCTCTGACAAGATCAATCTGATCCGTTAAGATAATATCACACCTCTGACGATAAAGAAATATTTAAATCCCCGATGGGTCTAGCCTTATTTGTCATTCTCTTCAATAGAATGACAGGTCCACTTAAATTGCTTAAATCGCAAAATCTCCTGTTATGTTAAACATTACACCTCTAACAGTAAATCTTTATTTTCTAGGGAAATCAATATTTGTCATGTTAACAATTACCTTTGACAACTCATTCCCTAAAATTCCCTCCAAAATCCCTTACCAATTCTCATCCATGGAATGGTAGGACCACAAAAAGCCTGTGACTATTTCCCCTGTGAAATAATCACAGATCAAACGTGCCAAGTTAACATTATACCTCTGGCATATTCACTGTTAAGTTAACATTAAACCTCTAACAGTGATTTCTCTCAATTTCCTCAGTGGAATAAATTATAAATCAAACCTGTCTTGTTAATATCACACCTCTGACAGTAAGGCTTTGATGTTTCCCTGGGGGTAAAATTTCAACTTGTCAGTCCTCTTCAATAGGATGGTGAGTCCACCAAACTGCACAAATCGCAGAATATCCCGGTCACGTTAACATCACACCTCTGACCAAACTTGCTCAAATCGCAAAACAAATCCCGCTCAAGTTAACATCATACCTCTGACCAAAATTTCAACTTGTCAATTCTCTTCAATAGAATGACAAGTCCACTCAAAATACTGTTATGTTTAAAATCACACCTCTAATAGTAGACAAATCCCGGTCAAGTTAACATCACACCTCTGACCAAAATTTCAACTTGTCAATTCTCTTCAATAGAATGACAAGTCCACTGAAAATACTGTTATATTTAAAATCACACCTCTAATAGTAGACAAATCTCGGTCAAGTTAACATCACACCTCTGTCCAAACTTGCTCAAGTTGCAAGACAAATCTCGGTCAAGTTAACAGCACAACTCTGACCAAAATTTTAACTTGTCAGTCCTCTTCAATAGGACAGCGAGTCCACCAAACTGCATAAATCGCAGAATCTCTTTGTCAAGTTAATACTACACTTCTGATCAAAGTTGCTCATATCGCAAAATCAATCGCTGTTAAGTTAACATTACACCTATGACAGTGATCTCCTTGATTTTCTCTGTGAAAATGATATCTTTCAATGCTAAGATAAACATCACACCTCTAGCATGCATTTCATTGTTAAGTTAACATTACACCTATGACAATGATAGTTCTCAATTTTCTCAGTGAAAATGAGACTTTCGTGGTGCTAAATTAATATCACTCCTCTAGCACATATCTTTGTCAAGTTAATATCACACCTTTGACAATTCAATTTGCTCAAATTGTAAACCCAAACCCGTATCTTAACATTACACCTCTGACAGTAAAAATCTTCACGGATCCTCAACAAATCCAATCTCGCCTGTCATTCTCGTCAGTAGAATGATAGGTCCACTTGAATTGCGTAAATCACAAAATCAATTGTTGTTATGTTAATATCACACCTCTAACAGTAAACTTTCATTCCTAGCAGAGTTCTATGTCATGTTAACACAAACCTCTGACAATAGACTCTGGCATAATCCCCAGCGGATCAAACTCCACTTGTTTTTCTCATCAATAGAATAGCAAGTCCATAAAACTTGTTCAAAATACAAGTCTAGATCTCACTGTCAAGTTAACATTACACCTCTGACAGTAACCTTCTCAAATTCTCCCAGTAGAGTTATTTAATTTGCTAAGTTAATATTACACCTCTGGCAATTAAAGCTCTTTCAAAGAATTTTTGAGCGTGATCTTCGTGTCTCAAGCACAGAGCCACGTCTCAACGAACTTAAGAGTCGCGTCTCAACGGCAAGTAAAGGCTGCGTCTCTACAAAAATTAAGAGCCTCATCTCTACAACAATTGAGAAGCATTTCTCTACAACAATTGAAAATCACGTCTCAATTTTGGTGAAGTTCGCGTCTCCACTTGATCAGTATGCCAGAACCGCGTCTGTGAGAACTACATCCTCCCTCTTCAAATACAATGAGTATGTCTCTGCTTCTGCAATCAGTTCAATAGTACAGTGGCAAGAGCAATTGACAACTCCATCAGCTTAAAAGTGCACCAAGCAAACCAATGCTCATAACAAGTGCTAGACTGAGTTTCTAAGACACTTGTGATGATCTTACCTGGTGGCTTCAAGAAGTTCAACAGTACACTCATGAAGTTCACCATCCAGACAGGATCGAGCTCAAGGCACCACAGAAGACTGCCTCGCAAAAGATTGCCAGTCCGATTACAGGAAGCCTAGATTCAATTAAAGTCCAAAGTATTTCGAAATTCGTCTCAGTCAATCGCGAAGTTTCGAAAACTTTGGAGGGGGTTCTGTAGGCTATCAAAAAATTACTACGGACAAAACCTCAGACGCGACTCTCTTAAACGCAGACCCCGTGTTCCAGCCTCTGACGCGGAGGTTGCGTTCCAATGCCAGACGCAGACCTCGCGTCCTCTGTCAGACGCGGAGGTCGCATTCCAACCTCTGACGCGGAGGTCGCCAGACGCGGACCTCGCATCCTTTGTCAGACGTGAAAGTCGCCAGACGCGGACCTCGCATCCTTTGTCAGACGCGGAGGTCGTCAGACGCGGAGGTCGCATTTCAACTCAAACACAAGCCTGAGCAGCTTCGCGTTCCAACACAGACGCGAGCCTGTGAGCTCCGCGTCTCAACATCAGAGCGAGGTCCGCGTCCAGCGCGAGGCCCGCATTTCTGCTATAACTGATAGCCATGAACTTGGTCAGTTACACCTCATTTTTTCTCCACATAATAGGGAATAACTTCCCATTATGGAGAGATTTAAGAAGTTGGTTACACCCTCTCTTATCATGGAGAGATTTAAGGGGTTGGTTACACCCCAATTCCTCTATAAATAGCTATGAATAGCTAGAGATAGGGGGCCCAGAAAAGGGAAAAAAAAGGAGGAAGCTGAAAGGAGACAACTCTGAAAAAGGGACCCCGGGGGAGGGGACCTCTTCTAAAAGGGCTGAGAAGGAGAGTCCCGATGGAGGAATCCAAGAAGCCATGGGCAGAGAGGGAGAGATACCTCAGCAGAGTTCAGGCTCGAAGCTCTTGTAACCTGAGAAGAGTTCAACTCTTTTTGTTAACTTACTAAGTTTAAGTTTTTTAAATCTCTTTGAGATTCCATTACTGATAGGAGCTGTGCTACTCCACCAATAGATCCAAAGAGAGGATCCACAAGAGAAACTTGATGTTCGGCCGGTCAACGGAGAACAAGACTCACTCTCCACCGCCACGTGAAGAACCCAGCTTTAAATAAAGAGGAAAATCAATCAAGAGATTCCCTCTCTTTTGTAATCGGATTGTATTCGTTATAATCTTCTATTCAATTAAAAGAATTTTATAATTGCGATCTTTCCGATGCGTACAAGAGATTGGCACGAGGTGTGATATTAACATGACAGGTTCGATTTGTAATTTATTCCACTGAGGAAATTAAGAGAAATCACTGTTAGAGGTTTAATGTTAACTTAACAGTGAATATGTCAGAGGTATAATGTTAACTTGGCACGTTTGATCTGTGATTATTTCACTGGGGAAATAGTCACAGGCTTTTTGTGGTCCTACCATTCCATAGACGAGAATTGGTAAGGGATTTTGGAAGGGATTTTAGGGAATGAGTTGTCAGAGGTAATTGTCAACATGACAAATATTGATTTCCCTAGAAAATAAAGATTTACTGTTAGAGGTGTAATGTTTAACATAACAGGAGATTTTTCGATTTAAGCAATTTAAGTGGACCTGTCATTCTATTGAAGAGAATGACAAGTAAGGCTAGACCCGTTGGGGATCTAAATATTTCTTTATCGTCAGAGGTGTGATATTAACTTAACGGATCAGATTGAATCTTGTCAGAGGTGCGATATTAACCTGACAAGGATGTGAGTTAGAGGTGTACTGTTAACTTAGCTCCATAAGAACTTCAGTTTCATTGCGGAGACTGAAGATATCACTGTCATAGGTGGTGTTAAACTTGACAGTGGAGGTAATGCTAGAGGTGTGATGTTAAACTTAGCATTGGTCATCTCGACTCCGATACGGAAGTTCAAGGGAAAGTCATTGTCATAGGTGTATTATTGAACTTAACAATGAATTGGATGCTAGAGGTGTGATATTAAACTTAGCATCGCTCGTTTCAGCTTCGATATGAAAGCCTGAGAAAAAGTGACTGTCAGAGGTTTAATATTGAATTTAGCAGCAACTTAATCACTATTCGAGGTGTATTATTAACATAACAATAGTTTGTCAGAGGTGTGGTATTAAACTTGGCAGAAATTTATTTGCGATATAAGCAATTTGAGGGCCTGCCATTCTATTGATGAGAATTGACAAGTGAAGTTTGAAGTGCCAGAGGTATAGTGTTAATCTGGCAGACTTGAAGGCTTGCTACTCCATATAGGGTTGACAAGTAAAGTTTGTACTCGATAGGGAGTATTAAAATTTTCATTACCAGAGGTATAGTGTTAACGTAGCAATGATTGTATTTTGTAGACCTACCATTCTATGGAAGAGACTTGGTAGGAGATTTTGGAGGAGAGGATGGGACCAAGGCCTTCAAGGTTTTAGCAAACCTTCTACTCAGGCTCGTGTTTCTGCGTCTGAGAAATAATGCGAGGTCCGCTTCTGATGATCTCCACATCTGACTGAGAAAGGACGCGAGGTCCGCGTCTGACGACCTTCGCGTCTGACATTAGAACGCGAGGTCTGCTTCTGACGACCTCCACGTTTGACTGAGAAAGGACGCGACGTTTGCGTCTAGCGACCTCCGCGTCTGACATTAGAACGCGAGGTTTGCGTCTCTTGGAGGAGTTTGAGTTTGAAGCCTTATAGGCTAAAAACTGACAGCTCAGTCATCTGAAAGTTGCTGTGACAATCAAAGAGTACCGCCGAGATGAACTGCTCGCAATGGCACTCGAACCTATGAGACGGAGCTTCTCAGTTCATATTTGAATATGGCCTCTTGGGGCTGAAGCGAACCTCGCGTTTCTGAAGTAAAACGCGATGATCTCATTCTGGCGTAGCCTCCTGCTAAACGCATGTCTTCTGCTTTTTGAATAGATACGCGAAGGTCATCCTTTAACACTGTCAGCGACTCTCGCACGCTAAGGTCATGTCCTGGCGCGGCCTTAGGCTGAACGTGGGTCGCGCATTCTCGCGTTTTTGCACAGCTTGAGGATGGTCACGAACTTCACGTTTTGACGCTGAAATGCGCAACTCGTGAACGCAAGCATCGCGTTTTGTTGCAGAAATGCGGGGCTGAAAGCGAACTTCACGTTTGGTGCCGAAACGCGGGGGTGAAAGCGAGCTCTGTTTGCTGATGGTAAATTTGACGTCTTTGTCGACGATCAGCAATCCGTTTGGCTCACAGGAGTTGATGCAAACCCCCTGCAAATTGAGTTTACTGAGCCTTGGGAGGAGTTTTGTGGCGAGATTTGCCTTCATCATCATTGGCCTCGCGGGTCTCATAGGAGACATTGATGCGGGCCACATATGCTATTGCAACCACTCCTATCTGCTGACGATGAGTGCAACGCCTTCGCAGTCTCTCGCTGTCCGATTGAGTCGCAGAGGTTGTTGAGAACCCCCGCCATCCGGAACTGAAAGTGCCTTGATAAAAGGATGGAGGAGATATTGGTCTTTATTGCCATCTTAACCGTGGGTCATGGCGCGGGTCTCTGAAAAGACGGGGCTAACCATGTTATCTCCACGGGAATCCCGAAGCTTTGGGGAAGTTCAACTTCTCTTAGTCGAATTCGATCACAAGCGATTGACTGTGAATCCAAGCATCTTGACGTCGGCTTGCACCACCACTTTCTCGTTGGTTGAGAAAGATCATGTCCCCAGCGGAGTCGCCAATCTCTTGTACGCATCGGAAAGATCACAATTGTAAAATTTTTTTAATTGAATAGAAGGTTACAACGGATACAATCCGATTACAAAAGAGAGGGAATCTCTTGATTGATTCTCCTCTTTATTTAATGCTGGGTTTTTCACGTGACGGTGGAGAGTGAGTCTTGTTCTCTGTTGACCGGCCGAACATCAAGTTTCTCTGGTGGATCCTCTCTTTGGATCTACTGGTGGAGTAGCACAGCTCCTATCAGTAATGGAATCTCAAAGAGATTTAAAAAACTTGAACTTAGCAAGTTAACAAAAAGAGTTGAACTCTTCTCAGGTTACAAGAGCTTCGAGCCTGAACTCTGCTGAGGTATCTCTCCCTCTCTGCCCATGGCTTCTTGGATTCCTCCATCGGGACTCTCCTCCTCAGCCCTTTTAGAAGAGGTCCCCTCCCCCCGGGGTCCCTTTTTCAGAGTTGTCTCCTTCCAGCTTCCTCCTTTTTTTTCTTTTCCGGGCCCCCTTTCTCTAGCTATTCATAGCTATTTATAGAGGAATTGGGGTGTAACCAACCCCTTAAATCTCTCCATAATAAGAGGGGGTGTAACCAACTCCTTAAATCTCTCCATAATGGGAATTATTCCTATTATGTGGAGAAAAAAATATGGTATAACTGACCAAGTTCATGGCTATCAGTTATAGCAGAAATGCGGGCCTCGCGCTGGACGCGGGCCTCGCTCTGATGTTGAGACGCGGAGCTCACAGGCTCGTGTCTGTGTTGGAACGCGAAGCTGCTCAGGCTTGCGTTTGAGTTGAAATGCGACCTCCACGTCGACGACCTCTGCGTCTGACAAAGGATGCGAGGTCCGCGTCTGGGGACTTTCGCGTCTGAAAAAGGATGCGAGGTCCGCGTCTGGCGACCTCCGCGTCAGAGGTTGGAATGTGACCTCCGCGTCTGACAGAGGACGCGAGGTCTGCGTCTGGCATTGGAACGCGACCTCTGCGTCAGAGGCTGGAACACGGGGTCTGCGTCTAAGAGAGTCGCGTCTGAGGCTTTGTCCATAGTAATTTTTTGATAGCCTACAGTCCTGATTCAGAGATAAATGAGATAATCAATTTAAATCAAGTTGCTTGATCCCCAAATCAAAGATAAAGGAGGATATTCAAGTTTAAATTCGGATTTATAGATAAATTATTTTCTAAGTTATCTAGAAACAAGATTATTTTAATTTTTAGAGTTCAAACAATGATTCTGAGGATAGATCTTCATATAGATGGATGAGATGAAGCTAGAGCCCAAAACGCGTGCCCTAACACCAAATTGCCATGTTTTCCCTGAAAAGCCGCGAAAACGCGGCTTTCTGGTGGAGTTGAGCGTGGCGGTTTGGTGGTTGAGTTCTAAAGGGATTCTACCATTAGAATCTCCTATAAATCGAGAGGCAGAGCAGTAAAGCAAAGAATCTCAGAAAATCAAATTTAGGATTTTCTTTAGATCTTTTTTTCAAATTTTCATTGTATTTTTGAGTTTTTACTTTTAAGAGGAAGATTTATAAAGAGAAGAAGGCTTTTGTACTGGATCCGTAACAATTCAATAAAGATTCTTATTTTCTTTCATATCTCTTACATTCTTTTAATTTTTGTTCTTTAATTCTATTTGCTTTGTTTTATGCATCCATTAAATCACCATGCCTAGTTTAATAATAAATATGAGTAACTAATTCTCTTCGTAACTTGCTAATCTCTCCATTAATTAAGTCTAGTTCTATAAGATGAATTGATTGAATTCCATGCTTATTTGAAACCCTCGGATTAAGTTAAAATTCTTAAAGATTAGTAATGAATTAAGTAAAACTAGCTTTAGGGTTATTTTATGGTTATTCTTGGTTTATGCTTAGATATTTTGATAGCTTAATGTTAAATCTAAAGTTACTTTTCTTATGCGATACTTAGAAACTTTGATAAACTAATGCTTAATTTTATCTAGTATACTTTAGGTTTGCTTTCTTATTTACTCGTTTTGCTTGAATTTGAAGCAACATTTTAGGATCAATTTTTTTAGGTTCAATATGATATTTATTCTTCATCGGTTAGTGCTTAGTTGTGGTAGATGATTAGTAGGTTTTGATTTCTCTTTTTATTGATTCAACTCTTTATAACCATCGTCTTTCTTTCCAAGCTCTACATAAAGAAGACGCACTGAAATACTTCTGTCGCATCTCTCCCTGCGGATCGACCCGTTTAGCACTTACTTCAGCGGATTAATTGCGAGAAAACAGAGAAACCTCTTAACCTTAACTTTTTTCTCTTTTTACTCTTTTTCTCTTCAATCAAAATTTTAGCGTTGTTACCGGAGAGGGAACGATACAGTTTTCTTTGTTAACTAAACCCTAATTTCTCTCTTTCTATGTGCAGGATTGGAGAACAGGAGAACTTTCTGCAGATACATACATATAAGTGGCCTTAGGACTCTACATCAAAAGCAGAGCACCTAAGCCCTCAACAAATCAGTGTAAATGCGGCTAAATTGAGTTCACTACTTTCCTGTCTTCTGCAGGGTTGCCTGAAATTGCAAAAGTTTACTTTCTGTGATTTTAGATTTTTTGTTTGAATATTTTGCTCACTACTAATAATTTAACAGAAATTTATTTGTTGATTAACTTAAAAAAAAACTATTTAGACTCTTGCATCATACGCACGTGTCTATTTTAATTCTTTAATTTCTATTGAAGAGTGCTGGAGACATGATACATCCGCATTGCATAAAGAATTTTTTTTTTTGAAGATTACTAAAAGAAAATAAATATGTGAATCTCAATACCCCCACACCTAAATTGTGTCATGTTCTCATGCACACAAATGAATACAGAGATAAAAAGAATCTAGCATGTAATTTACACATCCAAAATATGCACACAATCTTGATGATCATGCAATCCAAGCACACAAAAGATATAAAAATGTAAAAAGCATGCTAGAATTAGAAATACTTACAGTGCGCTAGAAAATCAAGATGTCGAAGCAACAAAAATGCTCCTTGTGTGTGGTAGATGCCTCATTATTTATCCTGTATCACTTGTAATAAACTCGCCACATAGGTTAGAGAAAGAGATAAATAAAAGACTTACTAAAACTGATTCAACCAACTAAAAAGCAAATAAAAAGACTCAAAAATTATAAGAAAAAAATGCAAGTGTATACATATGCACAACTCCACGTTTCTCCCACACCTAGCTTAAACTATGTCAGTTCCTCCCCCTTGATCTTTTTTCACTCTCAAAGTGGGACCGCTTCATCGACTTTACTTGTAAATTAGAACCCTTTATCATTTCAGTACAACCTCTTTTAAACTTGATCTTCACACTCTTTTTCTTTATCCTCTTCCTCTTCCGCTTTCTTCTTATCAGCAAGTTAGAAAGAGGACTCACTCCCGCAACATTGACACCTAGCCCAATCTTATTATCTTCACTTTTCACGTGAGCAAGCTTGATCAATAGTTAAGAATTTAAGTTCGTCATCAAATATCTCTTCAAAGCTTTTACCAAAGAATCTTGTGAGGAATGTGTGTCCATCCAATTCATCCAGGAGTAAAAGCTCATCCTCAAAGATCATTTCATAGCTTTGTTTATAGTATTTACAGTCAAAATTTATGAACTCGTTTTCGATATGATCGTTCGCCATTTCTTGAATCAGGGATGACACATGATTAACCTGTTGATTTATTTCATCAAACATCCTGATCTCTTCCTCACATAGCTCGTCAAAGCTTTGGTGAGCGCACCCAAAGTACGAATATATCTGATCATCCTCGAATTCACTTGATCAACTTTGAATATTTACTTCAAAGAAATCGGTGGATGGCTCACTTTGTTGCCCTTCCCGGTTGAAGATATTCAGATCAACTGTCATATTTCCAAATGTGAGTTTCATTAAACCCTACGACAGTTGATCAAAGCATTCGAAGTTGCTAAGAATGGCCTACCTAAGATCATAGGAATCTAGCCACGAGGGTTCATCATAGGTTCAGTGTCAAGGATGATGAAGTCCACAAGAAAGATAAATTCACCAATCTTAATCAGAACATTTTTAATCTCTCCTCTAGGAATTTTTATTGACCTATCTGCCAATTGGAGTGTGACCTTGGTTGGTTTTAACTCTCCTAACTCTAACTGTTGGTACACCGAATATGAAAGTAGATTTACGCTCGCTCTCAAATCTAGTAAGGCTTGTTTGATAACTGTGTTCCCTATTGTGCATGAGATTGTTGGGTAGCCAGGATCTTTGTACTTCACAGGGATCGAATTCGACAGAATCTTAGAAATATTTGCCGTAAGAAAGACTTTTTTGGGACCTGTGTTACTCTTTTCTTTGTACAAAGGTCCTTTAAGAATTTTACATAAGAAGAGACCTGCTCAATTATATCCAAAAGTGGAATATTGACCTTTACCTGCTTAAAAATTTCAAGAGCCTTTTCCACTTGAACAGAATGCTTCTTCAGTTTGAGCCTATTTGAAAATGGTGTTGGTGGCTCATACAGAGGCTCACTTACTATCTCATTTTCTTTTTCTTTCAATTCATCTGAGCCAGAATAGGATGGGACAGCCTTGGGAAGAGAAAGACTCGCTTGGTCGGGCATCATCACTTGATTGTCAATTTTCTTCCACATCGCAAGATATGAACTGCGTTAACTTGAGCAGAACTGGAAGGAGTTGACATTGGATTAACCACATATTGATTTGAGAATGTTTTCTTCTCCCTCTCATCAATTTGTGATGCCATCTGGCTCACTTTGAACTCGAGATGATTTATTGTCTGTTGATTAGCATTCAACATTTGTGTTGCTATTTGCATGAAGGAAGTGAATGTCTTTTCCATGTTGCTCAGCTTCTGTTCTTCTTCGTTCCTAAGCCCTGGTGGAGGAATTATTGGATTTACAAATAATTGTGAGGGAGAAGATTGAGTGGAATGTGGGTTCACAAAGGCTGGTTGATTTTGATTTAGTGCCACACACGGTCATGAAATTTGTCCACTATTTAGCTGATTCTCATTGGACAAGGGATTTTTTTTGTATGTCCCATTATTCCAAGAGAAATTAGGATGATCCCTCAATCCTGGATTGTAGGTTGGGGCATAGGGATCATTTCTTTGGTGATGAAACGTGGCGTTTAGTTGATCTTGGCCGTCGGCTAGTGGATTAGGGAGCAGTGGACAATCTTCTAACTCATGAGTTGGAGAGTGGCAGTTGTAACAGCTCGTTGTGAATATCTGATTTATCTGGTCGAGCTGTGTAGGAGTCCTCTTGAGTTTCAGTGCATCTATTCTTCTCATTAAAGCAGCCACCTTAACTTCGGCAGCACTTGAGTTCTCAATTGAGTGGACATCGCCCCTTAATGTAGGAGTTATTATTGAAGATCTTTCGGTAAATCCCACCCACTGTATGGTCTTTTCTGTCATATCTTCGACGAATTTTCATGCATCGTCTTCTGTCATCATCATGAAGTCCCCGTGACTCATGGATTCAAGTAGGATTTTAGACTGATAATCTATAGCCTCATAAATTATTTGACAGAGATGCCACTTCTCAATGGTGTGATGCGGACATTGTGCTAGAAGATCCTTAAACCTTTCTAGGTATTTCCAGAATGGTTCTTTGTCATATTGACGAAATTGGCTTATCTCACTCCATATTCTTGCAGTCTTATGCATTGGGAAGTATTTTTTGAGAAAGACTGCGACAAATTCCGCTCACGTTGTGATTGAGTTGATGGTCAGGCTATACAATCACTTTTTAGCGTTGTCCTGAAGTGCGAATGGAATGAACCTTAACTTAACTGCATCATCACTCAATTGTTGGATCTTCATCATTGCACAGACCTCTTCAAATTCACTGATGCACATATATGCATCATCTGATTCCAGCCCGGAGAACCTTGGGAGCATCATGATGTACTGCGGCTTCAGTTCGTAATTATTTTCGCTAGCCGGCGGGAGTTAGATGCAGGAAGGACATGATGATCGAGGAGGATACTATCGATCCATGAGAACCGGTTGTGAAACAGTAGTCATTTTGGACTCGTTTGAATCTTCACCAACTAGATGTCCTCTTGAGTCTCGTGACCAAGCTGATATAAATCAGGATCACGGACAAATTAGGTGAAGGTGATGTGAAGAGAAAATGATGATATGGGAATTGACTGAAACTACAATAATTTTTAATTGGTTTTTATTTTTTTAAATTTTTTTACGATTTTTTTAAATCCGATATTAGTGTCAAAACTAAAGATAGAACACCGTGTCCCCGGCAACAGCGCCAAAAACTTGTTGGGAGATTCTGTCTCCTCGTTTTAAAATACCGCAAGTGCGCGGTCGTTCGATGTAGTACTTGAGGGTCGATCCTTAGAGACAGGTGACTCTTTTAGTTTCAACACTTTTAGGCGAATTGAGTGAAAAGTTTGTGAGTTTGGGTGAAATACGTGTCAATCTAAGGCAAATCAAGTCAAGCTCCTAGGTTCGAATCCCTTAAAGTAGAATCAAGTGGTCAATTTCGAACTCCATACTAGTATGTTATTACTCACCAAAATCTGTACTTTTATTAGGCAAAGTAAGTCTGAACACTAAATCTAAACACAAGGTATTATCCAATTACATGATCCATCAAAGGTAAATTACCTAAATTAAACAAATAGCATAAAGGTAACAAAACTCTAAGTATGGACCATTAGTCCCCGATATATACCCTGTCAAAAATTCAGTTATTGTAGAAATTAATCTCCTAAAAGTTGTCAGTCAATTGGTGTGCAAATAACCCTATATAGGAGATCCAACGAATGGCCACAAGATATTCTAATTTAAGTTCATCTCCCCTAGATGCAAGAGAAAATTTAGTTAAGTATGATTAAATTATTAATGAAATCTCTACTAAATAACTTATAATTAAATTGAATAATTAATGCTACAATTAAATAACCAAAATAATTAAATTAATTAACTATCTAATCAATAAAGCTAAGAAAGATAAAAGAAGAAAAAAAATTACCTGAATATTACTTGCCCAAAGTCATATGCGCATGTTCTCCCTTCGTTTACTTCTCGTGTACAAAATTTGAGATGCGCCGCTCTCAAAACCTGGATGATAGCCCCCCCCCCCCCCAACTCCTTTCACGGTAGCCCCTGAAACACTCCTTTATATAATATAGGAGTTTTACAAAAAGGCCTTTTAGAATACATCTATTACATAATAATTCATTTTCAATTCAGGCAGATTTTTAAATGACTAATATAGGCAGTCAAATGGAGGAATCAGCAAAAACTAGCAATATGAAAGTTGTAGATTTTCTAATTCTTTTTCTGTAGACATCTTGAATGATTTCTTTCGGAGTCGTATAACCAAAGTTATGACGAAAACACTGCAACATGCTCGGAAAGCATCCTCTAATCTTTTACAAATTGCTTGATTTAATTGCTGAAAGTAACCGGATTCCTCTTTTTTTTCCTTTTACCTGTTCCCTACAAAATATAATCCAATATACCCGAGTAGCATTATTTATATACAAATAATAGATAATTAGGAGCATAAAAATGATGTAAAATCGTGCTGATCAATTAGGAAACAATTTTTAGCTGATTTATTATTTTTAAGTGAATTCTTTTCTACTTACTTGTACATGTGCACTAAATTCACTTTAAGGGAAAAGCTCCTAAATAACAGAAGGCAGTGGCGGACGCAGGTGGGGGCGAGCGTATGCGGTCGCCCCTACTGGAGTTGGGTTAACTAAGCAAAAAATCCAACCTTGATCATTTCTCCTGATCTTAAAAAAAAAAAACCCTCTAGTTTCTCCTAATAACAGATTCTCAGTCTCTCATCTGGGGATTGAGAACTCTCACAACCTCTCTGCAATGAAGTTTATCAAGAATTCTCTGCGTAATAGAATGGGTGATGAGTTGATGAATGATTGCTTGGTGACATATATTGAAAAAGACATATTTGATAACATTGACAATGAATCAATCATTCAACGATTTTAGAATATCGCTCCTCGAAGGGGAGCATTATAATTTAGAGTGAGATATGTTATCTTGAATGGGAGCCCCTCTATTTTTTTGTAATATCAAAACTTAGAATATGTTATTTGATTTTTATAAATTTTCAATTTTAGTTCAAAATGTTTTCGCCCCCACTTAGTGAAAATTCTACATACGCCACTGACAGAAGGTGGGGACGTCATTACCCTTTCTTGACCCATAAACCATCTTTCTTCCACTCACAACCTAACCTAATTTAAAATTAACTAGACATTGGACCTAAGATAACTCAGACTCAATAAGAGATTCTCCTAAGGAGGAAGTTGTTAAAATTTAACTCTTGCCAATTCAGTGACTAGGTAAGGGATTAAGAGGTGAAACCTCGAAGGTTGGTGGTTTGGCTTAATTAGGCCCGTCTTGACAGATACCTCCCACCAATCTTGCTATCTACCTGGCCGATTAACTTGTGATTAAGATCTACAATATATCTCCTGCAGATAATCTAAAGTTAGGAGTTGTCTAGTCTAAGCTTACCCTTGAATAGAATTAATTGATTTTTGTTTTCTTTTTGATTGGTGAATTAGTTTGAATTGATTGTGCATTCAAGTATGGTCGAGAGACCCAATTACATCTAGATTACTTAAGACTAAGTCACCACGTTAACCTAACCAAATCATGACACAACCCACATCCCTAGAGGATAGATTTTATCCTATCAAGACATCACTTCCATCTTACATTCAACCTCTTGAAGATGAAAGTAAAAGCTTTGAGATAAAGCCACAATTCATTAACACTCTCCCCATATACCATGGTCTAGAGTCTGAGGATGCATGCTTCTTCATAAGGGAATTGAAGAGGTATCCCTCATGATGAGGATACCACAGTTAGGAGATGATGCAGCTAGCTTATGTTTTGTACCTTTCGCCCTCAAGGACCTAGCCAAGAAATAGCTATACAGTTTAGTAGAAAATTCTATCACATCGTGGGATGATTTTTGTTTTCCATTATATTTGCAAAGGGGAAAACTTGTAAAAAAGAGTTTGAGGAGCTAAATTACAAGTATTCTTAAAAAGATTACAAGTAGATCTCCTCAGAGATTCTGGAGAGGTGTGCCGATAGGAGTCTGGTCAGCGCGCGACCACTTTGTCCCTTTGACGATGCGAGCGATGAGATTCCCTTCTCGCCTGGTTCGGGGAATCAGAGAATAGAAGGTTGGTAGAACCCTCTTGCTGCTTCTCAAAATCGCCTTCAATAAGGAATTCCTTCTCGCCTGGTTCCGGAAATTCCTTGAGAAGAAGGACGATGTTAGGGTATCAACACCCTGGATAGAGAAAGCAATTCTCTAAAAGGTCTCTGAATTCGAGAGCGCACGGTGCGTTATGAAGAAGTCTCTGCTTGTGGAGTCCTCTTGTGTGCATGCCCGTCGTCTTTTTCTCCTTGTGCCCCTAGTGGGCTATTTATAAGGAGAGCAAGGGTATAATCGTCCCTTGAAAATATGGAAACAGATTGAACCGAATCTGTTTGAATCTGGAAAGTAGCCTTGCTGCGAGGCTAGGATCAGCTTCTGCGAAGCTAGAATTGGCAGGTTGGTGGACCTTCTCAATCTATTTTGATCCTTTCCATATCGTTGGAGGATTTTCCCTGATCTTCTTACTCGTTTTAAGAAGAGTCAAGAGATTGTGGCAATCAACTGCCAAATTTGATCTCTGATTTGATTTGATCTGATTGGATCCGATCTCATCCGGAGATTTGATTGGTCAAAGGTTGACCATAGCAGACCAATAGCGGAGCTGTCCGCATTGAGCTTGTAGCGGAGCTAGAGGCAGCTTCTGGCGTAGTCCGAAAGAAATCCTTTGGCGGAGCTGGAAGTCCTCTGTGGCGAAGTTATAACTAGCTTCTTGGCGAGGCTTTGGATGGCTTCAAAGCGAAGTTGGGTGATGTTAGCCTCTCAAGCGAGGCTATCCCTTTGGGTTCATGTAATGCTAAGTGCTAGCATCTTAGACCTGCTGAGGTCTGTTTAGAAACAATCCGGGTTCACTGTCTGCTTGCTGGATCAGTGGAGTCCAAGTTGCTTCCTTGTCCCTCGGAGATGGGTGAAAACTGGTTTTCAGCTCGTCTGTCACTTGTCTTTTGTAAATGTTAGACATTGTTCGGACCAATAAGAATCTTGTCTTTTTTAAGTGTCAACAATACCCCCTTCAAAGTTTTCGAAAGTCTGCAATAGCTCAGACTTCGAAATACTTTGAACTGCTTTGATAGGTGGTGTGTGGAGTATGAACGTCGCCATGATGGTTGAGTTCAGCTTCGCTTTAAATCCTGCTTTGGGATGTAGATTCATCGAGGAATCATGTAGACTCGCGTCTGGGTAGCTTCGCGTGCGGGTAGCTCCGCATCTGGAACATCTGTCGCTTTCCCGAGGCCAACTGCCGTGGGCTAGTTACGAGGAGGATTACTCCTTTCTTCGTGCTGATCGAGGGAGATATTCTCCAATTTGCACGTTTCCAAGGGAGGATATTCCCTTTCTTCAAGGCGCAATAAGTGCCTTTATGAGGGAGACGTTTCTCCCTTTGCATGGTTCCAAGGAAATACGTCCCTTTTCTCAAGGCGCTGTAAGTGCCTTAAATGCGCTCATGCTTCCACGCTTGAGGCAGGAGTGCTCAGGCCATGGGGCCTATAAATAGGACACTTGAAGTCCTCTGAAGAGAAGTGCTTTGCCTCTCTTCTCTTCTCTTGGTTTAGAGAGATACTCAGATCTCTGAATTAGTGGGAATGCCCACTCTGGTCATTATCTGGCCAAGGACCGGTAAGTCTTGATCGTTCAACGACTTCACCGATTTTAGGGAATTCATCTCCCTTGATTCATCTTCAGCAGCTGCTTCAGGGATTAGCTTCCCTTGTTCTCCATTTAATCGATCTGCAGAGAAGGATTTCAGCATAGCTTCCCAGCGAAGCTATCATCTTGACCTGATCACTGAAAGATCATTGCATGTTAAGTCCGCTGCACAGGCAGGACTTGGGACTTGGTTTCTTCAAAGTTGAGCCAGTCTTGCCATATAGATAGAGCTAGAACTGTATCCCACAGGGTCAGTCTGGCTTAGCCATATAGGCGAGGCTAGGGCTTGGCGTTTGCTGAGCCAGCTCATCAGTGCTGTGCAAGCGAGGCTTATCCTCTGCTTTACTGAAACTGGATCGCTTCGATCCAAAAGATTTGGCATAGTTCTTTTGTAGCCTCTCCTGTGCTTAGTTGCTAATCTGTTCCGTTTTGCCTTGCAGTGGGCTATGTTCGCCGATCTTGTGACTTGATGGAAGGAACCATAAAATTGCCTTATGCTTCCCCGGTTGAAGCTTTACTTTTAAGCAGGAGGGACAATTCGGGGCAGCGGGTGCGTGTCCCAGAGGCTATTGGCAGCCTCTTATACGAGATGATTCGTTCTGAGGTAAGGTTGGTAGCCGCTTTGTCGGAGATGATCCGCTTCGGGATAGTGGACGTCACCTGTGAGATCACTCAACTTTGGTGGCCTTTGTCGGGGACGATTCACTTCGGGAAAGCAGGTATCACACCTGTCGGACCACTGACATCACTGCCAATTCCCATTATAGGTGGTCTGACATGTTGGCGGCGATAAATTTTATAGCCAGGCTTCAACAAAAATGACCTTGCTTTCCAGTGGCAAAATCTGTCATTTTTGTGGAGAATAATGGCCGTGTCTCCATGACACAACTGGTTACAGCCTTGTGCAGGAGGAAGGCCTTTCGTGTCCAGTCGATCTGACTTAGAAGAAGATAAAACCGCTTGTATGTTTTTTGCGCAAATGACCCTGTCGAGCCACTGAATGTGTTGTATGAAACACAGCTTTGATGTAATATCAATGTACTCTTCCTTTTAAATCAATGAAAGTTCGTCTCTTGATTATCTGATCTTTGCTTGCTTTCATTGAAAATTTGGCTATAGCGGAGCTAAACTGTATGCGGAGTTAGGAACATAGTCCCTTCTTTGAATAAACCTCGCGAAACTGGCATGTCCCGCGAACAGCGCCTTTTTAGGGGGCTAAGATAAGCCTTTCGACGAAGTCTCTGAGGGATTGTGCGAAGCCCGCATTTTAATCCAGGGCGAAGTTAACCCTTACTGGAATCGAAGCAGCGCTTCTCGGGAAGGCGCTTCGGGTGGCGTTTCGAATTAATTCGAAATGGCGGCGTACGCCCTTTTTGAGGCCTCGTTTCAGGCGCTGATTGGCCTATAAAAGCCCGATCGGGCTGAGCAGGAAAAGATCTCCTTTTTCAGAGAAATTTCTTGACTTTCCCTCTTCCTCTTCCTTCTTCAAGAATTCAAGAACTCCCATAGTTCTTCAATGGCGCCCAAGAAACGAGCGGGAAAAGAAGTGGCAACTTCTGCAGCGGAGGGTCCTTCTCCTCCTCCGGTCATCGAGCGACCAATCGCCGGTAAGAGACTTTCTCTCCTAATTAGAGACTGCGGTCTTTCTCTTTTAAAGCCAGTATTTGGCTTATCAGGACGATGGAATATGGTCTGTTCTCGTTAGGGAACTCGTTTCTCTGAATTTCCTTATCTTCCTTGTACAGGGAATTAAGAACTGAATAGTTCTTCTTTAGCTTCCGTACGAAGCATTACTTGGACTGTCTTCGTCCTGTTTGAGGAACAGGACTCAGGTCTGTCCCTTCAGTCATGGCCACGAAGGATGACTCTTGACCATAGTGCCCTCTTGGTGACGTCAGCCCTTAGGGCTATACCACTTCCTGCTTAAGCGAAGTTGGTACTTAGACGTTTTTTGCAAAATGCAGATTTGTCTGCGAGATCGAGCTTTGTCGAGGCTGTCGCCTTACTGGCCTTGTTCACGGGGCGAGGCTATGCCTTGGTGAATCTTATATCTCCATGTCTGTTTGATTGTTGAACTAATCATAGTTCTCTTCCTTTTTCTTTCTTGCAGTGCCTTACGCCCCTGGTCCCTTGAATACTCTGTTTGGTATGACCAGCCGAACGGACGGCAACATCAGCCTTCAATTCTATGGCCAGGCTTCTCTCTTTAGTGAGCGGAGTTCCGTCGTCCGGGATACGCTTATCCATGGTGGAGACCCGCTCACCATGAGGAGTATTCTAACCACCGCTCCTCTCGAAGACATCGACCGTCGGACTTATAAAAAGCCCAATTTCATGTTCGGAGATGCCGTGCCCGATCCTGATCGCCAATTGCAGGCAGGCGAGGGACAGTGGATCTTCGAGTTGGATGGCGAGAAGTTTTATCTTCCGTCTAACAAGCGGCACTTTCCTTTGTCTTCTTTTGAGTGTGTAACTCAGGCTCGGAAGATGGCATGGGGCGTGAGCCGAAGTGTCGAGTCCGTCCATGTCGGGAGATTGAAATCTCAGTCTCCTGGTTTTTCAAGGGCGGGCCCTCCTCACAACATAATAGGCCTATATCCTGGAAACGTGTCGCGGGAGCTTCCGGTAGGAGAGAATCCGGCTGTGGCGCAAACCTTTGACACCCAATTCTGCGCAGTTGATGGGAACTATCCTGCCACTGACTTCAGGACTCCCGGTTGGGTTCATCCCCCAAAGACATGGTGGGCGGACCTAACCAACTATATCCTCGCTCACTTCGCGGAGGACTTAGAGAAGTTGAACCTCTATGAGGCCGTAAGGGCGACCTGCTACGGCATTGATATGAAGGTGGCGTGCTTCTACACCATCCTTGAGTTATATTGCCTAGCTTCGGGGACCTTCTTCACCCCAGTTGGCGAGTTGGGCATGACCTTGCACGAGATGAGGGAAATCTCTGCCCTGCCTTTCGGGTCTCTCCCGTATGAAGAGTACTTTCCATGCGAGATGGAGTTGGCTCTTCTGGAGAAGCAGGAGCCTGCTTTATTTGAGACTTATCGGGAGTTAATGTGCCATTTGCACATTTGTTCCAGCATCCATGGTGGCAGCAAGGGTAGCTCGAAGAGCTTGAAGAACTGGGGGAGTTACCTATTCCCAGATATGAAGAATGCTCCTGAGGCAGCTCATTGTGGAGTTGCAGATGGCGACATTTTTGAACGGATGGAGGTATGCCTCCAAAGGGATATTGTCATGACAGAAGACGATGGTCCCTATAAGAAGGGTGATGTCCTTCGGAGCTTTCACCATCAGGCTCGTCAGTCGATGTCCCGGAAGGCACTGTTGGCCGGTTTCTTAACTGTCCTGGTTGAAGAAGTGTGTAGTGCCATCCTCCTCGGGTGACATCGTCCACCCGAATCTTTTGCTACCTGCCGTTCGCTTAGTCCACGGCCACCGTCTGGGTCTTCTTCCGGCCATGGTGTGCTGTATTCAAAGAGGCCTTCGCGCATTAACGGAGGCTTTCTGCCGGCCACCGGCGACGAGGCGTGGGAAGAGTGCCATCCTGCTTTGTGATGGACCTAATCCTAGGGTGGGTCTGCCATACACTTACTTAATGGCGTGGTTTGCCTTGCACTGCCCTTCTTTGATTGAAGCTGGAGAGGACCCTCCGCAAGGTGTTCGAAGGGCTCATCTCTGCCGATTCGAAGGATGTTCCTGGCTGAAGACCTACTTGGCCGAGGCCCGCAAGTTAGTGCGTCGTCATGACGCTTACAACCTATTCCGCTGTTTTCCTCGCATTCAGGGCGCAGGATACGACGAGGAATTCCGAGATGCGGAGTCAGGACGGTCTCCCATGAGTCGGGGGGATTTTGAGTGGCTGGTCAGCATCCGGCCCTCACATTTATTGTATAGAAGCGGGGATGTCTGCTATTTAGAACCTTACATCCCAAGCCGGTTTGCTCGACAGTTTGGGTACGACCAGCTGTATGTGGGCAACCCCAATTTCGATTTAGCCTTCATGGGGAGTCTCATCGATGGGGCCCGTGCCTGGCGATTCTTTACTGCGGGCGGCACTGGGGCGTGGCTGCGCACGCCGTTGAAGGATCCCAACCTTCTGACGACCCTGTGCTTTTGCCAATGGTATGCGGCTTCCAACTCCACACCTCCTGGATTCAATGCCAACCGTTCGGGTGTGAAGTTAATATCTCATCGATTGAAGCGAAAGGCTTCTGAGAGAAAGGAAGGCAAACGGGTTCGTGTCCCTGGCTTGGAGGAGTTCATCGCTGTAGATGATAGCGAGGCCTCTGATGCAGGGAGTCCTCGCTTCGAGGCGGGGATGGGAGCTGATACTCATGCGGCTGGCTCTGGTGTGGTGGGAACATCTTCCCCACGACGTGCGAGAGAAGTGGAAGAAGAGGATTCTGACGTCCACTTCAAGAGAAAGCGGGCAGATAGCTCTCGTAGGAAATCATTGGCGAAGAAGCCCCGTCGCCAAGCTCCTACGATTGTCGTAGAGGGTTATCCTTCTACAGCGATTCCTCCTGCTGCCTCATTGGCAGCTGAACCGTCGGTTGCTGAACCGACTAGTGGTGAATTCGCTCCAGGTCTGGGTAAGATTAACCTTGTCCATATAATACGCCTTTTTGTGCGTTCCCATTGACTTATTATCAATCCTTTTTGATTGTAGGAGCTGAGGCAGCTGGAGAACAAGGGGAACATTATGATCCCCTATTCACTTATGGAGCTGAGGCTGGTTCCTGTGCCCTTCCGGAAGAGTCCGGAGGTGATGTAGCCGACATCGGTCCTTCGGGCGCTGGGACTTCTAAAGGAAGTCCTGAGGCATCGAGCTCTATTGGGTGGTCCACAGGATACTCGGCAAGCGAAAGCGAGCCGGCTGTTCGTGCTGATTCTGGCAAAAATTTTCCAATGGAGCCCCTGGAGACTGACGCGGCTGACGAGATGTTCGAGGCGACATCATCCTATGGTATTGTCGTAACCTCTTGGTTTCTTCTACATGTAGTGTTGCGACTAACCGTAGTCTTGTTACAGGTGTTCGACCTCGAGGTACATCAGTTTTAGGAGAGCCGGAAGATCTTCCTGGGGAGTCCAGGGGTGATATGAGCACTTCGACCGCGGCTGATGCTGCTATGCTGGATGCGCTGTACGGGGACCTGCCTTCTTATCGGCCCAAGTCATCCGAAAGGCCAGAAGCTGCGGAGGCGGCAGTCCCGGAGGTGTCCTCACTCCCAACTGTATCAACGAGTGGGGTACCGACAATTTTGCCAAGTACGGAGCTGAGGGTGATCACAAGCCCTGCTTCTCCAACCCTGGTGGTTGAGCCTGCTGCTCAGGAGGTGGTTGCTAGTCCTTCTTTCGCGATGGCTGGCGTTCTGGTTTCGATGAGGACTCCACCGAGATCGCCCTCGGCTTGTCCGGCTGCTGTCAGTGCCCCCGCTGCTTCTTCTGCGACGGCGTCGACCAGGCTGGTGGACTATTCTGAGGTTGCCTCTTTACCGGAAGTTGCTGAGGTCGAGAACGATTACATCGGTGACCTGGTCGATAACTTTTATAAAGGCTTAGGGCGGACTATCGACCTGGTTCTGAAGGGCTCAACTATGCCATTCTCAAGGTTAAAGGGGGTCCTCTCCCGTGATATTGAGAGTATTCGGGACTTTGAGGGGTATCACCAGGCCACTGCTTTGGAGCTCCTGGTGGATGAATTTGAGAAGGATGCGGAGGAATGGCACCGCCTCCACCGTTCGGACCCGGAGTCTTTAGTTGATGACCGGCTCGCGCTTCTCATTGCTCAAAAGCACGAGACCCGGCTTGCCGCTCAAGAGGCTGTTAAGGCTATCTCTTCTGACTTGAAATCCTTGGAAACAAGGGAAGCGGAGGTTGGAAGTGCAATTGACGCCTCCACTAGTGCTCTTCTTGGCGCTGAGGATAAGATTGCGAAGGCTGAGGAAATGATTAGGAAAGCAAATCTCCTCTTATCCAAGGCCATACCGGTGCGTCTTAAGAAAACTGTGCGGCTTGAAGAGCTCAAAGCTCAGAGTGAGGAGCTTGCGCGGCAGGGGTTGTCACAGAGGGCAACTTTGGCAGAGGCCGAAGCTCGTCAGGCTCAGGCGGAAGATTTCAATGAGGCTGAGCTGAGGTCACAAGCGCTTGCCCAGGCTGCTGATGACAGGAAGACGAGACTAAACACCCTCGGAGAGCGGCTTAGATCGTACAGTGTACGCTTGTAGCTCCACGTACTTTATCCTCTTGAAATGAATGAAAATTCTTTTTTCTTTTGTCGAATCTTCAATCTTGTTTTTCTTTTTGGATTGTGATTCCGAATTGTAGTGCAATTCCTTGAGAACATAGTTCTTTGTTGGATCGAATGCTGAGACTTGGCTATCTGTCAGTTCAGAGGTCACAATGACATAACTGGATGAGACGCCACCAAGCTTCAAAAATTGGTGATACTCGTCTTTTGTAAATGTCAACGAGTATCGAGACCTGTCTTTTGTAAATGTCAACTGGGCTCGGAATTGAGACTTAGCTGTCTGCTGGTTCAGAGGTCGCAATGACATAACCGGATGAGACGCCACCAAGCTCAAAAGGTGGTGATACTTGTCTTTTGTAAATGTCAACGAGTATCGAGACCTGTCTTTTGTAAATGTCAACAGGGCTCAAGGTTGAGACTTGTCTTTTGTAAATGTCAACAAGGCTCGGAGTTGAGACTTGGCTGTCTGCTGGTTCAGAGGTCACAATGACATAACCGATTGAGACGCCACCAAGCTCAAAAGGTGGTGATACTTGTCTTTTGTAAATGTCAACAAGTATCGAGACCTGTCTTTTGTAAATGTCAATAGGGCTCAAGGTTGAGACTTGTCTTTTGTAAATGTCAACAAGGCTCAAGTTGAGACTTGGTTGTCTGCTATTTCAGAGGTCGCAATGACATAACCGATTGAGACGCCACCAAGCTCAAAAGGTGGTGATACTTGTCTTTTGTAAATGTCAACAAGTATCGAGACCTGTCTTTTGTAAATGTCAACAGGGCTCGGAGTTGAGACTTGGCTGTCTGCTGGTTCAGAGGTCGCAATGACATAACCGATTGAGACGCCACAAAGCTCAAAAGGTGGTGATACTTGTCTTTTGTAAATGTCAACAAGTATCGAGTTTGTAGTGGAATTCGGGAAAAGTCTCATTTTTCATGAGGAGAAACGAGAGAATCACTGTCATAGGTTTAATGTTAACGTAACAGCGAAATGTATATGTGGTCTTACCATTCTATGGACGAGAATTGGTAAGTGATTTTTGGAGGTCTCGTTCTCACGGGGAGAAACGAGGGAATTGCTGTCATAGGTTAAATGTTAACGTAACAGCGAAATGCATATGTGGTCTTACCATTCTATGGATGAGAATTGGTAAGTGACTTTGGAGGGGGAATCAAATGGGAACAGGTCCCTTAGGATTTTTAGCAAACCCCCAGCTGTCAACGGGTTTAATATGCCTTTACCAACTACCGTTTGAGTTGGGCTAGCCATTCTATTCCCCTCAGCATGATGAGTTGTCGAGGATTTATGTTGGGCTTACAGGCCAACATTTTCCTCTACCCTTAATCGTTAAGGATGTTGGATTATCAGGTTAATATATGCATAACCTTGATTTGTCTTCGAGACAACCAATGCACGACCAGGTTCCTACTGGTTTATGGTTGTATGATCTCGCTTGGAGGAAGAGAAAGGCTCTCTTTGTGTGTACTTTGAACACGAAGGTCTTGATCAGAGGTGTAATGTTAACTTGATCATGAGAAGGATCCTTGATTAAGGATAATACTTCTTTAAGAACTTGCCATTGATCGGCATCATGAGTAGGTCGCCATCTTGAGTCATGAGGCGGTATGCTCCGTTTGAATAGACTGTTTCTATTACAAACGGTCCTTCCCATTTAGGCTGAAATTTGCCTTTGGTCTTGTGCGTCATAATCATCGGTCGTCTGACGACTAAGACCAGGTCTCCTTTCTGGAAGACTCTCTGTTTGACCTTCTTATTGAAGGCTTTTGAGATTCGAGCTTGATATAGCTCGATATGCTGCTGAGCTTGTAGTCGCTTCTCGTCCAAAGCATCGAGCTCTTGAAGGCGTAGGCGATCATTGTCCTCTGATGTGGTTTTAGTAATCAGAGCTATACGCAACGATGGCATCTGGATTTCCAATGGGAGGACTGCTTCGCACCCATATACCAGGGAAAAAGGCGTATTGCCTGTCGGTGTCCGCACCGTGGTTCGGTAGGCCCAAAGACATTCACCGAGCTTTTCGTCCCAATCTCGCTTATTCGAGGAGACGAATTTCTTGAGCAGCTTGATGATTGTTTTATTGAATGCTTCCGCCAAGCCATTGGCAGGAGGATTATAGGCAGTTGAAGCCACATTCTGAATTCGGTATTTGTCGCAGAAACGATAGAATACTTGGCTTATGAATTGGGGACCGTTGTCGTGGATGATCCGCCTAGGGACACCAAATCGATGGATGACATGGTGCTTGATGAAGTTAACCACATTAGAGGTTTTGACTTCAATCAGTGGTATAGCCTCCGCCCATTTTGAAAAGTAGTCGGTTATTGCTAGGATAAACCGGTGACCTTTTGTCGAAGAAGGGCTGATTGGCCCTACGACGTCTATTCCCCATGCTTCAAATGGCCATGAAGCAACAGTCGGATGGAGCAGCTCCGCAGGCTGGTGTATGAAATCTGCATGGATTTGACACGCTTTACACCTTCGGGCGTATTGGATGGCATCGGCTATCATAGTTGGCCAATAGTATCCAAGTCTGTGCAACCTGTCCTTAAGCTTTGGACCTGGCTGATGAGCTCCGCAAGTGCCGTCGTGCGCTTATTGAAGCGCTTCCTGTGCCTCTGAATTAGAAAGGCAACGGAGGAGGACACCGTCATATGAACGACGGTAAAGTGTCTTCAGAGTCGGATCGTAGTAGAAACGGAGAGACCTTCGTCTGACAGATGCCGCTTCTTTAGGATCGTCTGGAAGCAGACCGTGCAAAGCATAGTCAATGAGAGGAAAGCGCCAATCTCTCAGCTCAAAATCCGTGGAGACATTATAGACTTCTCGAGTTCTTAGCATGTGCTTGGAGCATACAAGATGTCGAGTTGCGACTGTGAGGTGATACTCGGTGTCGGCTGGTAAGGCTAGTGTTGTAGCTAATGCAGCAAGAGCGTCTGCCTTGGTATTCTGAGATCGAGACACATGCCCGATGTAGAAACCTTCAAATAGGTTAGCCAATTCGATGGTTGTATGGTAATAAGGCACCAAGTCCTCATGGCGGACTTCATATTCGCCTTTAACCTAATTGATGATCAGTTTTGAATCGCCATAGGCTTCGAGGTAGCGTACCCCCATTCCATGAGCGAGCTGAAGGCCAATGAGCAGAGCATTATATTCTGCTACATTGTTGGAGCACGATTCTGTCAGAGAAAATGCTCTGGGCAGGACATGATTCTGTGGGGAGATAAACACAACCCCCACTCCGGCAATAATCTTGCCTTTAGGGCCCATTCGCGATGCTCCATCAAAGAATATCTGCCACACTTTCTCTTCTGAGGTTGCATAATACTCGAAGACTTCATCAGGGATATCTTCGTGAAGTTTTGAATGCTCCGGAACTGGATGGGCAGCCAAGAACTCTGCAAGGGCCTGGCCTTTAACCGCCTTCTGAGGCGTGAAGATCATGTCATATTGAGACAGCAAAAGTGCCCATTTAGCCAATCTTGAATTCAGCGATCCGGGCTTCGTCATAAGAAGACGCAATGGGTTTACTCTGGAGATGACATGTATGGTCTGGCCGACCAAATAATGTCGTCTCTTCTAAACAGCGAAGACGAGAGCTAAACACACTTTATCGATAGGGTTGTAGCGAGATTCCGCTCCTATGAGAGTTCTGCTCAGATAATAAATGGCCTGCTCGTGGCCATTGTCGTCCTTTTGAGCGAGGAGGGCGCCGAGGGAGTGGTCCAGAGCTTTTACATAAAGCAAGAACGGTTTCCCTGATGTAGGGGCCACTAGGACTGGAGGTTTTGTGAGGTACCTCTTGATGACTTCATAAGCTTCTTCGCAGGCTTGATCCCATACGAAGGAAGCACCCTTTTTCATGAGTCGGGTGAACGGCTGACAGCGGCCTGAGAGATTTGCAATGAATCTTCTGATATAGGCCAGCCTGCCTTGCAAGCCTCTAAGCTCTTTGAGATTCCTCGGTGGGTGCATGCTCTGAATAGCTTTGACTTTGTCTGGGTCAAGATGAATCCCTTTTGATGTGACAATAAACCCAAGGAACTTGTCACTTGACACTCCCAAGAAAGATTTTGTCAGATTCATTTTCAGCTGATAAGCCCGCATTATGTCGAACATCGTTCTCAAGTCGCGCAGATGTTCATTCTTGTTGCGGCTTTTGATGGCAATGTCGTCGACATAGCACTCCACTGTTTTTCAGAGATGATCGCGGAAGATTGTACTCATTGCCCGCTGATAGGTTGCTCCGGCGTTCTTCAGTCCGAAGGGCATTACAGTGTAGCAGTATACCCCCAATGGTGTTCGGAACGAAGTATGCTTCTCATCGTCGGGATACATCTTAATCTGGTTGTACCCTGAAAAGCCGTCCATGAAAGACATCCTTTCGAACCCGCATGTGTTGTCAATCATGACATCGGTGATGGGTAGCGAAAATTCGTCTTTAGGACAGGCCGTATTGAGATCACGGTAGTCGATGCAGATCCGTATTTTTCCGTTCTTCTTGAGGACGGGGACGATGTTAGCTACCCAATCTGGATGTTGTTCCTCCCGGATGAAGCCACATGCAATGAGCTTGTGAACTTCGGCTTCAATAGCTTCCATAATGTTCGGGCAAAACCGACGTTGTTGCTGCTTGACTGGCTTGACGTCAGGCTTGATGTTTAGACGGTGCATAGCGACCTGTGGATCAAGTCCGGGCATGTCTTCGTAGCTCCATGCGAAAACGTCTATATACTCCTTCACGAGCATTATCAATTCCTCCTTTTCTATAAGTGATAGGCTTTCACTTATAAAGATGGGTTTGGGATGGTCTTGACTTCCCAGATTGACCTGCATCACCGTGTCTTCAGTGGGTGGCTCGCGCAGTTCGAATCGCTTTTCCCATTGAAGGTCTAATTGCTGGGCCCATGGTTCCTCATCAGTGGCTTCTGCGGGCTCCAATTGACTGCTTGAGGTCATATTGACGGTGAGATTTTCGAACATTCTTCCTATACTGACATCTGAATCCCACTCGGAGGATGAGGCTGAATGTGATGGAATTGATCCATCGTCCTTGACTTGAACTGTTTTTGATGATGTGGGTGTAATATACCCTAACCCCCTGCGTGTACTATCATAGTAATTTGTAGGCTTCCCTTTAGGCACAAAGTTCCGCATCAAACCGCGCCTTCCTTTTTCGAAATTCAGGCCTTTTCCATGCTTGAAGTCGTACCCCATTTTCTTCATAATATGGCGCGCTGGCCGCGCGTAATGAAAGAATTGTGGAGTGTCTGAGTCTGAACTTGAATCTGCGACCGCAGGTCCCCGTGGTTGGGTTCTACCGAAGATTATCGGTAACTGACCTTCTTTGGATGGCGGGATCACCAAGACGGCTCCTTCCGCGGATTCCATGGGCGTACTGGACGCACTTGGCTTATGTAAAGGCATGTGTAGGGAGCTATCCGTAATGGATTCAAATAGCCCAACACTCGCGGGATAATCAAAAGAAATATTATCATTAATTACCCATTCACCTTCATCCTCTGAAGGAGTATTACATAGGGGATTATTGAGACATGCTATAATTGGTTCACCAATTAGAATGGCTGGCATGCCTGCTTCGGATTCTGAATCCGCCTCGTTGCCACTTTCATCATCGTCCGGCAACGGTTCTTTGAGTGCTCCACCGGTCTCTTGATACAGGAGAGCGTCAGTGAAGTAGTTTTTCACCCCTTTGAATGGTTGCTTCTCAGCAAAGACAGTTCGTACTGTCGCATCACCTTCAACATATTTGAAGCATTGGTGGAGAGTAGAGGGAACGATCCAGTTGGCATGGATCCATGACCGTCCCAGCAGCAGGTTATATGATGTGTCAGCATCAATGACATAGCATGTCACTTCTGACTTCAGACTCCCGATTCTGCAACGGAGTCGAATTTTCCCCAGTGGATGATTGCTCCCGGCATTGAAACCGTATATTGTAGTAGTGGTTACGGACAACCTGTATAATGGTATGCCGAGGAAGTAGAGAAGCCTCTTAGGGATGATGCTGAGTGCGGACCCCGGATCGACTTGTATTCTTTCGATGCACGTTGAACCGATATATCCGGTGTAGTACAGAGGTCGATCATGCTTGTTGTCTTTGAGAAGCATATCTTCCGCTGTGAATGTAATGGCAGGCACCTTTGATTGTGCATGATGACATTCTGGGAAGGGAGACTGAACGTCGTCGTTAGGGATTTCAGGCATGCATGTCAGAAAGGATTCTGAATTGGCTAGCGCATCCCTGAGTGCTTCTCTTGTCTCTTTTGAGAGGCGAAGGAGCTCGTGTATAGTGATACGAGCTGGGATATTGGCCAGCTGAGCCAATATGTCAAACCGAAAGGGCGTATCAAACCCTTGGCCTGGTGGTTTCTTCAACACGTGGTCGAATCGTACCTCCTTAGGCCTCTCTTTTCCCTTGGTTGGGATTGGAGTGGATACTTGTACTTGTACTGACGTCATTTGCTGTTGTATCTCGTCAGTAGACTTTCCATACTGCCTCAAGTATGATTTTTCAGATCGGGTGCCCGACTGTTGAGGCGCATCGGCTTGCGCCGTGCAAGCAAGCTTTTCTCCTTCCGAATCACTGAGGGAAGCTGATGTTAGATTACCGTCGTCTGGCAGGATGGAGATGACATTGCAAGACTTGTCCTTTGAATTGGGCTGCTTTGGATCCCGCTGTACGTCTTGGACGAGGTCTGGATGTATCCACATGACTTCTCCTGTCTCCAATGTTAAGGGAACAAGACCCTTATTGTTTTGAGCTGTAGCTGGAAGATACTTGACTTCCAACCGTGGCGCGGGGACGGAATAAGTCCCGTCAGGAACTGTGACCTTCGGAGCTTTGCCGAACTCAAGAGTCACCATATTGGCAGTGACTTTCTTCTGCTCTGTCTTCAACGTCAGGACCCCGGCATCGATCAGGGCTTGAATTCTATCCTTGAGGACATAGCACTTGTCAGTAGGATGGTGGATCATCCTGTGGTAGAGGCAGTATTTAGGGTCGTTTGTGCGCCCTATCTCATTGGGACGCCGAGCATCTGGTAGCTTCATCTTATTCCCTTTGTGGAGCAGATGGAATATCGTAACCACCTGATCGTCTTTGAAGGAGTACTGCTTTGGAGGAAGCTTAGGCTCCTGATTGTTGAAGCCACTCTTCTTGGCCTTCGACTGCACATCTCCGGATAACTCCACAGACATAATCTCTTTGCCTTTAGCTTGAGAAGATTGCGGTAGGTCGCTACGCCCTTTGTTGTTCATCCCCCACTTGCCTCTAGGAGCGGATGGTTCGAACTTTTTAGCCGACTTCTCGGCTATCTCAGCTTGTTCAACCAATTTTTTCCAGGTGTGGGCTTTAACAGCCCCCATGCGAACTTCCACTTGGTCTAGAAAGTTGTGTCTGCATGTTTGTAAGAGCATGGGTAATGGCATCCCTGCTGGGCACATCAAGGATAAATTTCTGAACCGTTCAATGTAGTCACGTACAGATTCACCCTTCCTCTGCACAGTGGAGAGGAGTTTGTCCATGGTCACTTCGGTATCGTCCTCATAGAAACGAGAGAGAAACCGAGTCTCCAGGTCGATCCAGGAGTTGATAGAGCCCGGGGGAAGACTGCGAAACCAGTCAAATGCTACCCCCTTTAAGGTGCCAATGAAAAGCCTAGCCATGATGGCGTCATTGCTTATAACATTACCAGCCTGAGACCGGAAATAGTAGATGTGCTGATTTGGCTAGCTCTTTCCATCATAGGTATGCAGCGTTGGCGGTTTGAACTTCGGTGGATATGGCACCGAATCCCACTCCAGCGGATAAGGACGGACTGCCCCTACCTTCTTTAATTCATCCCTCTGAGCTAGGGATGCGATTTGAGCCTGGAGGTCCTTCAGGACTTCGGCGTCTAAGGAAGAACCCTCCTTGGATTTCTCCGGCTTTGGTTGCTCATTGCTGAAGTGTTCCTCCTCATCGTGATTGCTCCCGGCATCATTGTTATTCCGGTTACTGAGGAGTTGAGCGAGCATCTGTTGAATGTTGTCCAGAGTTTCTTACTGGGTTTTGAAAGTTTGCTCCTGAGCTTCCAGGCGCCGACGAAGGTTGTCGTTAGTGCTATCAGCCATGTTGACTGATACTCTGTCTGTTCGCACCGAGCTAACTGTCGCCGAAGAGGCGTACCCACTGTCTTCATCTTCTTCATCTGATGGCTGGAGTGATCTCCTGGGTTCTGGCGAGGCTAGGGCCGTCGAGGAAGAAGGCTGTTCATAAGTGTAGGGTATCGTGACCTGGATCTGGTGTTTCGAAAAACACCTTCTTCATGCACCAAGACTTCGCCTAAGCCTGGCTGTAGTCCGGATCTGGGGAGCTGTAGGGGGTGTCGTCAGATGTTTAACCTCCCTTGCGTCGCTCTCGACCTCTTCCGGTCATGTTGACGGATACAGAAGCTAGACTTCGCGGGGCGCCTCTCCTGTGATGCTTCGTTGGAATATGCGCGGACAGTCGATCAAACACCGATTGCCGGTGCGGAGATGCAGCCACGGTTGGATATAGCCGGCAGCGGGCTGAGTGGATTGTCACAAGCTGGCATCCTCTTTGACAACAGGGGGAAGTAGTTCGGAGGGGTTCCAACTTCCGCTTGTTTGCCAAGAATTCTCACAGGTCAGGCTTAACAGAGCCTGAACAACCTCGTGGAGAGGCCTTCTTGGAGCGCACATGGGATGACGCTCCGTTCTTCTTATCCATGCGGGAGGGATTGGTATTGAACAGTACTTCAGCTCTAGCTTCGCCAGCAGGTGCGAGCTTTGTGCCTGATGAACTGGAGAGCGGAGCACGCCGTGGTGCTTTGCCCGCTGTTCCGCTGCGAAGGGGATCGGCCTTAGATAACTCTTTGGCTTTAGCCTCGCGGCCATGGATCCAATGAGTATGCTTTGGTACAGTAGTTTCACTTGTGAAAGCAAGGCTGTCAGAAGGCTTTGCTGCTCTCGAATTGGGTGACGGTATGATTGTCGTCTCGACTTCGTGGCTGGCAGCATTGTCGGGGAAGACAGGCATTTTACTCTTTTCTTCGCGAGAGAGGCGCAATTTTGGCGTAATTACGCCTGAAGCTTCGATCAGAAACTTCTGTTTAGGCCTCCATATCCACCTTGATGGAAGATGATTAGGTTCACAAGGAACCTGAATAGCCACACGCGGGGCTGTGGGGTGTTGGCAGAATTCTGCCTCTGATTTCTGATTTGAAACCTTGGTCGTGAAGACCCTCCTGTGCTTCCGTGCTCGAAGCATCAGGTCACCCCCAGAGAGGACTTCTTCAAATCTTCTTTGATCAATCTGGATGACCAAGTTCTCAAGAGTACAGGACTTGGGCTGCGGACATGCTTCCTTGTTGCGCCAGAGATCCGCAGCAGGTTCGCAGGGAACCTTTTCAGTCTCCACAGAGACTTTCCTTGAAGATTTAGCCAGAGAAGCTCTGGCTGCACCGGCTTTTCTGAATTCATAGTTAGACCCGAAGGTCTGTTCGTCGCATTGCGACACCTGATTCTCGGCAGTGGAGAATTTGGTCCCCAGCAGAGTCGCCATCTTATTTTCCATTATGTTTGCAAAGGGGAAAAACTTACAAAAAAGAGTTTGAGGAGCTAAATTACAAGTATTCTTAAAAAGATTACAAGTAGATCTCCTCAGAGATTCTGGAGAGGTGTGCCGATAGGAGTCTGGTTAGCGCGCGACCACTTTGTCCCTTTGACGATGCGAGCGATGAGATTCCCTTCTCGCCTGGTTCGGGGAATCAGAGAATAGAAGGTTGGTAGAACCCTCTTGCTGCTTCTCAGAATCGCCTTCAATAAGGAATTCCTTCTCGCCTGGTTCCGGAAATTCCTTGAGAAGAAGGACGATGTTAGGGTATCAACACCCTGGATAGAGAAAGCAATTCTCTAAAAGGTCTCTGAATTCGAGAGTGCACGGTGCGTTATGAAGAAGTCTCTGCTTGTGGAGTCCTCTTGTGTGCATGCCCGTCGTCTTTTTCTCCTTGTGCCCCTAGTGGGCTATTTATAAGGAGAGCAAGAGTATAATCGTCCCTTGAAAATATGAAACAGATTGAACCGAATCTGTTTGAATCTGGAAAGTAGCCTTGCTGCGAGGCTAGGATCAGCTTCTGCGAAGCTAGAATTGGCAGGTCGGTGGACCTTCTCAATCTATTTTGATCCTTTCCATATCGTTGGAGGATTTCCCCTGATCTTCTTACTCGTTTTAAGAAGAGTCAAGAGATTGTGGCAATCAACTGTCAAATTTGATCTCTGATTTGATTTGATCTGATTGGATTCGATCTCATCCGGAGATTTGATTGGTCAAAGGTTACCATAGCAGACCAATAGCGGAGCCGTCCGCATTGAGCTTGTAGCGGAGCTAGAGGCAGCTTCTGGCGAAGTCCGAAAGAAATTCTTTGGCGGAGCTGGAAGTCCTCTGTGGCGAAGTTATAACTAGCTTCTTGGCGAGGCTTTGGATGGCTTCAAGGCGAAGTTGGGTGATGTTAGCCTCTCAAGCGAGGCTATCCCTTTGGGTTCATGTAATGCTAAGTGCTAGCATCTTAGACCTGCTGAGGTCTGTTTAGAAACAATCCGGGTTCACTGTCTGCTTGCTGGATCAGTGGAGTCCAAGTTGCTTCCTTGTCCCTCGGAGATGGGTGAAAACTGGTCTTCAGCTCGTCTGTCACTTGTCTTTTGTAAATGTCAACAAGTTGAAACATTGTTCAGACCAATAAGAATCTTGTCTTTTTTAAGTGTCAACAATTTTATCAAAGCCTTCTTAAAAAAGTTCTATCCTATCCATAAGATGCTTTTATGTGAAAAAATATAATGCAGTGCAAGTAAGAATCTAACGAACCGTTTTGAAAATATTTCAAACATTTCAAGAACTGTCTTGTCCCATACCCTCATCATGGCATAGAGAAGTGGTGGCAATGTCAAATTCTCTGTGATGGTCTAGATTATCAAAATAAAACTCTCCTAAAAGCCATGTATGGAGGGGGATTCTTGAAAAAAATAAATATGAAGGGTGAAAAATTTATGAAAATTTAGTCGAAAAAAATCTTACAATGAGAATCTTCCAGCGAAGAGTTTAGGAATACCAATTCTATCTCTTCCAAAAGAGGTCTCCACTCGATAGAGGACTCTATGGCAACTGAGGCTAAACTAGCTAACATTATGCGAATGATAGAGGCCTTAGAAACTAAGGATCTAGTTTCTGTAAACGAAGTCAGTCTAACACTATCTGCGGGCTGTACTTACTGTCAAGTTATGAATCATGTGTTCAAAGAGTGTCCCGTGTTCATGACTCATCAAATGTTGCCTGAATATATGAATGCAGCATTCTCAAGGCCCACCAACAATCCATATTCACACACGTACAATTTCGGTTGGAGAAATCATCCAAATTTCTCATGGGCCCAAAACACCAACGATTATCCTAGGCCCAATTTCTCCAATAATTTCCAACCACCTCATTATCAACACAATTTTCCCAATCAAGCTCTACAAACTTCCTTCAAAAGTCCCACTGCTGACAAGAAATCTATCGATTTTGAGAAACTTTGGACATCTTTCATGCAGAATACGGGACAAGGCATATCTATATTAGATGGTCAAATGAGTCAGTTAACCAGTTCCAAAAATGAAAGGTCCAAAGGAACGTTACCAGTCAACTGATAACAAATCGTGAAAACTATAGTCAAGCTCATGTGGCTCAAGAGGATCCAATAAACTAATGTAATGTGGTTCATACGTTATGGTCAGGAAAAAAGTCGATAATCAAATGTTAATGCCACCGGACCTAATTCAAACATCCACTCCTTCTAACTCCACTCCACCCACTTTCGAAGATAAGTTAGTTGAACAAGTGCATAAGCCTACAACTCCATTTTCAAATAGGCTTAGGAGTAATAATAATATACAAATGGAAAAAGTACTTGAGATCTTTAATCAAGTAAAGATTAACATATCTCTTCTTGATGCAATCCAACAAGTCCTTAACTATACCAAATTCCTTAAGGACATGTGCACCAAGAAGAGAATGATCAATGTGCCAAAGAAAGCTTTTCTAGCCATTAATATTAGTGAGCTATTGTCCAATCATATCCTCGTCAAGTACAAGAATCTTGGTTTTCCTACCATCTCTTGCACAATAGGTTAGACGAAAATTAGTCGAGCACTTCTTGATTTAGGAGCGAGTATCAAATTACTATTTTTCTCAGTATACCAACAACTTGAGTTGGGCAAACTTAGCCTAACTCAAGTCACGATACAATTAGCTGACCGGTCAGTCAAGGTCTCAAAAGGAGAAATAATCGATGTCCTTATCTGAATAGGGGAATTCATCTATATCCGAATAGGGGAATTCATCTACTCAATAGACTTTATTGTCTTAGAGAGCCAACCATTCTCTAATCCTAGATTTCAAACTCCAATCATCTTAGGATGCTCATTCCTAGCAACTGCAAATGCAACTATAAATTGTAGAAATGGATCCATGAGATTGACTTTTGAAGACATGACTAATAAAGTCAATGTTTTCAACTTAGAAAAACAACCCTACAATATGGACGATCCACTTTTTGAGGTGAACCTTATTGAGCACTTAACAAGTGAGCATAGTGAGGAGATAAAACTAGAAGCCAAGTGTGATGCCGAGTTGGAATCCGAGAATTTCAAACTTTGTAAGATAGTCAATTCTACTATTGAGTGGGCATCGAGCCCAAGTTCATTAGATTCGGAGCCAATAAGCTTGACTCCTCTGTCTATTGAGTCATCTCCTCCCTTAGAGCTAAAAGCCTTATCCAAATATCTCAAGTACGCCTGCATAGATGAACAAGAGACTCTACTAGTCATAGTTGCATCCAATTTGACTAACAGGTAAGAAGAGAACCTTATGACAATCTTTAGGAAATATATGGAAGCCATTTGTTGGACGATCATCAGCATAAAGGTATTGAGTCCAGCTATAGTTCAATAACGAATCCATCTAAATGAAGAGAAAAAACCAAAGAGGGACCTGCAGCGTAGGTTAAACCCTATTATGCAAGAGGCCGTTCAAGCTCAAATAGTAAAACTCTTAGATAATGGGATAATTTTATTCCATTTCTGATAATCAATGGGTTAGCCCAGTCCATACAGTCTCTAAGAAATTTGGTTCTACAGTGGTAGAGAATGAAAACCAAGAGTTAGTATAAACACGACTCCCTACAAACAACCTTCGAGTTTGTATTAACTATCAAAAATTAAATGCTGCTACTCGTACAGACCATTTTCCTCTTTCATTTATCAATCAAATGCTTGAATGACTAGCCGGCCATGAGTATTACTTTTTCTTGTATGGTTATTCGGGATTTAATTAAATCCCTATAGCTCCGGAGGACCAAGAGAAAACAACGTTTACTTGTTCATTTGGAACTTTTACTTACCGCCGAATACCTTTCGATTTATGCAATGCCCCGTGATATTTTAACGTTATATGTTAAGCTTATTCTCTAACATGATCGAGCGATTCTTAGAGATCTTTATGAATAATTTCTCCATCTATAAAGACTCTTTCGACCAATGTTTACACCATCTAGAACGTGTCCTCGAACGATGTATCAAAAAGAATTTGACTTGGAATTGAAAAAAGTGTCACTTCATGGTACAACATGAGATTGTCCTAAGTCATGAAATTTTTAGAAAAAGGATTAAAGTGGACAAGGTGAAGATAAAGGTCATACATAACCAAGCTTCCCACATCTAAATGTGTAAAAGACATTCATTCCTTTTTTGGACACATCGATTCCTATCTAGGTTCATTAAGGATTTTAGTAAAATTGTTAGACTCTTAACTAATTTTTTAGCTAAGAACGTGCCCTTCATCTTTGATGATGAATGAATTAACGCTTGAGAGAAGCTCAATATGAAACTTATCTTCGCGCCCATAAATTCTGCCTCAGATTGGTCCAAATTATTTGAGATCATGCGTCATGCTCCCAATTTTGCCATAAGCCCTATCTTGGGACAATACATAGATAACAAGCAGTCTGTAATTTACTATTCATGTGGGACTCCAAATGAAGCCCAATTAAACTATACTACAACCGAGAAGGATTCTTGACTGTAGTGTTTGCATTGAAAAAATTTCGTCCATACATGCTTGGGACCAAAACCATCATATTCACCGACCATTTTGCACTTTGATACCTAATACTCAAGAAGAACGCGAAGGCCCGACTCATTCGTTTGATGCTCCTCCTTTAAGTTTGATCTTGAAATTCAAGATAAAAAGGGTGTCGAAAATATCATCACCGATCACCTCTCTCGTGTTCCAAACGCCCCTTCCACGAGTTGCCAATCAATGATAACTTTCCCGATAAACAACTCTTAGCTACCTTTAGGGAACCATGATTTGTCGACATAGTCTACTACTTAGTCACAAACTAAACTCCATCTCACTGGTCAAACAAGATGTATATCGATTCTTTTCTCAAGTCTGATACTTCATTTAGGAGAAACCTTATCTCTTTAAATATTGTTCCCACTAAATCATTAAGAGATGTATTTCTAATGAGGAAGTGAAGAGTGTTCTAACCTTTTGTCACGAACTTGCATGCGGTGGACATTTTGATCCCTGTAAAACTATCTAAAAAATTCTATAAAGTGGGTTCTATTGGCTCACTTTGTTTAAAAATGCATTTGACTTTTGCAAGACGTGCACAAGATGCCAAATGATAGGTAAGATTTTGAAACGTAATATAATGCCCCTCAACCCAATTCTAGAAGTAGAACTTTTTGACTTTTGGGGCATTAATTTTATGGGTCCTTTTACTGGCTCATTTGGACACCAATACATCTTGGTGGCTGTGAATTATGTATCCAAATGGGTTGAGGCCATCTCTTGCAGGATAAACGACAACAAAATTGTTTGTGTTTGTGATTGCTTGTGTCTTACTCTCTATAGCTTTTTGTAATTCATACTTGTGTAGTTGTTCACCTTGTTTATTTTCATTACTTGTATTTCATTTATCACTTTTACTATCGGTCTATACTCATCTCAACAAGGAGGCAATTAAGTACCTTAACTCATTATCTAGAGGAATCAAAGAGGAGAAGTTTTAGAGTCCTTCACGGGGAATTCAGCTTCAATTCTTATTTTGAGTGACCGTTTGTATAATTCATCATAAGTAGTTTTAAAATAGCATATGATTAGCAAAACACCTATTCACCCCCTCTAGGTGTATTTCAATTGGTGTCAGAGCCTTGCTCTCTAGTTTTTGGCTTAATAATCTTAAAGAGATCCTAATTGCTAATCACTTCTTTCACAATTTCATCTTCATCCACTTTAGAAAAAATGACCGAAGGTATTAAGACCCCTCTTTGGTTATATGGTCTTAACTTTCCTATATGGAAGGTTAATATGACCGTATTTTTGCAATCCTTAGAAAGCCAGCTTGCAAAAGCGGTGACTAAACCCTTTAGTATACCCATTGGTGATGAGGACACTTGGTCTGACATTACCACTAAGGAGTTTGATGTAAATACTAATGCACATAATGCGTTGCTTCAAGTTTTGAATAATGACGATATTGTTAGAGTCATCGATTGCAAATCCACTTACGAGATTTGTACACACCTAGTAGACACACACGAGGGAACGTTTCAAGTCAAGAGAACAAAAATTGATCTCTCGTGCTCCAAATATGAAAATTTCACCATGCATGATAATGTCCCCATTGATGACATGGTAACAAGATTTATTAAAATAACTAATGGTCTTACTTCTTTAGGTATTATCATTGACAATGATCAAAAAGTAAGAAAGGTCATTCGTGCACTTCCACCCTCATGGGAAGTCAAGGTTACTACATTGAAGGAACTAAATGACAAAGAAGAGATGGAGCTCATCGGTCTTATAGGAAACCTTAAGACCCATGAAATGGAGAGAAATACAAGGGAAGAGATGGTACCATGAAAGAAGAAGATGGATCGCTTTAAATCCACTCCCACCATCTCTAACGATGATGATGAAGAAGAGGATGATGAAGATTTCTTCCTCCTAGTGAAAAATGTTAGGAGGATGTACAACAAAGCCAAGTTTAACAATAAAAGAAGATGGCAAGAGAAAGAAGACAAGAAAGTTATATGCTTCAATTGCCAGAAACCGGGTCACATGGTTGTGGATTGTCTGAAGACCAAAAGTAAACCTTAAGGTGGAACTTTTTCAAGCTCTTTCCTATCTTTTATTTTAAATAACTCAGATGTTTTGTCATCATCAAAAAGGGGGAGATTGTTAGCCCAAGGTTACAATCACCCGATTTTATGGTTTTGATGACAACAAAACTTATGTGGTTATTTAGTGCTAATCAAGTTCAAGTATTTAAAAATATTTTAGGGTTCTAAGGATTCAAGGAGTTTTTCTTCCTCTAATGGAAGGTGTTGAAGACTTAAGAAGATTCAAATACGGGATTAAAGCTCAAAGCACACAAATGTCGCTAAAGGAGAACCTCGGTTGAAGATCTTGTAGCCACCTAGAGCCTTATAAGATATTAGTTTGTTAAAGTGTAGAATATAGTTGTGATGCTGAAGAAGTTACGCACACAAAATACACGATTTTGAAAAATACAAGTTTTGATAGTATTGGTATTTTGCATGTTTGGTTTTGATACATGTCTCATAATTATTTCAAAATTTAATAACAAGTTTAGAACATGTATTTCATCACCTATATATTGCTACAATACCCATAAACCAATACAAAATATTTTGAAAAACGTTTAAAACTCAAAAGATACCGAGAAAACTGTTTCAGGCCAGAACGGTCGACCGGTGCCTATTTCAGGCTAAAACGGTCGACTGCCCGATCAACCGGGCCTTTTGCCTAAGTCGAACACGTTGTTGGTCGACCAGGTCAACCGACCCGGTCAACTGACATTTTTGTTTTTCCTTTTGAACGACCAGGAGATCGACCGGCCGGTCGATCGGAGCCAACGACTCTTTTATGGATGAGCTGTCAGTCGACCAGCCGGTCGATCGATAACCTTCCAGATAGCTATAACGGCTATTTTTTTAATTTGTTTTGTTGTTAATGAATTCTAACGGGCATTTTTTTATTTTCAAGTGTCTATACACACCCCAAATGACCTGGTATGATTTACAAATAATATTTATTTATTGCCTACATATATGGGTCATTGATTTTAGTTTTCACAGAAGAAGTTTACACAGGTTTACAAGTTTTTAAGTTTGTTTCAAAAGAGAAAAGTTTTTTTTAGCTTACAATCTTCAAGTTCTTTCTTTCTAAAACTATTTTCAGTTATTTTTAAAACTCTTCACATCTTTTAATTAAATTTATTCTCTCACTTAAACTTCTTAAGCTACACTTCATATCCTACTCTATAGAAAGTTATAAGCGAGAGTGTTTGTGATGTTGTTGGATCACCAAGAGCTTTGTAACCTTAATTAATTTTGTGTTACCTCTTGTGCAGAGGGTTGAGTTGGTGGAGTTGTGTACTCCGATCTTGTATAGACCAAGTTGTAATCCCTTTGTGGAAGATCCCTTAGAGGCTAGTGAAATCCTTCATAGTGGTGAAGGCGGGGACGTAAAGTGGTGGCTCGAACCTCGGAACAATTCTCTTGTGCTTGTGATTGCTTGTGTCTTGCTCTCTATTGCTTTTTACATTTCATACTTATGTAGTTGTTCATCTTACTTATTTTCATTACTTACATTTCATTCATCACTTTCACTATCGGTTTATACTCATCTCAATAAGGAGGTAATTGAGCACCTCAACTCTAATCAAAGAGAAGAAGTTCTAGAGCCCTTCACGGGAAATTCAACTTCAATTCTTGTTTTAAGTAACTGTTTGCATAATTCATCATAAGTAGTTTTAAAATAGCATTTGATTAGCAAAACACCTACTTACCCCCTTCTAGGTGTATTTCAGTAATTTCTCTGACAAATAGTAGATTTGAGTATGATTCCATGATTTTTTTCGATTTGAATTTTTTACGTAATTTCTGGTGTCTTTGATTGACCTGCGAATCCTCCTCTTTTCTTCTTCCACGTTATTGTGAATCCCAACAATGCAAACATACATAAAATTTTACTTTTGCTATATCCATAATAATGTATTTATATTTTAGATTTTCAAGAATTTTAATTTTTGCGTACATGTACAAGTCATATCGTATCCCTATTTGTACTGGTGCCGCATAGGTGTGGGGATTTTTCACCACAGATGAACGGACGCTCCAATTAATCCTGTCAAAAACACAGAAAAGAGAATAACACCTTTCAGGTCAGGAGCACTGGTGTGATACTGGCCGAAGACTCTCAGGCGTGAGAATAAGAATTCTCATTTGGAGTAAAGTAAGCATAAGAGTACTTATGTGTAGTGTTTTCTGTGGTAATCTGAAGCTTGCTCCTTTCTCTATGGAGATCGAGTGTAAATATACCTGTTGGAGTTACAATTGATGATGCAAATATTTTGAATCTCCATAACTGTATGATTTACAAATTGTGATTTTCTCATAACCGCCCAGATCGCATCGCTTGATTGTTGGGATCATTATGCAGAAACGCCGCTATCCATAACAATCCGCATTGAAGTAGGGGTGTTGTAACGTTTGAAACGTAGAGATGATCTAGCAGCATAACTGAATTTGTGAATCGTGGGGATCGTGCTACTAAGCTGTAACCAGCGTAGAGGTGGCAGTCTTCACAGAGCGTCTTCATCTCAGAGGCTGGGGCCCCGACTAGTAAGAAAGCCTCTTCCGAGTTGAGCACTTCCGAGTTGAGCATCCATGATGGATGATCTCAGATCGTTGTGGTCCCAGAGAGGGACCTGATAGTCGCGGATCTGTGTAGGTAGCTCGGGGTGTTTATGGGCTTAGGGTAGGACTCGAGGTCTTCTCCTTGGGCCTATACTAGGCTTACTGGCATGTCTGGTTCATTGATCACTTAGGACATTTCTCACAGTGGGGCACGTGTCATGATTTTGAAAAAAAGTCAAAATCTGACCATTACAATAGGTTTGCACATATATTATCCTACATAATTAATAAGCAATAATAATAGTTAATGTTTAATTCCTTTTATCCTAGTCTATATAGATTTCAAAAGATAGTTTCTTAAATATTATCTAAATATAGGCTTCTAACACAATATCTAAGCCCCAAATAAAAGCACCTCCTTTTTGTCCATGTGTTCATAATATGTGCATGAATCTAAGGGTTGCTTAAAATCTAAGAGGTTAATTAGGTATTCTTTTTTGGCTAATTTGAGATATTGGTCATTATAATCTCTATCTTTCTCCCTTCCCATAACTAGATTTGAGGCTGGAAAACAAAGCATTTAATTTTAAAGTAAGGTGTCATTTTCAGTAAACATTGTGGCCAAACAAGAAGCAGCTAGCATGACTACTGGTTAAACAAATCATTGTCTATGTAATTAATACAAGTCGAAGAGAGAAAATGAATTAACTGGGGGTGCAATATGAACATTGAAGGATTTATAGCTAACAATTGTTTAGTTTTACTGATGTTATTTTTTATTTTTTTTTTTTGAATTTGAATTTGAAAACAAGGTCAGTGTCCACTGTAGGGGAAGAAAGATCAATTCTCATAGGTCATAATGTTGGTTATCTGCATTTCTCAAACTTGCTATTTTCTTGACACCAGTCACATATCTTAAGAAATTTCCTCGTGCCTCTCTTTAATAATCTTTCTTGTATTGATGTTCTTTTCATACTAATTATCGCGCTAGATATTTTCTTCACATGTAATGAATCATCTATATCCAAATCATCTATAAACATATAAGTAGTATCACAATATAGAGAAATTTAAATAAAAAACAATTTAAACTGGGCTATTGTGTGTGAGATTACAAATTCCAATTGGAAAACCTCTGACTACAACCTAAAAACGGGATACAAGTTAACTTAGAAAACTTTCAAAAGCACCATAAGGGCCCAATCTCAGACAAGATGTATCTCATACAAGTTAAGTGCAAAGAGATGGAGTGCTCCATTCTCATTCTCCCCACTCTATAGTTACAATTAATAATTCATGTTTCTTCCTCCCATATATAAATCTATTTAACATGGCAGCCCAAAAAAACCCAAGTTGTACATGTCAATGTATGCAAGTGTGGTGGGCAAAGCAAAGGGGAAGAAGAGAAAATGTTGGCCAGGGGAGTTCAACTACCAACAAACCCTTTTAATGAAACAATCAATTCCTTCATCTCTTAAGACTCCCCCCTCCCCTTTACGTTGTTTTTTGCATCCCCTCCCCCCTTTCCCTTCATTAATCCCATAACTCCCAGAGTTACTAACTCTCTCCCTCCCCCCCAAACACAAAAACACAAATAACAAGCTTTGAGCAAGCAACCAACACGCACACACCTACATTGCCTCTATACACTGTGGGGATGGGAGTTAGATCGGCGTTGGGCCTGGCCGGCCGCCTCGTCAACGACGTGGTGAGCTTCGTCGTCTTCTGCGTGCTCGACCTGCTCGACGTCGTCCTGTGCTTGGTCTACAAGCTCGCCGACTACGCGAAGGAGGCGGAGTGGAAGCCCTGCTACTGCTCCTCCTCGGCCAAGGACATGATCACCAGCAGCGGCAAGATCCTCGTCTCCGAGGGCGGCGCCGGCGGGGCCAAGATCGTCTGCAGCCTCTGCTCCTCCTCCAAGCTCCAGCTCGAGGACATCTCCGACACCCTCTACTCCCGCCCCTCCCTCGTCTCCGACGTGTCACGGTCCACCGTCGAGGAGCTCCGGCGACTCAAAATGGTCCGCCGCGGCGCCGCCGCTGCAGCAGCCAGGAGGTCCACCGTTACCACCTTCACCATCAACTCCACCATTGTCCAGATGCTGCAGGGCAAGATCGGCGGGCAGCAGTCCCACCCGGTCCCGCGCTGGTCCGACTGCGACTGCAAGAGCTGCACGTCGTGGACCCGCCCCAGCACCAGCCCGAGAGACACCCTCTACGTCCACGCCGAGGACCCGAGAGGTGAAAAAGTTTCCAAAATTTCAAAACCCTCACGAAAACGAGAATAAAAAAGATGTACTAATTTGTTTGAAATCTGTCTGCTTGCTGGCAGACGGGGCGGGGGCGGCGGCGGCACCGGAGGACGTGCTGTTCATCCACGGGTTCATATCGTCGTCGGCGTTCTGGACCGAGACGGTGTTCCCCAACTTCTCGGAGTCGGCGAGGGCCAAGTACCGGCTGATCGCCGTGGATCTGCTGGGGTTCGGCCGCAGCCCCAAGCCCGCGGGCTCGCTGTACACGCTGAGGGAGCACGTCGACATGATCGAGCACTCCGTGGTCGAGCACTACAATGTGAAGTCGTTCCACATTGTGGCGCACTCCCTCGGTTCCATCCTCGCCCTCGCTCTCGCCGTCAAGTACCCGGACTCCGTCAAGTCACTGACTCTGCTCGCCCCGGTAAAAAAACAAAAAAACAAAAACAAAAAAAAACAAAAAATTTGATTCAGATTGGATCTTGATTTAATTTACGATAGTACCATTGTATTAGTTTCGTCACTTAAGAAAGGGTCTCGGTTATTCGATGTGGGACTAAACTTTTAGTGGTGGTGCTGAACCCCATGCAGCCCTACTTTCCGGTGCCGAAGGGGGAGCAGGGGACGCAGTACGTGCTTCGGAGGGTGGCGCCGCGGAGGGTGTGGCCGCTGATCGGGTTCGGGGCGTCGCTGGCTTGCTGGTACGAGCACATCAGCAGGACCATATGCTTGCTCATCTGCAAGAACCACAGGATTTGGGAGTTCCTCTTCAAGTTCATCACAAGGAATAGGTACTCTCCTCATCAAATCAAAATCAAAAAACAACCACCTGTCTCTCTCTCCCTCCCTCCCTCTCTCTCTCTCTCTCTCTCTCTCTCTACTCTTTCCTTTATGAGCAGTGGTTCGTGAGTTAATGCAGATGTGGTGCAAACTGTGACACTACACTTTGTGTGTGGAGTGCTACTGGTGGGTGGATCTGGGTAGAATGGGTCATGCTCAACTTTCTTTTTACATTCTACCCCAAAAGGGTGAACGTTTAGGAATTTAACCTTGACACGTGAAAAAAAAATTACGAATAATGGATAGTTAAAAATTTGTTTTTGACTATTATTTATTTATTAGGGGTGGCAATGGGTCGGATGTGTAAGTCGTAGGAGGATAAATCTGAGGACCCAAACCCAATACGTAACACAACTGGAATCCACTAGAGAACTGGATGGACGGAGATTTTACATTTAATGATTCGTCAGATTCAGATTTAGATTTGAATATAAATGACTTTCTCGTAAAAAAACATCTTAACTTGAGTTAGAGTCATCAAATTAATATATTTACATTTATCTCTCAATTTGACTTAATGAGTACTAAGTTCTACCTCTAATGATAACCAATTTGGCTCCTCTCATTTTCCCTAAAATTAGAGGATGAACCAAGTCAACAATCTTAGCCGTGCATTATCTTAATGAACGTTGAGATTCAATGATAACTTGTTATGTTTTCACTTTTGAGTCTATAATTGTCAAGAAGTTAACTTTAGTTTTTAAAAAAAAAAATTTGTTCAAAGGAGCTAATTTCTCAACCACATCTAACCACCCAGGAATTAATATTTTGAGATGGTTGTCATCTACCTAATTTAGGGTAGAGTACTGTGTTAAACAGCTTCTTGCCAAAGAAACATCCTTTAAGTTGCAACAACCTTTTCCTCCAATATTAATTGTATTCATTAATACTCCTTAAAGGTAGAAATCAATTTTAAGTGAAAAACCAAGGGCTCTTACCAGAAATCATTAAATTTAAATTAGTTTCAAGTGAGAATCTGGATTTCACGTTGGAACAATACTTATTGAACATCAATTCTACAAATAAAGAATAATACTTCTTACTGAATTTTTGAGGAGTCTGCTCTAAAATTTCTTTTAAGAAGAAATATTATGTGTAACATCTATCGTCTGATATGCAACTCTTCTCACATTATAATAGTACATTAAAATAAAAAAAGACTTGTTTCAGAGATCAGGAGTATGAATAAAGGTAGACAAAAACTGTTCTACAGAGGATTGTTGCATGTGGCATTCACTCTCTCAATAGCAGTGATCGAAGAGACACAGAGATGTGATTGTTTCTGTCTCTAAGGCCCAGCGTTTCCGGTTCGTCTTATGCGCGTGAACCACACACATATTATAAAATAATATGGCTAATTTCTTATTGACACATGAATAAAATATCGCGTTTCAAGGTTACGAAGTTTTAAATTTTTTTCACCCTTTCTTACATCTTATTCACGTGTCAACACTCTCTTACATCCTATCCACATGTCAAGAGGAGATAGACCCTCTTAATATACGTGTATGTAGCTCACACACATGAACCAAAGTTTAGGGCTCCCTACCTTAACTAACATCACTAATTCAAGAACCAAGATTGTCGCTAATTAGGTACAAAGCCTTCATTAATTTGCAACCTAAAGAGACGGTCCAATGCCAAGAGACTGAACAAAAAGGTCACCAATAAATGGAGGAACTGTAGTCAAGATTATTAATGAAGTGGGGCTTGTGTGTACCAAAAACTACAAAAATTCTAGTCACAAAATTAATAATATAATTTTGGTAATGAAGAGATTAAGTTAATTACCATTAATAAAGCCTTTATTTATTTAATTGCTTAGCTTTATTTGTTGGTAGTTTGGTTCACCACCAGCACCTGTCCTAATATATTTTTATTCAGATAAATTGTAATTTTTTTTTTTTTTTACTTTTTTATGTAACTTACAGAGGTTTAACAACTGAAGCATACTTCAGCACTCGCTGACAGACTCTGTATTTTTTTTCAAACTGATGACAACAGAGTGAAGACGTTCTTGCTGGAGGGCTTCTTCTGCCACACGCATAACGCTGCATGGCACACTCTGCACAACATTATCTGCGGCAGCGCGGGGAAAATCGAAGGTTATCTGGACGCCATTAGAGACCGTGTTCGGTGCAGCGTCACCGTGATTCATGGGAGGAATGACGAGCTCTTGCCGGTGGAGTGCAGCATTGCTGTCAAGTCTAAGATCCCGCGAGCCAACATCAAGATCATTGAGAACAAGGACCACATTACAGTTATTGTTGGCCGCCAGAAAGCTTTCGCCAGAGAGCTCGAAGAGATCTGGAACAAGACGAAGCGCCGCTGATGAGGAAGGAGGGCAAAAAGAAAAAATTCAGATTAAAATGAACAGAATGTGGAAACAAAATAACCGTAAAAAATTTAAAGCAAAACGGGGGAGGCGAAAGCTTGGAGGCTGTAAGTGTTTTTTTTTTTTTTTTTTTTTTTTTTCTTTTCCATTTCAATCTTTGGCTATGTCCAAGGTTTTCTTTTCTTTTCTTTTTTTTTCTTTTTTGTCCAATTATAAATTTTTATTTACAACTTAACTATTTTCAAGTGTTGTGCTGGGGCCATCTTGTAATTTTTATAATATCACCCATTATTCGGAGTGTGCAAGCATTTACTGGTATAATTTTTATATATTGTCTCAATAAACAAAAGTTTATATGGAAGATTATTAATTGAACTCATGCAGTCTTGTCGCTGTCCAGCTCTCATGTGTCACATGACGTACGCGTGGCTGAGAATAGTAAACATAATGACTATATATACAAGGCCCATTAGTGTTTTTATATAACTTATTTATTTTATTTTTATTTATTTTTTTTATTAAAATGTATGAACTGTTTGCCAATCTGGATGCCAGCAGGGCATTAAATTGTTTGTCAGAGATAAATGAGAATTACAAAGACTGCAAATTTTCAGCAGCATTGAGCTGTTGCCTTGCTATACAAAGCATTTAAAATTGCACTGCTCTCTCTCCTGATTGATTGTGTGCATGAGGATGATGTCTATTTTTCTCAGAGGAGAAAAATGCTTGAATTTTTATTTTTTATTTTTTTGTCGGTGGAATTTGGTGAGATTAGGTTAGTTAGGTAAATACTATTATATATATATATATATATATATATATATATATATATATATATATATATATATATATATATATATATATTCTTTATGTGAGAAACTTTCTCAGACCGTGAGAAAACTATATAGGAGCTTTTATGTGGATGATCCGAACCGTTCATCTTAATCTATATACTTTATTTAGACTATTAATTAAAAATCACGCGATTTCGAGCTTTTTTACCCATACAACAAGTTGTTACAAAACATATGTTATATTCACCGTAGAATAAAGATATCACTTGATGCATCGGTAAAAAAAGTTGGAATCGCATGATTTTTTATTGGTAGTCTAAGTAGAGTATGTAGATCATGATGAACGGTTCGGATCATCCATAAAATCTCTCTCATATGATTTTCTCACGAAGCTTATTATGAGAAAGTTTCTCATTTGAAAATTTTCATATATATATATATATATATATATATATATATATATATATATATATATATATATATATATGGTTTAAATATTTTTGGCTTGGAAGTTAGAAGCATGAGTTCATGGAGGAGTGCTGCTAAAAGTATATGAAGGTAAAATGAAAATGACATTTTCCCCCCTAAAACAAGGGAATAGAAAATGAGAGGTATGTCAAAGTAAATGTATTTTTTTCTAGTAAGGCTCGTCAATAAAATGAAAATTGCATCTGACATATATTGAGCAAAATGCTACCATCAATAGTGAAACTTTTTGAGTGTCCTGTGTATGTCAAGTTGCAATGATTTTTCACATCAAAATCGATGATTGATGATGATTATTTTTATTATTATTTTATTTTATTTTAGAAAGAGTAGCAGTTCCACCTTTGTCTGTTATATGTTCTAATAAAAATTTTAATTTATATATATATATATATATATATATATATATATATTATTATTATTATTATTATTATTATTAGAGAAGAAGCACACAGTTAACTGTCAGTCTATACATACATTCTATTCACACATGTTGCACTTCATGAAATTCGAACTGATAAGAAGCAAACGCAACACTTATGTGACACATAGGAGGACAATTCTAATTAGATATATAGTACGCCAAGATCCATACCTTTTTTTTTTTTTTGCAAGATTCAAGGTGAGGGAAACTTTTGTAATCTACATTAGATAACAAAGAGCAAATGCAGAACATGGACTAATCTTGTTGTTGCTTAATAAAATTTACACATTATTTACTCCTGCAGTTGAAGCAAAAGCTGAAACTACTATCAATTTGACCTACTACTGCTACTACTACTAACAACAACAACAACAACAAAACTCTCTTAAGACACCTTATAAGCGACTGTAGTTGGGGCTGCACGCTGCTTTATCTGTTCGATTTGCTACGATTGGAACTAAAGGCAACTCCATCTGCATCTAACCAAACACCGAACATACAATTAGACTGGCAAAAACAGTAGTTTGATCTGCCTAACTAATCTATTGCGTGTTACTCTATTTTGTGTTTGTGTGATGTGCTCTCTATGAACGTGTGTTGACCTTCATAGGGTTGGTGTACTTCATTTCATGCTCGTGCCTGAAACAAGATTGTACAGAAGAAAACAAGGTAAGTTTCATTCCACATCTATTTTGATGTTTCCTGCAATATTATTGCAGATGAACTAGATTGTTGGGCTAGAGTTTTGAGTATTTTGGGGTGAAATCTAGGGAGGGTATCTAACTTCTTAAAAAAAATAATAATAAATCTTCCTATATTATTTTGGAGCAAGTCTATCTGTTCTGTTAGATTCATCGGATAACTCTCATGTTCTCTTACTAACTCCTCTGTAATATATTCAAATAATTGTCTTGATCAATGTTAATTAAGTAAACTCATGGAAACTATTAGCATAAAAAGTTATCTGACAAATCTAATAGAATACAAAAGTTTGACGCAACACCCCTGATAGGAAATGCTGTTTTACATTTGCATTTACGTGCAATGCATGCCCCTATTCTGTCAGCCCACAAGATATGCTGAAAGTAATAAAATTTGGATGGCGAAGCAAAGAAGTCAAAACAGTCAATCCTCATTGTTAGGGAAAGCCAACTAGCTCTAATTTGATACAATCTTCATTACAACTGTTGGTTGAGCTGCTAACAGAAGGCAAATCTAGAGAGTAACAATAAGAATAACAATAACAATGCAGGTGAGTAGGTGTTAGAAACTTTCTTGAGTGCTAAAATAGCAAGTTCAAACCTCAAAAATTGTATTGTTACTATGTTGTATGGGGTTTATGTTTGGTTGTTGGCAAGCATATGGACTAAAGTGCCTGCAAGCTTAGCTGTCCGAATTGAGAGATTTTTATGAGGTGCAGGGCTCACAATTAAGTTGGGAATTGGCCAGAGGAGTCCTTGTTGCTTGCACGGAAGCTGACACTTTGTTGCTCACTCCACTCACCGGTGAGATCCACAATAAGAGTCTCAACAAACTTCACCAAGCCTGAAAACAATAATGGCTCATCTCTCTCTCTCTCTCTCTCTCTCTCTCTCTCTCTCTCTCTCTATGTGTGTGTGTGTGCGCGCGCACACACACATATAATGTGCGTGCGCGCACACACATATATACACCAAAAGGACTCGAGGACGAATCCTACCCACTTAAATTCAACCCGCAGACATTCGAATACAAGATTCACTCTGTTGAAATTGATGTATATTATTTCAAGTATGTATAAATCAAAATCAAGTGTTTTGAATACTTTTACTCATCCATCAAGCCTCAGAAAATGGACGGCTGAAAATAGTAAGTTGGTTAGATCATGTCTTTAGACATACAAATTCTCGATCCAGCCATTTGATTATGATCTAAACATTTAAAAACTCCTACATACCAATTTTTGTTAGGTTTTAATTATTCTACACCGTTAAACTAACCAACTCACTACTTTTGGCCGTCCATCTTGCGTTGCTTAATGGATGGATAAAAAGTATTCTAAACAATTGATTTTTGGCTTATAAATACTTGAAATAATATAGACCAACTTCAACGGAGTGGATCTCGTATTCGAACGTCGGAGGGTTGTATTTGAGTTTGAAGGATTCTGGCTCAAATCCTTTTGGAAGGACACAAGTCTATCGAGATAGACTTGATAGAGAGAGATAGATAGACTTGTGTCCTATAGAGAGAGAGATAGACTTGTGTCCTTCCAAAAGAATGTGAGGTCGAATTCTTTCCGCTCAAATACCAACATCCAACGTTCGAATATAAGATCCACTCCGTTGAAGTTGACCTATACTATTTCAAGTATCTTAAACCAAAAAGCAAGTCTTTTGAATACTTTTTACCCATGCATCAAATATGGGAAAAACAGACGGCCTAAATACATAGTTGATTAGTTTAACGGTATAGAACATTTAAAACCTAATAAAAATTAGTTTGTAGGTTTTTAAATGTTTAGATCATCATCAAATGGCCAGATCGAGAATTTGTATGTCTAAAAAAATAGATCTAACCAACTCACTACTTTCGACCGTCCATTTTGCGCCGCTTAATGGATGTGTTAAAAGCATTCAAAACACTTGATTTTTGGTTTATAGATACTTGAAATAATATAGATCAACTTTAACAGGGTGGATCTTATATTCGAATGTCAGAGGGTTATATTTGAGTTAGAAGGATTCAGGCTAAAATCCTTTTGGAAGGACACAAGTCTATCTCTCTATATGTGTGTGTGTAGAGAGAGACTTGTGTCATTTCGGAAGGATTCGAGGCTGAATCTTTCCCACTCAAATATAATATCATGACATCTGAATGTAAGATCTACTATGTTGAAGTCTACATTATTTCAAATAACTAAAAATAAAAAATAATGCATTTTGAATAATTTTTTGCTCATCCATCGCAAAATAGACGGCCGAATTAGTGAGTTTTTTAGTTTAACGGTGTAGAATATTTGAAATCTAACAAAAATTGGTGTGTGAGAGTTTTTCAAGTGTTTAGATCATGATGAAATGGTCTTCCAGAATTTGTATGTCTGAAAATATAGATCTAAGCAATATGCTATTTTCAGTCGTCCATTTTGCACTTACTTACAAAAAGTATTCAAAATATATAATTTTTGATTTTTAGTTACTTGAAATAAGTAGATCAACTTCAATAGAATGGATCTTGCATTCGGAGATTGTATTTGAGTAGGAATAATTCAGTCTTGAATCCTTTCGGAATAACACAAGTGTGTGTGTGTATTGTGGCGTAGATTTTTCGATACGATTAATCGAACAGTCAATTTCACACTACGGGGAATTAGGGTCGTCTCGCATATAGGATGACAATAATGATTTCAATACAGAAAGTAAGTAAAAACAAGAGATTTTACGTGAAAATCAAAATTGAAAAAAATCATAGGGAGGAGAGAGAAAATTCAGTAGTTTGCAGAAGTTACGGTGAACTTTTAGAGCTATCTTGTGTTTACAATCTTTCTGCAGAAAATCGGCTAGGATTGAATCCTCCTCCATTTTCTTTTAAATCTTAGCGTATAAATATCCTGAGAGTCATAACTGATAGTACAGGTCATGTGAATCCCCATAACCGAATAATTTGTATGTTATGATTCCTTTGTTTCTGCTCAAATCATCGTGCTTGGTTGTTGTGATTAACATGCAAAAATATTCACATCCATCTGTAATGAACTGCGTTGGATTGGAGGCACTACAGTGTTTAAGTGTAACCCCCTACTCCCTGATGTACGTATCACAGTATCTGTACGCGATACGACGTACAAAATTGATTTGACCTCCATGGTAGTCCGATTGAGCTAATTTCAATTTCAAAAATTATTTTCTAATATTTTAAATTTTCAGAATTTTTTAGAATTTTTCTGGATTATTTTGGAAAATCTTCGTAGTCGGTGTCGACCGATACCGATAATCGGCTCTACGATTTTCTTTCACAAACGGTATAGAATTTTGAGAATCCACTTTCACCATGCATCTTAGAATCGTGTTATCTACGTTAGGGTATTTTTGGAGATTTTTCTGAATTTATCGAAAATCCGGCCAAACCGGTGTCGCCCGGTACCGGCGACAGCTTCCGGGATTTTTAATTTGCAAACCGGATAAAATTTCTTTAAACTGTTTTCATCTTACGTCTCAGGATAATATTCTCTATTTTCTGTAATTTTTGGGCACCGTTCGGGGCAAGTCGAATTTTGGGCCGAATTAAATAATATTATTTTATTTCTTTTCTTTTCTTTTCTTTCCCCTTTCTTCTTCTCCAAGCCATCTCCACCGCCTCTTAACCCAACCGCCTCTTCTCTCTCTCTCCCACATAAAACTCTCTCCCCCTTCTCTCTCTTCCACCCAATCTCTCTCTCTCTCTCACTCTCACTCTCTCTCTTCTCTCTTTTCTCTCTCTAACTCTCTCTCCATAACTCTCTCTCTCCCCCCCCATGCTCTGTTCCAAGCCGAACCGTCTCCCGCGGCCCGACCAAGCGCGGCCAGCGCCGCCGCCGCGCCCCGGCCGCCACCGCGCCACCACCCCTCTTCTTCTTCCTTTTTTCTTCTTTCTTCTTTTCTTCCTCTGCTGCTTCTTCTCCTTCTTCTTTCCTTTTTGTTTCTCCTCTCTCTCCCTCTCTCTCTCTCTCGTGCTCGGCCGGGCCCGAACCGCCGCCGGCAGCCGGGACCGCCGCCGGCCAGCTGGGCTGGCCGGCCGGCCGCTCAGGAGCAGCAAGCTGCTGCTGCTGTTGTGGTTCCTTTGGGTTTGGGTAAAACCCAAACCCAATAACCCTATTGGGTTCATGGTTAAACCCAATTAACCCCCAATCCAACCCGTTAACCCGTAACCCATTTAACTTAAGTTAATCGGGTTTGGGTTTGGATCTAAACCCGACCCGTTAACCCGTCTACCCGCATCCATAATCAATAAAGGTAAATTTGCATAAAACCCCCTATTACATTTCAATATTCGTGTTTGCAATATTTTTATTTACGTATTTACCCTTTTTATTATGATTTAGCATTCGGGCGATATCGGGAGCATCCAGACTGTAATACCCCGTTCCCGGAATACGTACTTAGTTGCGTATTCAGTTTTTCGATCGTATTTTTCGATTTACTTCCTGTATTTGACCGATTTCAGTTTTAAAAATCATTTTCCAATATTATATATTTTCTATGATTTTCGGGAATTTTCCTGAATTTAATTAAATATTTTCAAACCGGTGTCGACCAGTGCCGCTGATCGATTCTCGGATTTTTAATTCACAAACAGTTAGGAATTTCTAGAAGGTCCTTTAGACTTTATTTCTTAGAATCATATTTTCTATCTAAATACTTTTTCTGAGAATTTTATGAATTTATGAAAATTCCAACGGAGTCGGTAGATAACTGATTCCGGGATTTTTAGTTTTAAAACTATAAATTATTTCTTCAAACGAATTTCACCATGAGTCTTAAAATATTATTCTTGATTTTTGGTAAAATTTTCGGGTCGTTCTGAGATACTTGAATTTCGGACGATTTCGGTATTTTCCGAAATGTTTTCCGCATCTTCGACTTAAACCTGGAAAATTGTCTTTTCAACATTTTTTAAATTTTAAGCCAAAAAAAATATCTTTCCTTTTTATAATTCTTTTCCTTTTCCCTTTTTCTTGATTTTCCTTTACTTCCTTCACAAGCCTCAAAATTTTCCAATTTTTCAATAATTCCACTTTCTCCAAAATTCCACCAACTCCCACCTACTTCCTCATTTAATGCATCTCTTACTCTCTCTCTCTCCCATGGCCAGCCAAGTGGCCAAGTGAGGGACACCTCACCCTCTCCTATTTGCAATAAACCCCCTCTCAATTACATTATTTGCAACTCCTTTACAAAATCTAAAACCTATATAAACATTTCCTTTACATTTCTTTTCCTTTTTCTTCATTTCACCAAAGTATTAGCCTTCACCATTTCCCTCTCCATCTCAACTTCAACCACCTACTTCCAAAACAACACCACAAGATCATCATCTCCACCTCAAGCAACCATTTTGGAACTTGGATCGTAGCTTTCTTCGCCGCCAAAGATCACCTTGGTGCTATTCATCGACAACGACCCTTTCGATCGCATAAAACGTCGATTGATCACTCCTAGTGAGTATTTTTACTCACCAAGACTTGTAAACTTCCTAGTATACTTGTATTTCCACATCTTGTACACTTGTGCCTTCAAAATCATATTTTTGACCTTCAAATTCGACCAGCAAATTCTGTTCTGTACGCTATTTTCAGGCCACGATTAGTCGACTGGACCTAGGGATTAGTCGACTAATCCATCTAGTTGAACCATAACCTTTTTCTGAAACTCAGTTTTAGTCGACTTACCCTGGTTATTAGTCGACTAACCTTTTCTGGAAATAAACCTCAACTCTCTGGAAATCACTGTTAGTCGACTACCCCTTTTGCCCTAGTCGACTAACTTTTCCTGAACCAGAAACTCAACTCTCTGTATCTCAGATTTAGTCGACTTACGTATCCGTTAGTCGACTTGAGTTCACTGTTAGTCGACTACCCTTTTACCCTAGTCGACTAACTTTCCCTGAAACAGAATCTCAACTCTCTGGAACCCAGTTTTAGTCGACTAATTCAGACTGTTAGTCGACTAGAGACCACTATTAGTCGACTAACCCTTCCACCTAGTCGACTAATTTAGACTGTTTATTATAGTTGATTTCTTTTCTGAAATTAGATCTTACCCTTGATACAGGTGTGATATATTATTCTTGTTTATGCTTCATGACTGATACTTCATGACCTATTACTTGATGGATATTACTTCTTGTTACTTCATGACTTATTATTGTGTAGTCTCATTCCATAACTTGTTAATAAATGGATATCACCACTTATCATGCCATCACTTGAACCAAGCATGATACACTTGACTTTTGTATAAAATGGACCAACTTATATTGGGTCGGGGGAAAACATGCGGATATCGATATGTGTTCGTGTTTACAGTGGTTTTAGGAATGTTGTGCAACTCATGTTCCGGTCTGACCTGTGGGCCACCAGGGGACCGAGGGGAGTGCTTGCTCCCTCCTTACTGGTACCATCATGATAAGGGCATACATAAGTCCCTCCTGTTAGCCTAGCGGCTGGCTTCCGTCACCAAGCAACGGAACAATCCTGGACCGTTATCCCGGGCATGTACGGGATCCACTGTAAACATAGTTCGTTGATAATCCCGCTAGTTTCCAATAACAACCTTGTTTTACTAGGATATGGATCTATGTGCTCTGGGACGCTGGTTTACATAGCTAGATATCACAGTGAGACAAGTAATAGTAATAATAGATTTTCACTGTGTATCCATTGCATTATGACTTTATCTCTTTATGCTTCCATTACCTGTTAGTTGATGTTTGTTTTACTGCTCCATCTTTCTTATACTTGTCTTTTAGCCATTTGGCTGTAGCCTATTCATTGTTGGGAGGTCCTGACTCCCTTGGATTTGTATGTTCAGGTTCCGAAGCTTGGATCGAAGTGGAGCCATCCACAGAAGATCGAGCTTTCTTTAGTGAGCAGGCCGATTAGCTCCAGTCTTTGTGCCAGATCTCTCTTTTTGACTCACGGGATCTTCATCTTACTCGTGAGCATTTTGTGTTTATATTGCATCTTTTGCTTTTGAACTTGGTTGTGATAAAAGATACATGTAATGTGTAATATTTTATCATATTTTGTGATGACTTGTACTTGTACTTTTATGTTGGCATATGTATAGATATCACGCTTTGTCGTGTACTCTGATCTTTGTTGTACTAAATGCTTAGCGTATATACTTGGGGGCACTTTCCGACCTACGTATATACGTCGCAGTGACGTCTCCGTATTCGTGGAATCGGGGCGTTACAGCATCCAGACTCCGATTTAGACGATTCTGGATCCGTTGCGATCGTGAGAAAGAGAGCTACCTTTCCAGGACCAGTTTGTGAGTGTTTTCTTTTTCTAAATTATATTTATTTATTCATGTTTCGTTTTCGTTCTGAAACCGTAATTATGGGTTAAGCACTAGCACTGGTAAATTAATAACTTAACTCGAGAAACGTCATGTTTTGTAATAAGAAACTATAAACAATGTGAGTAAACATAGACACTAAGCTAGATGATCAATGAAAGAATCACTAGACACTGTCACTACATGGATAATTATTATAGTTACACACTACTGCTACTTGGACACCAAGACACGTGTACTTCATCATACGGGATCTTGTCACTATTCCACTGTCACCCTTACCGACCCACTGGTACACTAAGCACCGTAGTGCATCTAGATATCGGTTACACTGAATATCGGTATTGCATGTAGCTTTCATGTAGTTTCATGGACACGTCTCACCATTACATATGTTTGTGACCTACTGATAGACGGGTACACGAGTACACTGAATACCATCATGATAGATTGATATCCTCGTTATATGGATGCACTGATCACTGTTATTACATGCACTATCACAGAGATATTACACGGATTATTGCTACACATAGATGTTCCACTGGTACACGGAGAGACCAATGCACGGACTACCGCATTTCATATTATTGTTATCGTTATGTCATGTTTACATATCACTGTTACACATACATGTCATGTTTCCATATCCCTGTTACACATGCATATATGGTTTCTCTATTCTTATCATATGGATCCCTGTTCCTATTACATGTATTATTGTTCCATGTTATTCCCGTATTCATGTTCTATGATTGCTTCCCGTTACTGATATGGATATTCCCGTTACTGGACATGAGAGCTGTTGATATGCGATATGTGGAATCCCACATCTATTGTTCCCGATTCCCGTTATATTGTTCCCGTTTCCTGTTATATTGTTCTATGCTATCAACAGAACTCAGGTCCAGTTATCATGTTATCCGTATCATGTACTGTATTTGTTCTTGTTACATTGTATACTTGACATATCAGATCATAAAGCTAACTGGGGTATGGGGGAGACTTGACGGTTGATTAGATCTTATCGGGTGATGTACTGGATCCATATTGTTCTCCCACTGCAGGGGACGGTAGTGCTACCTACCAATTGCTCCATGAGCTCTCGTTACTTGTTTCATGTTCCCCTCTTAGCGGAGGGCCCTGGTCTTAGCAACCAGGGGTTTGTTTAAGGCCGTGATCCCGGGTATGCACGGGATACACCTACCCGATAAGAACTCCTCGACCATGGGTTTCCAATTAACATAATAAAACAGTAGACACAATAGTGCTGTCGGGAACACTTGTTATTTGGTTACTCTCTCGTTTGGATAATGGTACCCGTAGGCCATGTCCGGATGGGTTCGACTGGAGTGCGGGCTCCAGTATGAACTGCCAGTGGTATGGGACACTGGAAGAGAGTGATTATAATACCAGGTGGTACTGATTGCTACTATTGTATAAATATCATGACTTACCTGATACATGTATACTCTTGTTTTGTACTTGTTACTGTACCTGATTATTTAGCCGCTATCATGTTACCTGTATACTGTGTTACTTTACCCGGCACATGTTACACTTTTTGTGGTGGCATACTGTTTCTGTATATGTAAACTCGGCATTGCATATATTCTGTTTTCTGTATACCTTGCAGACCTCATTACTGTATGTGCACAACACCATATTATAGTTATATTACATATGCCCATCTGCATGTTCACTTCTATCACGTCACCACTAGCGTGTTCATTTCTATTACGTCACCACTTATGATATACACTGGATACGACTATAGACATGACCCGATGATAACCGGCTAGGTAGTGATGATATTAAAAGATAACATTTCTATATATTTCTATATAGTATCACTATTACAACATCATGTATTATATATTAGTATCGTACTTGTATTACTATTGTATATATTACTACCTGCCTCCTTCATTTTACCACTCACTAGGTCGCTTTCTGACGACCCTGGGTTTGCGTGCCCAGGTTGGAGATCCGAGTCACCATATTGTCAGCTAGTGCCTTGGAGTTACATAGGAGATTCCTCATCGAGACTATTCATAGGTATCTTTATGATTTATTTCTGTTATCTTCTTTATCCCTGTTTTGATACCTGTTATGATCACTAACCTCTTTCTGCAGGTATTCTTGTACTTATTTCCTGCTGGAACCCTTGTGTATATGGAGGCGATGTCCTGTACTGAGGCTTAACGTACGCGTGAGGGTATTTTCACATCGCGTATGTACGTCGCCATAACGTCCCCGTACCTACGGGATCGGGGCGTTACATTAAGCGTGAGAGTGATCTGGCAGTATGATTGACTTTGCAGATCGTGAACTCCCGCTACTGAGCTGTATCCGATAGAGGAGGTGGAAGACTTCGCATAGGGCCTAGTTGTGGGGATCGGGCTGCCGACCCGCAAAGTACTTTAATCAAAGTTCTACATTTAGATGAATAAATCGGGCTGAAGTAATCTCGGGGAGGCGCTCGGCTTTCTCTTTGGGCCTGGCTGAAGTGATCTCGAGAAGGTGACAAATCATTCTCCTTGGCCTGGCTGAAATGGTCTTCTAATACACTGGGTTCGCTGTTTTGCTCGGAATGATCCTGATGAAGTGAGACACGTATCATGACCCTAATAAAGATCAGAATCTGACCACTATATATATATAAAGAAAGGGATAGACGGGTACATGCAGAAGAATTCGAGCCCAAACTTCCCACTCAAACTCAATCTCACAACACTCAAATATAAAATCCAATCCTTTGAAGTTGATCTATATTATTTAAAATAACTAAAAACTAAAAAAATTAAGTGTTTTAAATATTTTTTGCCCATCCATCAAGTAGGCGCAAAATGAACAGCCGAAAATAACATTTTACTTAGATCTATGACTTTAGACATATAAATTCTTGATCCGACCATTTGATCATAATGTAAACATTCTAAAAATCTCATCCACCAATTTTCGCTAGGTTTCAAATATTATACGCTGTTAAACTAACCAACTAACTATTTCGGCCATTCATTTTGCGCATACTTGATGAATAGGCAAACAACATTCAAAATACTTAGTTTTTGATTTTTAGCTACTTGAAATAATGTAGATCAACTTTAACAGAGTGGATCTTATATTCGAATTTCATAAGATTGTATTTGAGTGGGAAGAATTTGGTCTTGAATCCTTTCGAAATAACACACGTCTCTCTCTATATATAAAGAGAAAATTATACCTCAACCGTCAGTTGAGGGATTCTCTCAGCTGGTGGTGATGTGGCACGATCTCAGTCTCAAATCGGGGCTAGGATGAGATTTGGACCTTTTTTACATAACCCTCCCACTTAATATATCTAGGCTGATGTGGACCTCTTTTGCAAAAAAAAATCCCACTTAATATATCATATCTCTCTCTCATATTTGCCATCGATTCTTCCCCTCTCAGATCTGTCCCTGATTCTTTCCCTTTCAGTTTGTGACGCCACCCTCTCCCTCTCAAATCGCGATGCCTCCGACTCTTCCCTTCTTTCTGTCCCTCTCGAGCCTCTCTCTTATGCCGACGACAGCAAAGATCTATCCCCTCTCTCTCGAGCTCTTCATCTTCCCCCCTCTCCTTGCTGATTATCTCCAATCTAGAGCTCTCCATTTTCCCCTCCGTCGAGCTCTTTATCTTCGCCCTATGAACCTTGTTGGTGATGTTGATTTGAATCCCTTACATATGCGGTTCGCGATCATGATTGCTTTCCTCTTTTAGCTGAAAAACTGAGCAGAGAAATTGATACAAGCTTGTAAATTAAGCAATTTATGGCATTGTACGCCAAATACACCCACATTGAAACAAAATCTCAAGCAGAACCCAAAATCAAACATCTATTACTTAGAGAACTTCATGACCAAAGTCGAATTCTTATTTTAGCTGAGAAATTGAGCAGAAAAAATTATGACAAGGCTTGTAAATTCAGCAATTGATGTCATTGCACACTAAATACTCTCACATTGAAACAGAATCCCAACCACAATCCAGAATCAAACATCTCGTTACTCATAGAAATTCATGACCATGGTCGCAGTCCTCATACTCATAGAAATTCATGACCATGGTCGCAGTCCTCACTATGAGGACTGCGACCATGGTGCCAGTCCTATTTTTAACTGAAAAATTGAGTAGAAAAGTTCACGATAAGTTTATAAATTCAGCAATTGATGTCATTACACATTAAATGTTTCACATTGAAATAAAATCCCAGCCATAGCTTAAAATCTAATATCTCATTTGTAACGCCCCGATTCCACGGATACGGGGACGTCACTGCGACGTATATACGTAGGTCAAAAGATGCCCCCAAGTATATACGCTAAGCATAAAAGTACAATAAAGATCAGAGTACTCAACAAAGCGTGGTAATCATACATATGCCAACAAGAAAGTACATATACAAAGTTATACAGGATATGATAACTATTACACTTTACAAGTGTCATTTATCACAACCAAGTCCAAAAGAACAAGATACAAATATGTATACAAAAAGCTCACGAGTAGAAAGAAGATCCCGTGAGTCAAAAATGAGGAGTCTGGCACGAAGGGACAAGAACTAGTCAGCTTGCCCACTAAGATAGGCTCGATCCTCAGCAGTTGGCTCCACTTCTGTCCAAGCTTCGGAATCTGAATATGCAAATCCAAGGGAGTCAAGACATATAGACAATAAACGGACTACAGCCAAGTGGCTAAGAGACATGAATAAGTAGTATGAAACAATATAAGGAACATCAGCTAACAAGTATGAAAAGCATGAAGAGATAAAGTCCTAATACATTAAATCTACAGTTGACGTCTTATTATTATTACTTGTCTTACTGTGATATCTAGCTATGTGACCCAGCGTCCCAGAGCACATAGATCCATATCCTAGTAAAGCAAGGTTGTTATTGGAAACAGCGGTTGTATCGACGAACTATGTTTACAGTGGACCCCGTACATGCCCGGGATAACGGTCCAGGATTGTTCCGTTGCTTGGTGACGGAAGCCAGCCGCTAGGCTAAACAGGAGGGACTTATGTATGCCCTTAACATGATGGTATCAGTAATAGAGGGAGCAAGCACTCCCCTCGGTCCCCTGGAGGCCCACAGGTCAGACCGGAACATGAGTTGCACAACATTCCTAAAAGCCACTGTAAACACGAACACATATCGATATCCGCATGTTTTCCCCCGACCCATGTGTAAGTTGGTCCATTTTATGCAAAAGTCAAGTGTATCATGCTTGGTTCAAGGGATGGCATGATAAGTGGTGATATTCACATTTTAACAAGTTATGGAGCGATGATATGTAATAACAAGTCATGAAGTAATATGAGATGATGTCTATCAAGTAACATGTCATGTAGTACCAGTTATGAAGCATGAACAAAAGTAATATGCCATACATGTATCAACAATAAGATCCAAATTCAGAACAGAATCAACTAAGTCAAACAGTCAGAATTAGTCGACTAGGTGGGAGGGTTAGTCGACTATTAGGGGTCTTAAGTCGACTACTAGTCTGGATGAGTCGACTAAAACTGGGAACAGAGAGTTGGGTTCTGTTTCAGGGAAAGTTAGTCGACTAGGGTTGTAAGGGTAGTCGACTAACAGGGAACTACTAGTCGACTAATGGATACCTAAGTCGACTAAGTCTGAGATACAGAGAGTTGATGTTTTATTTCAGGAAAACAGGAGTCGACTGGGGAGAAATGGGTAGTCGACTAGGGGTCTCTAGTCGACTGGAAATCTGGTCTAGTCGACTAAAACTGTGAAATCAGAAAAGGTTAAGTTTCAACTAAAGTGGATTAGTCGACTAGTCCCTAGGTCTAGTCGACTAATCGTGGGAAAACAGCAAACAGAACAGATTTCTAGGGTTTTGTTTGAGGGTCTAAAAATGTGATTTTTATGGCTCAAGTGAACATGAATTGTCAACACAAGTATACAAAGGAGTTTACAAGTCTTGGTGAGTAAATATACTCACCTCGAACGGTTAATCGAAGTTCTATGCGAGTTCGGAAGAGATCGTAGTCGACGGTATCACCCACTCGATCCTTGGCGATACTTCCGACGAAGAGAGATGCGCTCCAAATTCAAGGTAGAGATGGTTGCTAGAGATGGAGATGAAAACCTAGGTGAGCTTTGGAGTTAGGGTTTGAGATGGAGAAGGAAATGGTGAAGGCTAAACTCTTGGTGAAGTGAAGAAAAGAGTAAAAGAATGTAAAGGGAAACTTATATAGGATTTGATTTTTGTAAAGGAGATGCAATTAAAGAAATTGAGAGGGGGTTTTGTGCAAAAAGGGGAGGTGAGGTGTCTCTCCTAGCCACCACTTGGCCGGCCATGGGAGAGAGAGAAAAGATGGGCATTTAATGAGGAAGTAGGTGAGAAATTGTGTGGAGTTGGAATTTTGGAGTAAATGGAATTTTGGAAAATGGAAAAAAAACTTGTGGTTGTGGAGGAAAGAAATAAAGGAAAGGAAAAATGGAAAGAAATTCTTAAAGGAAGGTATTTACTCTAACTTGGAAATTGAAAATATTGAAAACATGGATTCCTAGGTTTAGGTCATGAATGCGGAAAACATTTCGGAAAATACCGAAATCGTCCGAAATTCAAGTATCTCGGAACGACTCGTAAATTTTACCAAAAATCAATAATAATATATGAAGACTAATAGTGAAATCCTTTTTAAGAAATACTTTATAGTTTTAAAACCAAAAATCCCGGAATCAGTTATCTACCGACTCCGTTGGAGTTTTCATAAATTTATAAAATTCTCAGAAAAAGTATTTAAGTAGGGAATATGATTCTAAGAAATAAAGTCTAAAGGACCATCTAGAAATTCCTAACTGTTTGAGAATTAAAATTCCAGGAATCGATCAGCGACACTGGTCGACACCGGTTTTGAAGAAATTTATTTTAATTCAGGAAAAATCCAGAAAATCATAGAAAATCTAATATATTGGAAAATGTTATTTGAAATTGAAATCGGTCAAATACAGGAAGTAAATCGAAAAATACGGTCGAAAACTGAATACGCAACTAAGTACGTATTCTGGGAACAGGGTATTACAATCCACCCACCTTACAAAAATTTCGTCCTCGAAATTTCATAAGGTGAAAGGTAACAGGAAAGGTAACAGATAGATAAGGAAAAGAAGAGTGATAACAGTAGAAAAGAATAGAAGGAAAGAGTTTTTACCAAATCAAGATGTGAAGAGTTGAGGGTAACGCTCTCGGATAACATCCTCTCGTTCCCATGTGGCTTCTCCCGGTGCATGTCTGTTCCAAGACACTAATACCAATGGTATAGCCTTGTTCTTCAGTGTCTTCACACTCTTATCCAAAATGGCCATCAGCTTCTCCTGATATGATAAATCTGGTTGTAGTTCCAGTTCGGAATGATCCAAAATATGACTATCATCCTTTACATATTTCCTCAACTGAGATACGTGGAAAACATTGTGCACACCGTCCAAAGATGGAGGTAAGGCCAATCTGTAAGACACATCTCCCACTCGCTCCAAAATTTCGAATGGGCCGATATATCTCGGACTCAGCTTTCCACGAATACCGAACCGGATCACTCCTCTGGTAGGTGATATCCTCAAGAACACATGATCTCCTGCCTGGAACTCCAATGGCCTTCTCTGAGAATCTGCCCAACTCTTCTGACGGCTTTGAGCTGTCCTGAGGTGATCTCTGATGACTCTGACTTTCTCTGTTGTCTGAATCAGAATCTCTGGCCCCAAAAGTCTCCTCTCACCGACTTCATCCCAACAAATCGGTGACCGACACTTCCTTCCATACAATGCCTCAAAAGGTGCCATCTTGATACTTGCCTGATAGCTGTTGTTATAAGAAAACTCAGCCAAGTGAAGATGATCTTCCCAAGATCCCTTAAACTCAATCATGTAGGCCCTTAGCATATCTTCAAGGATCTGGATAGTCCTCTCAGATTGCCCGTCTGTCTGAGGATGATATGATGTACTGAATTTCAGACGGGTCCCCAAACTTTCTTGGAGACTCTCCCAAAAATGGGATCTGAATCTGGTGTCTCTATCTGAAACAATACTGACTGGAACTCCATGCAGACGAACTATCTCCTTCATGTACTTGTCTGCCAAGACCTCCGTTGACTGTCCCACCCTGAATGGTATGAAGTGAGCTGACTTGGTGAGGCGATCAATGATGACCCACACAGCATTGTTACCCTTGGGACTACGAGGTAATGCCGTGACAAAATCCATAGTGATGTGCTCCCACTTCCATTCGGGTATCGGCAAAGGATGTAGAAGTCCAGCTGACCTCTGATGCTCTATCTTTATCTGCTGGCACACCAGGCACTTGGCTACAAACTGAGCTATCTCCCTCTTCATAGCATTCCACCAAAACTGCTTCTTCAAGTCCTGATACATCTTGTTTCCCCCTGGGTGGATGGAATATGCTGAACTGTGTGCTTCTGCCAAAATCTTCTGTCTAACTTCCCCTTGGGGAACACAAATCCTGCTACCGAAATATAAGGCACCATCTGGATGAATACAGATATCAGTCCTCAATCCAGCCTCTACCTGAGCTCGGAATGTCTGTAACCTGGGATCTTCCTTCTGAGCTTCCCTGATCTCATCAATCAATGTTGACTGAATCTGCAAAGTCATGAACTGTCCTGCCTTCTCAGTCCTTCGAACTAACATCAAGTCCAAACTGATGAAGTCTCGAATCAACTCCTTCTGCTGAGTGAGCTGGACAAGCACTCTATTCTCTGGCATCCTGCTCAGTGCATCTGGAACTGTATTGACCTTGCCTGGATGATATTGCAAGTCAATATCATAGTCCGCCATCAGTTCAAGCCACCTCCTCTGCCTCATATTCAACTCTTTCTGCGAGAAAATATACTTGAGGCTCTTGTGATCAGTGTATATCAACACTTTATCTCCCAGAAGATAATGCCTCCAAATCTTCAAGGCAAAGATAACAGCTGCTAGCTCCAAGTCATGAGTTGGGTAATTCCGCTCATGAGTCTTCAGTTGCCTTGATGCATATGCTATAACATGACCATGTTGCATAAGCACACACCCCAGGCCTTTACCTGATGCATCACTGTAGATGACCATCCCTCCTCTACCTGAGGGAGTCCTCAAGATTGGAGCTGAAATGAGCCTCTGCTTCAATTGCTCAAATGCTGCAGTACACTCCTCAGTCCATATGTACTTTTCCCCTTTCCTGGTGAGCCTGGTCAATGGAGCTGCAATCCTAGAGAAATCCTGGACAAAGCGTCTGTAATATCCGGCTAGTCCAAGAAAACTCTTAATCTCAGTCACCGTCCTCGGAATCTGCCAATCCCTCACTGCCTGGACTTTGCTGGGATCCACTGAGATTCCTTCTGCTGAAACAATGTGCCCAAGGAAAGCTATACTGTCCAACCAGAAATCACACTTGTTCCTCTTAGCATGAAGCTGCTCCTGCTGGAGAGTCTGCAATACAATCCTCAAGTGTTCTGCATGCTCCCTGTTGTTCTTTGAATAAATTAAGATGTCATCTATAAAAACAACAACAAATTGATCCAGATAGGGTGAGAACACTCTGTTCATCAAATCCATAAAAACTGCAGGGGCATTGGTGACTCCGAAAGGCATAACTAGAAACTCATAGTGGCCATAACGGGTCCTGAATGCCGTCTTCGGAATATCCTCCTTCTTCACCCTCAGCTGATGGTAACCCGACTGTAAATCCAATTTAGAGAATACACGGGCTCCATGAAGCTGATCAAACAGATCATCAATCCTGGGTAAAGGATACTTGTTCTTGATGGTAACTTTGTTCAACTCCCTATAGTCAATACAAAGTCTCTTACCACCATCCTTCTTATTGGCCAACAGTACTGGAGCTCCCCATGGTGAAGTACTTGGCCGAATCAATCCCTTGTCTGAGTATTCCTGCAGTTGCTTCTTCAGAATCTCTAACTCCGTCGGTGCCATCCTGTACGGAGCCTTGGATATAGGAGCTGCTCCTGGAACTGTATCAATGGAGAACTCAATCATCCTATCCGGTGGCAGTCCTGAGATCTCAGCAAACACTCCTGGGAATTCATTCCACACTGGTACCTTCTGCTTCTGAACCTCCGAAGTAGTCATCCGAGCCTTTCCCTTGGTAGACTTCACTTCTCCACTGAATTGGAACTCCGGTTGATGAGGGATTCTGAAATTAATTTTCTTCTCCCTACAATCAATAACTGCATGGTACTGACTGAGCCAGGTCATGCCTAAGATTACGTCGTACCCTTTGGTGTCTAGTACGATCATATCTATGGCCAAGATCTTATCACATAGTTCTACCGGACAATCAGTACAGACTCTAGAAGATATGACTACCCCATTCCCTGTACTAATCTCCTATTTGTGGTCTAAAGATCTAACAGGTATAGAATGCAAAGCCACAAAATGGTCTGAGATATAACAATGGGATGCACCTGAATCGAAGAGAGCGAGAACAGGTTTTGAATGAACTCTGATGTTACCTGTTATCACTTCCTCTGAAGTCTCAGCCTCCTCTGCTGTAAGAGTGTAAGCCTGACCTCTACCACGCCCTGCTGCAGTCCTGGCTCCTCTCTGGACTGGGCGAATAACATGCTGTGGCGGAAGGGGAAGAGCTCTCCTCATCACTGGTCCCTGATTCCTCTGCCCAAGTGGCCCTGGTAGCACTCTCTGTCCATTGGGTCCTGGGAGTGCTGGCAAAGTCTGGTTGGCTACCCCCAATCTCCTGTGTGGACAGGTCTCTATAGAATGATCCCGTGATCCACACACCAAACACAACCCATTTGCCCTCCGGCAATTCTGACGAATGTGGCCCGGCTTCTGACAATAGCTACAGAATGTAAATGGTTGGGCCGTCTGGTAAGGAGCTGGTCTGAATGGTTGTCTCTGAACCTTTGCTGCTCTATATGGGCCTCCTCTTCCCATTGGTACAAATGGCCTCTTCATGGCCTGGTTCCCCATCTGGTCAACTTTCTTCTTCTCAAGCCCACGCTCAACTTCTCGAGCTATGGTGAGAACCTCCGAATAAGTCTTCAACTGCTGGGGCATCAGGAAAACTTGTATGTCCATCTGCAGACCCTGCTGGAACCTGCTTGCCCGCTTCTCCTCATCCGTCACCATGTACGGAGCAAAGCGGCTCAATCTAAGAAACTCTGCAGCATACTCGTCCACGGACTTGCTCCCTTGCTGAAGCCTGATAAACTGCTCTTCCATGTCCTTCTGAGCAGTAGCTGGGAAGAATCTGGCATAGAAGCTCTTGGAGAATGTGTCCCAGGAGACAGGCTTCTCCAGTCTGGCCTCTTCAGCAAGCCACCAAGTTCTAGCAACATCTTTCAACTGAATCTTGGCGACCTCAACTTGGTTCTCCTTTGGTACCTTGGCTGCATTCAGCAGATCTGTGGTATCCGTCAACCATTGCTCAGCATCCAATGGTTTCTCTCCACCCGTGAAAATGGCTGGTTGCAGCCGTCTGAAGTCCGATACATTCCCGGCCTCTGTTCCTTTGGAGCGGTCAATTCTTGCCTGAGGAGTTCAGTCTGCTGCTGCTGGTTTTCCATCATGGTCTGAATGACCCTCAAAATATCCACATTCTCTCCCGTGGGTCCATTCGAAGCTTGCCCCGAGTGGTTACGGCCCGTCCTTCGCTCCATACCGAGTTGGGGAAAGATAACTGGAATTTGGAAACAAATGGAAGGAGTTTAGGATACAAGGGAAGAAATCAAGAAGGAATCAAGGAGGACTTAATAACTTTGTATATTATAGTTGGCATCAGCAAATTATTAAAATTTGCCGCTCGATTGTACTTCAGGTGTGAGAGCCTAGGCTCTGATACCAACCTGTAACGCCCCGATTCCACGGATACGGGGACGTCACTGCGACGTATATACGTAGGTCAAAAGATGCCCCCAAGTATATACGCTAAGCATAAAAGTACAATAAAGATCAGAGTACTCAACAAAGCGTGGTAATCATACATATGCCAACAAGAAAGTACATATACAAAGTTATACAGGATATGATAACTATTACACTTTACAAGTGTCATTTATCACAACCAAGTCCAAAAGAACAAGATACAAATATGTATACAAAAAGCTCACGAGTAGAAAGAAGATCCCGTGAGTCAAAAATGAGGAGTCTGGCACGAAGGGACAAGAACTAGTCAGCTTGCCCACTAAGATAGGCTCGATCCTCAGCAGTTGGCTCCACTTCTGTCCAAGCTTCGGAATCTGAATATGCAAATCCAAGGGAGTCAAGACATATAGACAATAAACGGACTACAGCCAAGTGGCTAAGAGACATGAATAAGTAGTATGAAACAATATAAGGAACATCAGCTAACAAGTATGAAAAGCATGAAGAGATAAAGTCCTAATACATTAAATCTACAGTTGACGTCTTATTATTATTACTTGTCTTACTGTGATATCTAGCTATGTGACCCAGCGTCCTAGAGCACATAGATCCATATCCTAGTAAAGCAAGGTTGTTATTGGAAACAGCGGTTGTATCGACGAACTATGTTTACAGTGGACCCCGTACATGCCCGGGATAACGGTCCAGGATTGTTCCGTTGCTTGGTAACGGAAGCCAGCCGCTAGGCTAAACAGGAGGGACTTATGTATGCCCTTAACATGATGGTACCAGTAATAGAGGGAGCAAGCACTCCCCTCGGTCCCCTGGAGGCCCACAGGTCAGACCGGAACATGAGTTGCACAACATTCCTAAAAGCCACTGTAAACACGAACACATATCGATATCCGCATGTTTTCCCCCGACCCATGTGTAAGTTGGTCCATTTTATGCAAAAGTCAAGTGTATCATGCTTGGTTCAAGGGATGGCATGATAAGTGGTGATATTCACATTTTAACAAGTTATGGAGCGATGATATGTAATAACAAGTCATGAAGTAATATGAGATGATGTCTATCAAGTAACATGTCATGTAGTACCAGTTATGAAGCATGAACAAAAGTAATATGCCATACATGTATCAACAATAAGATCCAAATTCAGAACAGAATCAACTAAGTCAAACAGTCAGAATTAGTCGACTAGGTGGGAGGGTTAGTCGACTATTAGGGGTCTTAAGTCGACTACTAGTCTGGATGAGTCGACTAAAACTGGGAACAGAGAGTTGGGTTCTGTTTCAGGGAAAGTTAGTCGACTAGGGTTGTAAGGGTAGTCGACTAACAGGGAACTACTAGTCGACTAATGGATACCTAAGTCGACTAAGTCTGAGATACAGAGAGTTGATGTTTTATTTCAGGAAAACAGGAGTCGACTGGGGAGAAATGGGTAGTCGACTAGGGGTCTCTAGTCGACTGGAAATCTGGTCTAGTCGACTAAAACTGTGAAATCAGAAAAGGTTAAGTTTCAACTAAAGTGGATTAGTCGACTAGTCCCTAGGTCTAGTCGACTAATCGTGGGAAAACAGCAAACAGAACAGATTTCTAGGGTTTTGTTTGAGGGTCTAAAAATGTGATTTTTATGGCTCAAGTGAACATGAATTGTCAACACAAGTATACAAAGGAGTTTACAAGTCTTGGTGAGTAAATATACTCACCTCGAACGGTTAATCGAAGTTCTATGCGAGTTCGGAAGAGATCGTAGTCGACGGTATCACCCACTCGATCCTTGGCGATACTTCCGACGAAGAGAGATGCGCTCCAAATTCAAGGTAGAGATGGTTGCTAGAGATGGAGATGAAAACCTAGGTGAGCTTTGGAGTTAGGGTTTGAGATGGAGAAGGAAATGGTGAAGGCTAAACTCTTGGTGAAGTGAAGAAAAGAGTAAAAGAATGTAAAGGGAAACTTATATAGGATTTGATTTTTGTAAAGGAGATGCAATTAAAGAAATTGAGAGGGGGTTTGTGCAAAAAGGGGAGGTGAGGTGTCTCTCCTAGCCACCACTTGGCCGGCCATGGGAGAGAGAGAAAAGATGGGCATTTAATGAGGAAGTAGGTGAGAAATTGTGTGGAGTTGGAATTTTGGAGTAAATGGAATTTTGGAAAATGGAAAAAAAACTTGTGGTTGTGGAGGAAAGAAATAAAGGAAAGGAAAAATGGAAAGAAATTCTTAAAGGAAGGTATTTACTCTAACTTGGAAATTGAAAATATTGAAAACATGGATTCCTAGGTTTAGGTCATGAATGCGGAAAACATTTCGGAAAATACCGAAATCGTCCGAAATTCAAGTATCTCGGAACGACTCGTAAATTTTACCAAAAATCAATAATAATATATGAAGACTAATAGTGAAATCCTTTTTAAGAAATACTTTATAGTTTTAAAACCAAAAATCCCGGAATCAGTTATCTACCGACTCCGTTGGAGTTTTCATAAATTTATAAAATTCTCAGAAAAAGTATTTAAGTAGGGAATATGATTCTAAGAAATAAAGTCTAAAGGACCATCTAGAAATTCCTAACTGTTTGAGAATTAAAATTCCAGGAATCGATCAGCGACACTGGTCGACACCGGTTTTGAAGAAATTTATTTTAATTCAGGAAAAATCCAGAAAATCATAGAAAATCTAATATATTGGAAAATGTTATTTGAAATTGAAATCGGTCAAATACAGGAAGTAAATCGAAAAATACGGTCGAAAACTGAATACGCAACTAAGTACGTATTCTGGGAACAGGGTATTACAATCCACCCACCTTACAAAAATTTCGTCCTCGAAATTTCATAAGGTGAAAGGTAACAGGAAAGGTAACAGATAGATAAGGAAAAGAAGAGTGATAACAGTAGAAAAGAATAGAAGGAAAGAGTTTTTACCAAATCAAGATGTGAAGAGTTGAGGGTAACGCTCTCGGATAACATCCTCTCGTTCCCATGTGGCTTCTCCCGGTGCATGTCTGTTCCAAGACACTAATACCAATGGTATAGCCTTGTTCTTCAGTGTCTTCACACTCTTATCCAAAATGGCCATCAGCTTCTCCTGATATGATAAATCTGGTTGTAGTTCCAGTTCGGAATGATCCAAAATATGACTATCATCCTTTACATATTTCCTCAACTGAGATACGTGGAAAACATTGTGCACACCGTCCAAAGATGGAGGTAAGGCCAATCTGTAAGACACATCTCCCACTCGCTCCAAAATTTCGAATGGGCCGATATATCTCGGACTCAGCTTTCCACGAATACCGAACCGGATCACTCCTCTGGTAGGTGATATCCTCAAGAACACATGATCTCCTGCCTGGAACTCCAATGGCCTTCTCTGAGAATCTGCCCAACTCTTCTGACGGCTTTGAGCTGTCCTGAGGTGATCTCTGATGACTCTGACTTTCTCTGTTGTCTGAATCAGAATCTCTGGCCCCAAAAGTCTCCTCTCACCGACTTCATCCCAACAAATCGGTGACCGACACTTCCTTCCATACAATGCCTCAAAAGGTGCCATCTTGATACTTGCCTGATAGCTGTTGTTATAAGAAAACTCAGCCAAGTGAAGATGATCTTCCCAAGATCCCTTAAACTCAATCATGTAGGCCCTTAGCATATCTTCAAGGATCTGGATAGTCCTCTCAGATTGCCCGTCTGTCTGAGGATGATATGATGTACTGAATTTCAGACGGGTCCCCAAACTTTCTTGGAGACTCTCCCAAAAATGGGATCTGAATCTGGTGTCTCTATCTGAAACAATACTGACTGGAACTCCATGCAGACGAACTATCTCCTTCATGTACTTGTCTGCCAAGACCTCCGTTGACTGTCCCACCCTGAATGGTATGAAGTGAGCTGACTTGGTGAGGCGATCAATGATGACCCACACAGCATTGTTACCCTTGGGACTACGAGGTAATGCCGTGACAAAATCCATAGTGATGTGCTCCCACTTCCATTCGGGTATCGGCAAAGGATGTAGAAGTCCAGCTGACCTCTGATGCTCTATCTTTATCTGCTGGCACACCAGGCACTTGGCTACAAACTGAGCTATCTCCCTCTTCATAGCATTCCACCAAAACTGCTTCTTCAAGTCCTGATACATCTTGTTTCCCCCTGGGTGGATGGAATATGCTGAACTGTGTGCTTCTGCCAAAATCTTCTGTCTAACTTCCCCTTGGGGAACACAAATCCTGCTACCGAAATATAAGGCACCATCTGGATGAATACAGATATCAGTCCTCAATCCAGCCTCTACCTGAGCTCGGAATGTCTGTAACCTGGGATCTTCCTTCTGAGCTTCCCTGATCTCATCAATCAATGTTGACTGAATCTGCAAAGTCATGAACTGTCCTGCCTTCTCAGTCCTTCGAACTAACATCAAGTCCAAACTGATGAAGTCTCGAATCAACTCCTTCTGCTGAGTGAGCTGGACAAGCACTCTATTCTCTGGCATCCTGCTCAGTGCATCTGGAACTGTATTGACCTTGCCTGGATGATATTGCAAGTCAATATCATAGTCCGCCATCAGTTCAAGCCACCTCCTCTGCCTCATATTCAACTCTTTCTGCGAGAAAATATACTTGAGGCTCTTGTGATCAGTGTATATCAACACTTTATCTCCCAGAAGATAATGCCTCCAAATCTTCAAGGCAAAGATAACAGCTGCTAGCTCCAAGTCATGAGTTGGGTAATTCCGCTCATGAGTCTTCAGTTGCCTTGATGCATATGCTATAACATGACCATGTTGCATAAGCACACACCCCAGGCCTTTACCTGATGCATCACTGTAGATGACCATCCCTCCTCTACCTGAGGGAGTCCTCAAGATTGGAGCTGAAATGAGCCTCTGCTTCAATTGCTCAAATGCTGCAGTACACTCCTCAGTCCATATGTACTTTTCCCCTTTCCTGGTGAGCCTGGTCAATGGAGCTGCAATCCTAGAGAAATCCTGGACAAAGCGTCTGTAATATCCGGCTAGTCCAAGAAAACTCTTAATCTCAGTCACCGTCCTCGGAATCTGCCAATCCCTCACTGCCTGGACTTTGCTGGGATCCACTGAGATTCCTTCTGCTGAAACAATGTGCCCAAGGAAAGCTATACTGTCCAACCAGAAATCACACTTGTTCCTCTTAGCATGAAGCTGCTCCTGCTGGAGAGTCTGCAATACAATCCTCAAGTGTTCTGCATGCTCCCTGTTGTTCTTTGAATAAATTAAGATGTCATCTATAAAAACAACAACAAATTGATCCAGATAGGGTGAGAACACTCTGTTCATCAAATCCATAAAAACTGCAGGGGCATTGGTGACTCCGAAAGGCATAACTAGAAACTCATAGTGGCCATAACGGGTCCTGAATGCCGTCTTCGGAATATCCTCCTTCTTCACCCTCAGCTGATGGTAACCCGACTGTAAATCCAATTTAGAGAATACACGGGCTCCATGAAGCTGATCAAACAGATCATCAATCCTGGGTAAAGGATACTTGTTCTTGATGGTAACTTTGTTCAACTCCCTATAGTCAATACAAAGTCTCTTACCACCATCCTTCTTATTGGCCAACAGTACTGGAGCTCCCCATGGTGAAGTACTTGGCCGAATCAATCCCTTGTCTGAGTATTCCTGCAGTTGCTTCTTCAGAATCTCTAACTCCGTCGGTGCCATCCTGTACGGAGCCTTGGATATAGGAGCTGCTCCTGGAACTGTATCAATGGAGAACTCAATCATCCTATCCGGTGGCAGTCCTGAGATCTCAGCAAACACTCCTGGGAATTCATTCCACACTGGTACCTTCTGCTTCTGAACCTCCGAAGTAGTCATCCGAGCCTTTCCCTTGGTAGACTTCACTTCTCCACTGAATTGGAACTCCGGTTGATGAGGGATTCTGAAATTAATTTTCTTCTCCCTACAATCAATAACTGCATGGTACTGACTGAGCCAGGTCATGCCTAAGATTACGTCGTACCCTTTGGTGTCTAGTACGATCATATCTATGGCCAAGATCTTATCACATAGTTCTACCGGACAATCAGTACAGACTCTAGAAGATATGACTACCCCATTCCCTGTACTAATCTCCTATTTGTGGTCTAAAGATCTAACAGGTATAGAATGCAAAGCCACAAAATGGTCTGAGATATAACAATGGGATGCACCTGAATCGAAGAGAGCGAGAACAGGTTTTGAATGAACTCTGATGTTACCTGTTATCACTTCCTCTGAAGTCTCAGCCTCCTCTGCTGTAAGAGTGTAAGCCTGACCTCTACCACGCCCTGCTGCAGTCCTGGCTCCTCTCTGGACTGGGCGAATAACATGCTGTGGCGGAAGGGGAAGAGCTCTCCTCATCACTGGTCCCTGATTCCTCTGCCCAAGTGGCCCTGGTAGCACTCTCTGTCCATTGGGTCCTGGGAGTGCTGGCAAAGTCTGGTTGGCTACCCCCAATCTCCTGTGTGGACAGGTCTCTATAGAATGATCCCGTGATCCACACACCAAACACAACCCATTTGCCCTCCGGCAATTCTGACGAATGTGGCCCGGCTTCTGACAATAGCTACAGAATGTAAATGGTTGGGCCGTCTGGTAAGGAGCTGGTCTGAATGGTTGTCTCTGAACCTTTGCTGCTCTATATGGGCCTCCTCTTCCCATTGGTACAAATGGCCTCTTCATGGCCTGGTTCCCCATCTGGTCAACTTTCTTCTTCTCAAGCCCACGCTCAACTTCTCGAGCTATGGTGAGAACCTCCGAATAAGTCTTCAACTGCTGGGGCATCAGGAAAACTTGTATGTCCATCTGCAGACCCTGCTGGAACCTGCTTGCCCGCTTCTCCTCATCCGTCACCATGTACGGAGCAAAGCGGCTCAATCTAAGAAACTCTGCAGCATACTCGTCCACGGACTTGCTCCCTTGCTGAAGCCTGATAAACTGCTCTTCCATGTCCTTCTGAGCAGTAGCTGGGAAGAATCTGGCATAGAAGCTCTTGGAGAATGTGTCCCAGGAGACAGGCTTCTCCAGTCTGGCCTCTTCAGCAAGCCACCAAGTTCTAGCAACATCTTTCAACTGAATCTTGGCGACCTCAACTTGGTTCTCCTTTGGTACCTTGGCTGCATTCAGCAGATCTGTGGTATCCGTCAACCATTGCTCAGCATCCAATGGTTTCTCTCCACCCGTGAAAATGGCTGGTTGCAGCCGTCTGAAGTCCGATACATTCCCCGGCCTCTGTTCCTTTGGAGCGGTCAATTCTTGCCTGAGGAGTTCAGTCTGCTGCTGCTGGTTTTCCATCATGGTCTGAATGACCCTCAAAATATCCACATTCTCTCCCGTGGGTCCATTCGAAGCTTGCCCCGAGTGGTTACGGCCCGTCCTTCGCTCCATACCGAGTTGGGGAAAGATAACTGGAATTTGGAAACAAATGGAAGGAGTTTAGGATACAAGGGAAGAAATCAAGAAGGAATCAAGGAGGACTTAATAACTTTGTATATTATAGTTGGCATCAGCAAATTATTAAAATTTGCCGCTCGATTGTACTTCAGGTGTGAGAGCCTAGGCTCTGATACCAACCTGTAACGCCCCGATTCCACGGATACGGGGACGTCACTGCGACGTATATACGTAGGTCAAAAGATGCCCCCAAGTATATACGCTAAGCATAAAAGTACAATAAAGATCAGAGTACTCAACAAAGCGTGGTAATCATACATATGCCAACAAGAAAGTACATATACAAAGTTATACAGGATATGATAACTATTACACTTTACAAGTGTCATTTATCACAACCAAGTCCAAAAGAACAAGATACAAATATGTATACAAAAAGCTCACGAGTAGAAAGAAGATCCCGTGAGTCAAAAATGAGGAGTCTGGCACGAAGGGACAAGAACTAGTCAGCTTGCCCACTAAGATAGGCTCGATCCTCAGCAGTTGGCTCCACTTCTGTCCAAGCTTCGGAATCTGAATATGCAAATCCAAGGGAGTCAAGACATATAGACAATAAACGGACTACAGCCAAGTGGCTAAGAGACATGAATAAGTAGTATGAAACAATATAAGGAACATCAGCTAACAAGTATGAAAAGCATGAAGAGATAAAGTCCTAATACATTAAATCTACAGTTGACGTCTTATTATTATTACTTGTCTTACTGTGATATCTAGCTATGTGACCCAGCGTCCTAGAGCACATAGATCCATATCCTAGTAAAGCAAGGTTGTTATTGGAAACAGCGGTTGTATCGACGAACTATGTTTACAGTGGACCCCGTACATGCCCGGGATAACGGTCCAGGATTGTTCCGTTGCTTGGTAACGGAAGCCAGCCGCTAGGCTAAACAGGAGGGACTTATGTATGCCCTTAACATGATGGTACCAGTAATAGAGGGAGCAAGCACTCCCCTCGGTCCCCTGGAGGCCCACAGGTCAGACCGGAACATGAGTTGCACAACATTCCTAAAAGCCACTGTAAACACGAACACATATCGATATCCGCATGTTTTCCCCCGACCCATGTGTAAGTTGGTCCATTTTATGCAAAAGTCAAGTGTATCATGCTTGGTTCAAGGGATGGCATGATAAGTGGTGATATTCACATTTTAACAAGTTATGGAGCGATGATATGTAATAACAAGTCATGAAGTAATATGAGATGATGTCTATCAAGTAACATGTCATGTAGTACCAGTTATGAAGCATGAACAAAAGTAATATGCCATACATGTATCAACAATAAGATCCAAATTCAGAACAGAATCAACTAAGTCAAACAGTCAGAATTAGTCGACTAGGTGGGAGGGTTAGTCGACTATTAGGGGTCTTAAGTCGACTACTAGTCTGGATGAGTCGACTAAAACTGGGAACAGAGAGTTGGGTTCTGTTTCAGGGAAAGTTAGTCGACTAGGGTTGTAAGGGTAGTCGACTAACAGGGAACTACTAGTCGACTAATGGATACCTAAGTCGACTAAGTCTGAGATACAGAGAGTTGATGTTTTATTTCAGGAAAACAGGAGTCGACTGGGGAGAAATGGGTAGTCGACTAGGGGTCTCTAGTCGACTGGAAATCTGGTCTAGTCGACTAAAACTGTGAAATCAGAAAAGGTTAAGTTTCAACTAAAGTGGATTAGTCGACTAGTCCCTAGGTCTAGTCGACTAATCGTGGGAAAACAGCAAACAGAACAGATTTCTAGGGTTTTGTTTGAGGGTCTAAAAATGTGATTTTTATGGCTCAAGTGAACATGAATTGTCAACACAAGTATACAAAGGAGTTTACAAGTCTTGGTGAGTAAATATACTCACCTCGAACGGTTAATCGAAGTTCTATGCGAGTTCGGAAGAGATCGTAGTCGACGGTATCACCCACTCGATCCTTGGCGATACTTCCGACGAAGAGAGATGCGCTCCAAATTCAAGGTAGAGATGGTTGCTAGAGATGGAGATGAAAACCTAGGTGAGCTTTGGAGTTAGGGTTTGAGATGGAGAAGGAAATGGTGAAGGCTAAACTCTTGGTGAAGTGAAGAAAAGAGTAAAAGAATGTAAAGGGAAACTTATATAGGATTTGATTTTTGTAAAGGAGATGCAATTAAAGAAATTGAGAGGGGTTTTGTGCAAAAAGGGGAGGTGAGGTGTCTCTCCTAGCCACCACTTGGCCGGCCATGGGAGAGAGAGAAAAGATGGGCATTTAATGAGGAAGTAGGTGAGAAATTGTGTGGAGTTGGAATTTTGGAGTAAATGGAATTTTGGAAAATGGAAAAAAAACTTGTGGTTGTGGAGGAAAGAAATAAAGGAAAGGAAAAATGGAAAGAAATTCTTAAAGGAAGGTATTTACTCTAACTTGGAAATTGAAAATATTGAAAACATGGATTCCTAGGTTTAGGTCATGAATGCGGAAAACATTTCGGAAAATACCGAAATCGTCCGAAATTCAAGTATCTCGGAACGACTCGTAAATTTTACCAAAAATCAATAATAATATATGAAGACTAATAGTGAAATCCTTTTTAAGAAATACTTTATAGTTTTAAAACTAAAATCCCGGAATCAGTTATCTACCGACTCCGTTGGAGTTTTCATAAATTTATAAAATTCTCAGAAAAAGTATTTAAGTAGGGAATATGATTCTAAGAAATAAAGTCTAAAGGACCATCTAGAAATTCCTAACTGTTTGAGAATTAAAATTCCAGGAATCGATCAGCGACACTGGTCGACACCGGTTTTGAAGAAATTTATTTTAATTCAGGAAAAATCCAGAAAATCATAGAAAATCTAATATATTGAAAAATGATATTTGAAATTGAAATCGGTCAAATACAGGAAGTAAATCGAAAAATACGGTCGAAAACTGAATACGCAACTAAGTACGTATTCTGGGAACAGGGTATTACATCATTACTTGCAGTACTTCACGATCATGGTCGCAGTTCTCATTATGCGAACTCCAATTATGGTCAGAGTCCTATTTTAACTGAGAAATTGAGCAGAAAAATTCACGACAAGTTTGTAAATTCAACAATTGATGCAATTGCATACTAAATACTCTTATATTGAAATAGAATCCCAATCACAACCCAAAATTAAATATCTCATTACTTGCAGAACTTTAGACCATGATCGTAGTCCTCACTATGAGGATGGTCGTGATCGTAGTCCTCACTATGAGGACTCTGATCATAGTTGCAGTCCTATTTTAACTGAGAAATTGAGCATAAAAATTCACGATGAGTTTGTAAATTCAGCACTCGATGCCATTGCACACTAAATACTCCGACAATGAAATAAAATCCTAGTATAATCTAAAATCAAACATCTCACTTGCAGAACTTCACGGCCATAAGTGAGATTGCGACTATGGTCACAATCCTATTTTAACTGAGAAATTGAGTAGAAAAATTCATGACAAGTTTGTAAATTTAACAATTAATATCATTGCACATCAAATACTCCCATATTGAAATAAAATCTCAACCACAACCTAAAATCAAACATCTTATTACTTGCAGAACTTCATGACATGATCACAGTCCGCAATATACTATGGTCGTGATCCTATTTTAATTGAGAAATTGAGCAGAAAAATTCACGACAAGTTTGTAAATTCAACAGTTGATACCATTACCAAATACTCTCATATTAAAATAGAATCCTAACTATAACCCAAAATCAAATATCTCATTACTTACAGAACTTCATGACTATGTCACAGTCCTATTTTTACTGAGAAATTGAGCAAAAAAATTCACGAAAAATTTATAAATTTTAGGAATTGATGCCATTGCACACCAAATGCTCTCACATTGAAACAGAATCTCAACTACAATCTAAAATTAAGCATCTTATTACTTGCAGAACTTCAAAGAATATAATGATTTTGAGGCAAAATTCATTTTCAATATGACCTACTTGAATCTCAAAGAATACAAGAACTTGGGTCTCAAATGGCAAAAAATGGACTTGCAACCAAATTGTTATGCAAAATCATCATCCCAAATGATGAATCCCAGTTCACAAAGAGAAATCCTAGGTCTCAGCGATAACGAGTTGTTGCTCTGATCAGAGCAGAGCTCCCACTATAGCTTATTGATGTTATCATTGTTGCTGCTCGCCGCTGTCGATGTTTGCCAAGGATCAAAAGAGGAGAGGAGAGATAATGGCCGACTCCGGCGACGAGATGGCATCTCAATATGAACAGATACATGATCGTCACCTTGCCGTCGGTTCAGTGCGCTCTTCTAGAATGCCGATGTGAGAAAGAGAGGGAAAGAGGGAGCTCGAGGTGAGATATTAGAAGGGAGTGAGGGAGGATTTAGTGAGGATAATGGTGAGCTTTACCCGAGATCGTGAGAAAGAGGCTGAGACGTGAGAGAGAGGGAGGGGGTCAAGATCGAGAAGGGCAGGAAGAGATCGGGAATTTGAGGGAAAGAGAGAGAGAGAAAGGGGGAAAATATAGAGTTGCAGATTTTTTTTTTAAAAAAATCTCTTCTTTTTTGACAGAGAGATCTGATCTCAGCCCCGATGTGGGGCTTAGATGGCGACACGTCGCCGCCAGTTAAGAGTCTCTCTCAGCTAGCGACTAAGGTATAGAACCCCACACACACACACACATAGAGAGTGGGGGGGAGAGAGAGTGATAGACTTGTGTCCTTCCAAAAGGATTTGACCCCGAATCCTTCCCACTCAAATTCAACCCTCTGATATTCGAATACATGATCTACTTTGTTGAAATTGATTTATATTATTTTAAGTATCTATAAATCAAAAATTAAGTGTTTTGAATACTTTTACCCATGCATCAAGTAGGAAAAAAACGGACGACCTAAATAGTGAGTTGGTTAGTTTAACGATGTAGAACATTTGAAACCTTACAAAAATTAGTTTGTAGGGTTTTATAATCAAATGGCCGGATTGAGAATTTGTATGTCTAAAGATATAGATCTAGCGAACTCACTAGTTGCGGCCGTCCATATAGCGCCGTTTGATGGATAGGGAAAAAATATTCAAAACACTTAATTTTTTGTTTATGGATACTTGAAATAATATAGATCAACTTCAACGGAGTGGATCTTGTATTCGATTGTCAGATGATTGTATTTGAGTTGGAATGATTCGGGCTCAAATCCTTTTGGAAGGGCATAAGTCTCTCTCTCTCTCAAATACCAACATTGTGTAGTTGAGAGAGAGAGAGATAGATAGATAGATAGAGTTGTGTAGTTTTGGAAGGATTCAAGCCCGAATCCTTCTCACTCAAATACCAACATTTGACATTCAAATACAATATCCATTCTGTTAAAGTCGATCTATAAAATTGAAAGTAACTAAAAATAAAAAATCAAGTGTTTTGAATAATTTTTTCCCATCAATCAAGCGGTGCAAAATGGATGGCCGAAAGTAGTGAGTTGGTTAGATCTATATCTTTAGACATACTAGTTCTCGCTCCGGCCATTTAATCATATGATTTAAACATTTAAAAACCCCTACAACTCAATTTTGTTACGTTTCAAATGTTCTACACTGTTAAACTAACCAACTCACTATTTATCCCGTATGTTTTTCTCCTACTTGATGTATGGGCAAAAAATATTTAAAATTGTTGATTTTTAGTTTATAGATATATGAAATAATAAAGATCACCTTCAACAGAATGGATCTTATATTCAGACAATGTATGATTGTATTTGAGTGGGAAGGAGTCAGGCTCGAAACCTTTCGGAACTACTCAAAAGAGTCTGTGTGTGTGTGTGTAATCTTCTCACTTGCTCATGTTGCACTTATGTTGCTCTAGAGCTCTCTTGATCACAACTTATTTGTTTCTAAAGAAAACTTAAGATTAGGGATGATAAAGCTTTAATTTCGATCAATTCGGGCATCAACAGATGGAAATGATTATATTTGTATCCACATCCAACCCGTTTAATGAATAGGCTAGACGAGTTGATTTGTTTTGTTTTATGACTTGTACCTTGTGTTGACTCTGAATTAGATTTGAATCAAGATTACCAACCCTATCTTACTTGTTTAATGAATGAACCATGCTAGATTAAAAAAACTCAAGAGAGAGTGTAAAGTGGGATCTTATTTTAAAAAGTTATATGAGCAATGCACGGGTTTTAGGTATATGTATTATTCCTTTGAGTCTAATTGTCTTCTAGTAAAAATAGTCCAGTTAACATTGTTCTTAATGAATACACGACGAGTTGATTTATTCCATTTGTGGTCTATGCCTATTGATCATAACTTTACACGTGTTTACTCTGAATCAGCTTTGAATTAAGATTATCTGTCGTACTTTTATGCAAACACATAAAAACTATTATTGTTTCGTTCTTGAGAATAATCTCTAGACACACCCACAAAATACATGGAAAAAATTATTAAATTTTGAGGGAAACTATAAATATATACATTTAAGCATAGTTAGCAAGTATGTATGAAAAGTTTAATAGTATGAGTATATTTAGTATAATAAACAAAATCTAGTTTAAATTGTTGTCCCCAATGAGGAGCAGGAGAGCCTTTATCCTTATCATGGCCGTTTGGGCGTGATCTGACTATTGGATCGGATCGACATACTTCGGGCTGGTCCAATGGGCCTTCGACAAACAGTTATTGGGCTTTTAATGTTTAAGGCAGGGTTTTCATTCTTAAAGCCCTTGAAACCTTAATCAAAACTAACTAAAAAGGTATCCTCTAGTGACTCGTATAAAAATTTTGTCTGTCTGTCCGTTTATTTGTCTTCATCTGTGTGAGAAAGAGAGAGAGCAACGTCAACCCCTCCTTCTCTTTCTCTCTCAACTCTTCCCTACTTCTTTCTCCTCTCTCTCTCTTTCTTTCGCCTCCTTCTTCTGATCGGCCGGTCGATTTTTCACTGACTGCAACAGTAAATTAGTTTTTACATCTTTTCTAGATTTGTTCAGACTTTTGGGCTGTCAAGCCCAAATCCAATACAGCGTCATGGTGGTATCTCGTTACCGCCTCTTGTGTTAAACTCACCCCCAAAATCTAAAACCCCACCTCTCTTGGGCACAGAGTGAGACCAAGCTGGCAGCGGAGATCTGGACTCGGCTGTTCTCGGGCAGAGACACCCTGCTGGGTCGCGATTACCATCAGCGCCATCACCACGGTCCGGTCACCGGCGCCATGGACTGCTGCCGCCACGTCAACCCCTTCCGGCTCTGCTCCGCCCTCAAGGTCATCGGCTACTTCATGATCCTCCTCATGGCCGCGCTCACCGCCCTCACCTACTACGCCGTTATCGTCGTCGTCTGGGGCCCGCCCCTCCTCCGCGCCTCCCCCCTCGCCGTCTCGGTCGTCACCGCCTTCCACATCTTGGTAAAGTTTTCCTTTTTTCAGTTCAAATTGTCAGAAAGTTGTCTTCTTGGAATGAATTAGGCATCGAAGGGGAATTTTTTATTAAAAAAAAATATATTTTTTGTTAACTTTGATGGAATTTGGCACAAAGTAACCACGGGGACTAAATGAAGAAGCTTAGCACCTAATTCACCGCTCGATAAGAAACTAATAACCTGTATTAATGGAGTCCTGGATTTATTGCATTCAGTTGAATTGGTCCTGATTGTTTATGCGAGGAAACTGAATTTTAGATGCCAGGCCTTGATCACTTTTGGCAACCTCACTGTTGTCATTGTTTAATCCCGAGGGGTTAATTATATAGACCTTGTGATTTTCTTGAATCCTGATAGATCAATGTCCATTGGTAATGTCACTTCCCTAAAATCCACGCATATAGCAGCTTCAGCACAATTGGTCACAGACTCACAGTGACATGACCTGTTGAATAATCATCCATAAAAACAAATTTTCCATTTAGAAGATAAACTTTGAAGTTCAAAATTCACATACATCAACCACAACTAGCACACTCTTAAATTCTCACATCAGCAGATCTAGTTATAGCTACAACCATACATGCCACTTGTACTCTTAATATCGTAACCACTTGTAACCCAAAATCCTCCATAATGATACTCTCGATTCTAATTTGTACATTAATGCAAAATATGATCAAGTATCATAAATCTCTTAAGGAGAAGATTTAAACCACTAAAATATATTACAAGCAGCAACCCCAAAATAAGCTTCTAACAAAACCTGAATTGAGCTTCTCCAATTGCCAACTTCTTTGATGATCAGGCTACTCTTGAGACAGGCTACTTTGTCTTTGAGAACATTATATAAGGATGAGCTCAAGTCCTAGTAAGTGAATGAGATATCCAAGAAATATTTATTTCTAAAACTGCAAAATAGGATATTTTAACAAGAATAATTTGTCCATTTTTGAAAATCTATTCATACCATCATGCCAATATGAATGAGCAAACAATGAAATAATAATATATACAATACTATCCAAAAATATTTTCAAAGATTAGAAATTAGATAGGTGATGTTTCAATGTGGTCAGTACTTAATATGCTTGTTGACTTGGATCAGACGACTATTCTACCTGTGGTTGATTGAGTGATTGTCTTACCAAAGGCCTAAGCAGATAAATCACCCTTCATTAAGTATCATCATGGCTTACTTAATTTCCATGTATACTGGTTTATCCATCACATTGTGCATGGCATTGCATGGCAAAAATGCATTCAAGTTAGCAATATAACACTATACGATAATTAAGAGTTACCTAGTCTTTCCCTGTATTCATGCATCATATACCTAAGACTATATGGCATAGTGTGCAATATGTTTATGAATCATGACTACAATACTTCATGAGTGCAACAAGAGTTAACTCATAATTATGTATAAATAATAAAATGATGTATATGAGGTTCCTTATATGCATAAGCCATGTGACACAGATTAGTCTTCACAAGTGACAGGTGTAGCATTTCAAAATAACTATAGACTTGAAGGCATGTGTCTATCACTTACTGTGGATACTCGCTATTGAGGTCCGGACTGTGCCCTTAAAAAAAAGTGATATCCTCCAAGCTCCTTGTGAGCAGGTTGAAATATGTTAGGGCTGCTCCCTGGTTTGGCCGTAACAATACTCCGGCCCTCTCATAATATGGGGAGGGTAGGATCAAAGTTAAAAGCCCTAAAAGTTTTTGGGATGGAGCCAGTCATAAGGAGTGAAATAGTTTGTAACTAAGAAATTGAAGACATATAAACTAAACTAGTAGGTAAACAAAAAGATAAACAAAATCAGTTCATCTCCAAAATTAAATCAACACCACTACCTTAAATAGAATAAAGCTCATTCCCTAAAACTTCTAATCTTATCTAAAGGCTTGATTTCTAGAAATCCTATCCTACCTAAATAAGTAATTGCATTTTAGAAATATAACTTACTCTAAAACAAAATCTAATCTAAACTATTTTTACCTTTAACCCTTTATAGAGAGGGCTTTCATGAAATTTTAATAAATCTAAACTAACTCCCAGCATGGTTCAAAGACGCGGTCTCGGTCGCCGACTCGACGGGCACCGTTCCACATCAATCGCGGCTCCGACTTGGGTGAGAAACGCGAAACGCTACATAGAGGGCTAAAAATGCCGAAAAAATTATGATAAATTTTAAAAAAATGTAGACATCAAAATTGACATATAACATGCCCAAAATATATCACGTAGGACACTAAACATGAAGATAATGCATACATACATGCATCGTGGTATTAAAATATCAAAATAAATGCATAATTTAGTAAATTATATGAAATTAATTAAATTTAAATTAACTACTCTTTTCACAAAAATAAAGATTAGTTTTACCTTTCTAGTAAATATTTAAATTATATGAAATTAATTATATGAAATTTTGGCCTGACTCCCGAGTCAAGCAAAACAATGTAATAGAATGACTCGTGGACCGGTCTCGGAACGGGAAAGGCCGTTCCGGTTCCGACTCGGCTGAGTTGGAACCAGAACGGCCGAGTTTTTGATCCATGACTCCCAGTGATCGTTCCATATCATACTCTATTGTGATCTGACCTGTACCACGGTGTACTATAGCGTGATGCTATAACATGGTACGTGACATGATATTGCAGCACATATACTTTAATGTGTCACTGTAGCACGTGACTGAAACCAAAGATCGATCTGATCACTATTCCTGATGAATTAATATGCAGTATATGCTGATCTCCATTTTTTAACAACATGGAAGTACTTTATGAAAGTAAGAACATGTTCTGCATCAATAAGGGGCTTAGCCCTAACCTAACTACACCTGATCTTTTGAGGCCCGTTTTAGATACTACCTTACATCCTATCTTGAAAAGAAGAATATGACTTCTAATACATGAGAACTATTTTAAAACCTGGACCTAATTTTTTAAAAAAAGATATTTCTTCAATATTTAACCTATTATGGATTTTCATAAAGAAGGTAAATTGATTTGAAATCTTAATTTTGTGAAATATGGCTTTGAAATCTTACATGAACCTATTAAGATGCCCATTTTATTAAATAACCGGCCTTAGCTAAAGCTTGAGGTTCAGCTCAAGACACGCAGTGCCGGGATGGGTCTTAGATCCAAGTGAATAGTCCCATGTGGGATATGTGATGATAGGTTGTCTACTATATAAGAATTTCAATGAATTCAAGCATAATCATAGGTAACTTTTTTTTAAAAAAAAAGAACCATAAAAAGTATGAAGTAACTGTGCTCGGGTGAGAGCAATTTCAGAATAGATGACCAGTTGGGAAACATATTTGCTCTCAGGATAGATGACCCTTTGGAAGCATCTTTGCTTGGGTCATTATAGATGGTATCAAAGCTAAGAATAGCTGCAAAACTAGTGTCACAAAGAGCTAACCACTACATTGGGCAAAATGTCACACCACATAGGGAGGTTGGGTAGCTACCTCTTAAATATGTGAGATTCATACCTACCCCACATTGTTTGGGGAAGTGTTAGTTTGGGGAAGACACCATACCATAAACTATCACACTCCAAATGAATACTTCCAAATGGATATGTGATAAGAGATTGTGTGTTATATAAGAATTCAAATGAACTCAGGAAAATTAGATGTTAGCAAGCATTTTTAGGGGAGAGAATGTAGAAAAGGTATATAAATTAGTGCCTAGGGTAGGAATAAGTTTAGGATGGGTGACCACCCTCTAGGAAGCATTCTAGGTGTTACATTGGGGCTTAATATGTTAAAACCTAGGGATGAGGACAAGCTGAAATTTAAGACCTTGGAAATTTTAGAGGCCTACCTAATGTCTAATCGATCACGACTCATTATGTGAGGCCCTAACAATATTCATACTTCAATAACTTGTACTCCCAAATGTATACTTATTTACTAGAACTACATGATCACACCTAATGATTTAAAAAGTAACACCATGCATGCATAGCCTTAGAGAAGTTGGAGATATGTACTTTTAGAAATCCAGTAATCACTAGAGTCCATTACTTGTCTGATTAAATTACTTTATACTGATCTCACAACACATTATTGTTCTTAATGATGATTTCATATTTCAAGAGTGTGTATATTATAAAAATCAAGGAAAGTAAAGGTTATTTCAGTTTGTTTCTATTGGAGGGTTAAAGGTAACATTTCTTGCTATTTTTATACCAATTATTCAACTGGATACATTTTTCATTTTTTGGTAGATTTATGAGATATGCATGGGATATCAACAAAAAATAAAATAAAAACTCCTAGTCCTAGAGATCCATACGTAGTTTAGATTAATTGAAGTAGCTGACTTACCCTTGTGTTTAATTTGATAGAATTATGTCATGGGAGAGACAGAGAGAGAAGTGAACACAATTATAATTAGGTTCTTAGATAAAGGAGATAAGTAGAGATAGAGAGAGAAATGAGCACAATTATAATTAGGTTCTTAGATAAAGGAGATAAGTAGAGATAGAGAGAGAAGTGTGCACAATTATAATTAGGTTTTTAGATAAAGGAGAAAAGTTACAAATTTTGGTAAAATTCTAGTAGACTAGATCCTCCTATTCTTTCTCCTTTCTTTTCTTCTTCTTCTTCTTCTTCTTTGTTTCTTTCCTTTCTGTGGCTGAGCTTCCCTTTGTCCTGTTCTTTTTTTCTTTATTTTTCTTTCTCTTGCTCCCACTTCCCCTCTTCTATTTTTCTATCTTTTTGAGAAGGTGTTTGACCAAACTAGTTGCCTCAAAATGATTTCTTACTGGTTTAGCCCCGTGATGTAACATGAGAGGATCACAATCACCTTCATTCTAAGAAAATAAAAAATTAGGGTTTTGAAATGAAGAAATAGAAACGAAAATTAAGGATTAAAAAAAGAAAGAAGAAAATGATAAATTTAGGCTTCCCTTGCACGACGGACTTTACATCCCAATCTCAAGAACTCTCATAACTTAAGAAATATAAATTGAAAGATTTTTTTAATTCATTGTTTACTGAATAAAAAGTATTGAGGCATATTTATAGGCTTTACAAAAAGACACTATTCGGATATAACCGATGTGGTACTAAAACACAATAAAAGTAACAACTAGACTCAAAAATAAACTAAGGCAATAGAAGACAACTAGCACTTGTGTCATGTCCCCATCATTTCCCCCTGGGGTGGCTAGGCGACGACGATGAGGGCAAGATGGCGATGGCGAGCGTCAGCGACGTAGCTGAGCGGGATGATGACGACGTTGCTTCGGCGTGGAGGAGATCTGATCGGTGGCGAGGTGTCGTGGCGGCTTCGGCGAACTCTCGTGGCGGCGTAGTTGAGTTCGGAGCTCGTCAGCGATGGAGGTGTCATTGTTGCCGGTAAAGGAGATCGGCGAAGGGAGTCACGACGAGGAGATCTCGACGAAAGCGAGGTGTGGTCAGCGGGTGGTGATGTCGATGGCGTGAAGGAGGTGCGGCGGTGGGGTAGATCTTGATGAAGAGGAAGATGGAGGGGGTTAGTAGCGGATTGCAGAGGTAGCGGCGGCGGTGGATGGGTGGTGTTGATGATGATGATGGCGGTGGCGATGATGATGTTGACGATGATTTGGATGTTGGGTTGATGGAGATAGTGAAGATGAGGTGGCGGCGGTGTGGAGAGGATGGTGGCGGAGAGGACTGACGACGGCTGGATGATGGTGGCGATAGTAATTGAGGATCGGGATGGAAGAATGAAAGGAAGGGAGGGGAGATGAACAGGGGAATTTCAGGATTTTTTCTTTTTCTTTTTCTTTTTTTGGTTTCTGAAGAAGGAAGATGTACAATGTAGATTTTGATTTTTCTGGGATATTCAAAAGAAAATTGAGACTTTTGGCTACGATGTATTTTTTTGTGAATAGATTTAGGATTTGTTCTCGATCTAGGGTTTCAGATTTAGAACTAGAGTTCTAGGAGAAGAGGAAATATTTTGAAGGGGATTGAAATCTGGCTCTGATACCAAACTAATGTAACATGAGAGGATTGCAATCACCTTCAATTTAAGAAAAGAAAATTTAGGGTTTTGAAATGAAGAAATAGAAACGAAAATTAGAGTTTAAGAAAAGAAAGAAGAAAAGATAAATTTGATTTTCGCACCCTTGCACCACAAGTTTCACACCCCTTACGTTGCGGGCTTCACATGCCAATCTCAAGAGCTCTCATAGCTCAAGAGATATAAACTGAAAGATTTTTTTATTCATTATTGTCTACTGAATAAAAGGTACTGAGACATATTTATAAACTTGACAGAAAAACACTACACGGATATAACCGATTTGGTACTAAAACACAATAAAAACAACAATTAGACTAAAAAATAAACTAAGGCAACAGAAAATAACTAGCACTTGTGTGATGTCCTCATCACCCCAAGACCACTATTTAAAACTATTGGTGTAAATCCCTTTTTTAGGGATTTACACATCATCCCAATTACCAATTACTTTATAGAATGATCATTATTCTATGAATGAATGCTTAATCAAAAAGTTTTTTTTGGCACCATGCAAGTAGACTATAATGTTTGATAAACATTGTTGTCAGTATCTTATAATCTGCGATATGCATCTTACGATTTGATACAACATACACGTTAGATTTTATTTGTACCTTATATGTCAGTTTATCTACGATTAGTTGTCTTACTTACAATTCGTGCCTTATGATACACAATATCTTGCAATAATTTGTCTCAAACTATGAAGGGGCTTCAAACCCGTTTAGAAAGACCTTTTAGGTTCAATTATGAATTGCAAGTTCTAAATGGGTCATCTTATAGTAGAGAAACTATCCATACCCAATATACCTTATTTTGTTGATTAAAATATGCCATGATAAATTTTTTTCCTCCTCTCTGATGGCCATTGAGAACACAACCAATCCATAAACCCTCACTTCAAACTTGCAAAACCCTGTCCTCACTTCCGAACTCAACTAAACCAGTGTTCAAAGGGAAAGTTTATCACAGAATGCTGAAAGTCAGTCATAAATGTACTGCCTTTAATTCCTCACCCCCCCCCCCCCCCCGGCCGCCGCCCCCGCTATATATTCTTTGTGTTTTGTTCCTTCTATCAACGAACAACAAATATTTTCTCTTTTTAACTTCATTGATCTTTTTTTTTTTTGAGTTTTGATTTTCCTTTCATGTGTTAATAGAAAAGTATGAGATTTCGTCTTGGTTTCAGTGAGTACTGGTCTAAAAATGATATGATGTTTCGGTTTTGCTAAGTTTAGATCAATAAACATTTGGTAACAGTCTGTTTGGCAAATTTCAGGTAGTTTTGGTAAGTTTTGGATGAAGCATACCAAAACCTTAAAAAAAAGTTCAAAAAGAAAAGAGAAAGGAGGAAAAGTATACCGTTCCTAATATAGCTCCATCTCCTTTTAACTCTTACAGCTATGCAAAATGAGTATATTCTAATTTGCCAATTAGAATTATGGTTAGATATTTTTAATTTAATTAAGATTTCAATTTTAGTTGAATTTTAAATTGACGACTTTTAAATTAATATAGGTTAGTTTTTGAACTAACTAGTAGGTTATTGGAAGCTCACTTTTCTTGATTTAACACCCGCTCAACCTCATGTTCATATCGTGTGTACGTTTGCATACTATATATACAAAGAATCAAATGTGGCTAATGTTTACGTACACTAAAACCGGAACTTAAAACAAAACTGTTGAAACTATGAAACTGATCAAAACCTTTGATAAAAGACCAAAACTAAAACGGAAATGGTGTTCTCAAACCTTGGTGAATAGCATGTTTATTTCCTTTCATGGATTAATAGTATATTTTTATAGTTATTTTGTTTGGAAGAACAATGAGCTTGTTGAATATTGTTTAAGAATAGTTTATCAATAATCAAATCTGTTTCTATTTCTTTCTTTATTATTTTCTATATATTAAGTATTGTGCATTATGTTTAATATGGTTTAATTTAGTGAGTTCATTTTACTTAATGGTCTTATGATCATTTGAATTTGCTAATTATTGTTTGTCTCATGGTGGAGTTGATCATAGACTCATAGAACTAGATGTTCCATTTCATGATCATCTCATTTTTTTATCTCATGTTTTATATTTCAGTTAAATACAGCGACTTACAAACTTGCTGCTTGTTTCTATGATCTTTTAGAAAAAAATTGGGTTATTAGTATTTAGTAATTCTTTATTTAAAAGTTTGCCAATGTTTCCATTATATACAGTTCCACACTTCTAATTTCTTTCCCTCCTACTTTATTTTCTATATATTATGTGTTTTGCATTATGTTTAATATGGTTTCATTAGTGAGTTCACTTTAGTTAATGGTCTTATTATCATTTGATTAATTAAAGTGTTTGTCTCGTAGTGGAGTTGGTCTTAGTAATAGATGGTCCATCTTATGTTTTTCTTTTTATGTTTATGTTTATGATCATCTTGTTCATTTATCTCCTCTTTTCTATTTAATAAATTTAGATAGAGAGTGACTTACAAACTTTCTGTGTATGGTCTTTTAGCAATTTTTCTGCGTTATTAGTAATTCTATGTTTTAAATTTGGCCATAATTTTATGATATACAGCTGTATACTTAATTATATAACTATTTTCACATGCGACAATTTATCTTTTGATGCCCAGAATATTATACGATAAAACATGGAAAATTTTGCACGATATGTTTCCTGATTTGACAACTTTGATCAATCATAAGCAGCTAGTTGGTTCGTAGCATTGTGCTGTATATGGTTTGAATGGTCATGCATGATACTTTGCAATCTCTGCTGAATTGCTGTTTAACTATGTGTTATCTTAAGTTCTGCGGAAGAGCTCCCATATATACTTTAGAAGCTCTACGTTGTCCATCTATTTCAACCCATGTAGCATGTACATTCACCTACATGAAGTCTTCTTTCCCTCCCCAAATGTAGCCCATATCACCTCTTTTATTACTTACTTTTCAGTCAAAACAGATTTCTTGAATAGGAGCATGACAGGTTAGTGCAACTGTACTGAGTCAATAAACGTGCATCATTCCAGTCTATCTAGATATCTCTGCCATATATAGATGAAGTTTTCAGATGTAGTGTGTCTGTTAGACTTTTGATTAGTAGAGTTCATTAGAAGTCCTCCGAATAATAAAAAATCACATCAGTTGATTCTGATTTGTGATGATTGAGCCTTAAATTTATTTATTATAATAGTCTTGCTTGTCTTTCTCTCTCACCATCTTTTATGTGTTTCCTTCTCGTTTTTTCGATAGGGGAGTGATTTAATTTAGCATTAATTTGTAGATTCTTCAAGGATATACTTTCCCTGCAGCTCATTCTGGCATCCTGGAGTTATTTTATGGTTGTTTTCGTGATCCTGGTACTGTTCCTGTAAATTGGAGGCCTATTTTCGGAGAGGAGAGTTTGGAAATTGCCAGTTCAGTGACGTCTGATTATGTTGCCCCTGAATCCAGGGCCTCTGCTTTGATGTCGGAAGGGCTGGAAAGAAAACCGAATGTTGGCTACTGCAATCGTTGTCAAAATGGAAAACCTCCCCGCTGCCATCATTGTTCTATTTGTAAGTTATTCTATTGTCATTGCTTTTTGCCATCATTTCTGTCTCTCACTGTAGATTGAAAAATAATAATCTTTTTCGGTCTAGAGGTATTACTAGATATTTGCCACCTATCTAAGCTATGGACGGATTGAAATTGTCAATTGGCCTACTTTTAACTGCTGGAATCTGGTAATAGCTGTAGAAGAGTTAGCATCAAGAGGGTCTAATCTAAAATATGAGTGAGGGTTCAGTCAATGCTAATAGCTAGTTTTTAACTTTTTATGACCTATATATGTGCATACATGCCAAAAATGAGGCGTTGAGTTGTTGGTCGCCTGGGAAAGAGAAGTTGGAGAGAGAGGGAGAGTTGAGTTAATTTTCCACGGGAAAAACCATACATTCCAAAATATGTTGGAAAATTTTCCAAAGTTTGAATCAAAAGCCGACAAATAATAATCATAATTATTTGTTTAAATGTTTAACTCTTGGGTGTAAATCTCTTTGTTACAAGGCACCATGTGCATTTGTCTTGACATAATTTTTGATCAATGTTATTCTCTAAAGCATTAGTGGAAGCATTCAACTACAAAGATCATTTACATCCGAGTGCCTCTTAGAAAGGATAAGCTAGCATCGTGCATCTTTTATTGGTTGTATGTCCAAATGTAGTTGTAATAAAGCTATTGTGATGCAATTTTTTTTTGAAGTTGTTAGATATAAAAGATAAGTTTAATTATAAAGTCCTAATAGTATTTTAAGTCTTACTAGTCCTCGTAATATTACGAGTCATAATTTAAGTAGGATTTGGCCGGCACACGGTCTATATAAGGGGATGTTTACCGATGATTTTATGTAATTGTATTTTGTAATTCTTCTTAATATCAACATAGATGTAGTCCTTTGTAGTTTAATAAGAGTGTTTATAAAATAAACTTTACTATTAAATCCAATATAGATAATTAATTGAATAAGGGATATCAAGATCAAAAGGAAGCATTGTATAAATATTTGGTGATTATATAAATTAAATTGCGAGAGGATAGATATTTAACATCCTTTCAAGTTTGGGCTAAAGTAATATCACAGATGGATTAAGCCTAGAAGATCTTAAACGAGTTAATCTTTTAGTGGTCCTATACGTGTTGTGTTTCTTGCAATATCTTGCATTAATATCTTGGTTTGCATTTGGAATGCGTTGACAGAATTAACCATGGAAAAGTCATCACATGAAACATTGACACTGTCAAAATAAAACATAGTTCTTTTCCAAAGTTAATTTATTTCATTCTTTGACTTGGAAAACTTATTACACCTCTTCATTCCTGGAACTTTAGGTGCAAAGTAGGAAAATTTGGTGCAATTTTTTAAGGTGTGCTTAAGCATATCACCTCATAGACTCTCCCCAGTTGCTATCCTTTTGCATGTGAGTATGCTCTTATACTCTTCTTTTTATGCTACCCCTGTAAAAGAATAATTCGCGACTGTCAACTCCATCTGTCCTTCATATGCCAAGATGAATCCTTAGCCATAAGAGAAAGTGGTAAATCACCAGTGACCAGAAAGGCAGTAATGAATGACTTTCTTCAATGAGTTATTATTCAATGAGTTATTACCAAGGAAGTTCAAATCCGGCAGAGCAGAAAACAAAAGCAAGTTTGTTCAAAGTAAATTTTTTCATGTTGATATGAGAAGGATCAGATTTATGTGCCTTTAGATACATTGGGCATTCGTGTTTATACAGGATTCAAAGTCTCGGACGAGTCGTATTCAGAACGGCAGTCGGCGAGACGAGATCATGACGTGATCTGTCAATTAACCGATTTGGGAAGGATTGGCCATGAATCGGCCCCGACTAGGCCTACTCGGCCAAGTCAACTCGGTATCACGAGTTGACTTAGCCGCATTGGCCGAGTCGGGGCCGATTCAGACCGATTCGGGTCGTCTTTCGTTGCTGTCATCATCGTCGTCTGGATCTGCTCACCCTCATTCGCCCTCGTCCGCCTGAACCTGGATCTGCTCGATCTGGATCTTTCCTTCGCGTCTTTTCCTTGCAGCTGCCCTCGTCGTCGTATTCCGTCGTCGCTGATGCCGTCCGCCGTTGCTGCCGTCTTTGTCTTCTGCCATCATCGTTGACTTATGCCGCCCTCGTCTGCACGATCTCTCTCTTAGACTCTCTCTCCCTCTCTCTTTTCCGATCTTTCTCTTAGTGTGAGAGAGAGAGATGGTCTCTCTCTCCCTCTCTTTTAATCTCTCCTCAGTTTCTCTTTCTCTTATCTCTTTCTCAGACCCTCTCTCGTAAACTCTTAGTCTCTCTGTTTGTCTCTCTCTCTTAATCTCTTCTAATTTAAATTTTAATTTAATTTAATTTAATATATCATTTTTTTAATTTGACATGTAGTATTAAAAATAGATCTAACATTAAAAGTAAATAATGACATATTTTGGATACGTGATACATAAATGTATGTTTATATTTTTTTAAGATTTGTCGTGATTTTTTTAGAATTTTTTGAGCTTTCTATGTATCGTTTTATGCGTATTGCCTGTGTTCGTTCCGCGATGCCGCGACTGATGCATCTTAGCGCCTGCCCAGTTAGCTGCCGAGACCGCGACTTTGAACCATTTGTTTGCATGCTAGCCTAATTCCACGAGGTCCAAGATTCTAGTATCATGATCACCCTCCATGATGGTCAAATAAGAAATGAAATGCCTTATTGTTTTGAGATGTTCTTTAGGCAGTCCAAGATTACCGCAATTCAGTAATATTTCAATTCTATAAGCTTCTTCACGTAGGCAAAGCACATAATAACAAACCCATAACTCAAAAGTGAAGATTTGCGAGAGGACAGACTCTCTAATAGAGAGTGAGGTGAATAAAAGGAAGAGTTGTAGTCCTATAGTGGTTCTAGGCCACTTTCTAGTCCTTTCTGTAGGTTTAATGGAGAACAGTCCTCTGCTATAAATCAGGGTATGTCATGACATATCATGTGAGATGTACTAAGCTTCGAAAAAAATGCAAAACTGTCCCCTCCAAGGGTGTTTCAGGGGGTATTTTATGCAACTTGAATGAAGGAGGCTTCAGCTTAACTACGAAATCTGTGGGCATGAGGCTTCTTCCATCTCCATGTTTGCAAGACAAGCTGTTTCTTTTTTTGGTGTTCTTCCATGATGCATATGTCTTCTAGTCCCATTATGTTTTCACTTCTTCCCAAAGATTGGGACAAGCTACATACATATGGGGCGTTAAAAAAATGGATTTTCCCCATCACAAAAAGAACATGATGAGCAAACATTAAAGATCTACTCTATCTGTCATGATCTACATAACATACCGCATCTCTGAATGAAAAAACTTGTGCTTGGAAACAAGATCAAGGTTTGAAATATCACCAAAATACTGATACTTTGGCTAATACTGTTGATATAATCCGATATAACCGAAACAATACTACCAATATGACTAGATGAAAGAGTCGATATTGCCGATCTAGTCGACATTGCCAATATGGTACCAATATGGCGGATATCGATACTGGTACGAAAATTTCAAACCATGCTTTTAATGCATGTGTCTAAAGTATAGTTTATTATTGAAAAACCATGTTTCAATCACTTGATACCTGTGTGAGAAGTTCTTAAACAATACAACTGCTTATGTACATAATGGGGGAAGGTAATAACTTGCTGCACTTGGGGCTCAAAAACACATAATTCACCATTCAAATGGATTATCCACATTATTTTTCATGGTGCATACAAGGACTAGAGTTTATCATGAGTGCATATGATATGTCAGAAGTTGGAGTTGCACATGTTGAGAATAAAATGGGGACAACAAATGGTTTGGACGTGTAACGTAGACTACTAAGTGCATCAATTAGAAAAAGTGATAAATTATTGCTAATAGAGCAAGGAGGACTAGAGAGAGGCTTAAGCAAACTTGAATTGAGGTCATTAAGAATAAGAAGGATATGATAATGGGAGATGGTCCTTCATGGAGCTGAACAGAATAAAAGGATTCATTGTAGCCGACTCCAGAATTTTTGGATAAACGCTTTGTTATTGCTATAACTATGTGATTTTATTATTATTTTATAATTTTATAACCACCTGAAGACATTGTTGATGTCTTTAAACATCATGTTTCTTATCCATAATGATGATGAATTGTGTATTCCATGAGAATGGTTGAGCATGTACCTCTAGTTTATGGAAATTCTTCGACCTGTGCATGTACCTCTAGTTTATGGAAATTCCTAGACCTGTTACTTGTACCACTTCACTTAGGCCTGTGGTCACCAAACTAGGCGGTCCTGCCTGTGTGTGCAGTTACACAATTTTTTTTTGTTTTCTTCGGTGGGTTTGTTAAAGAAAAAAATTAAAATGATATTTTGAGCGAGGAATCTCTGCTCATTTTCTTGTTATTTCTACTTTTTAAATTCTAATAAATGGTGATGTTTTTCAGCGTGCTGCCCTTGTCCTTCGCTAAAATAATGCCTAGTGACAAATAAGGCAGTCAGATGGAAATGGGAAATGGTCAAAGAGATGGTGGATTTTATTGAACCAACTTGAACTGATGTGACTGATCCCATTTTAACTTTAATCGAGTTTCGGGTTCGCTAGGATTCAGGTAGGGTTAATAAACCATTTTAACTTGAATTATATTGTGACTGATCCCATTTTAATCTCTACTCACTGATCCCATTTTAACTTTAATCGAGTTTCGGGTTCGCTAGGATTCAGGTAGGGTTAATAAACCATTTTAACTTGAATTATATTGTGACTAATCCCATTTTAATCTATACTTACCCAGGTAGAATGGCCACTGCCTAGCGCCTAGCCTGTTGTGACCCACCTCCCTCTTACTGTCCATTCACGCTCTCCTCTTTAGTGCCTGGGCACCCAAACAGAACATGCACTACAAACAAAAAATTGTGAGTTGTGATGCCGATGACAGTGATGTGGATGAGCACAGCCGATGATGGAGACATCAGTCCTAGCAATGGGGTCACATTAGTATGAATCAAAGCATCTATCCATCGGGGCACTCAAGCAAAGGGCGGGAAAGTAATACAACCTTACTCTGCTAAGGACCCGTGTCTGTCTAAATTGAAAATTTCGAAAGCAACGGCCCGCTGTTGCACCTGCCTCAATTTTTTTCTTTTTTAACACTGCACCACTTTAAACATGCATAAGTGGCTACTTTTAAAAATACCTAGGCGAATTATACTTCCCTTTAAAATGCCTGATGGGCTGTCCAAATTCCACGCGCTTAAATGTATAAGACATGTAAATACATGGAAATAAAAAGTCAAATAGTTTCATCTTGTTTTACCGTCAGGTGCCCAACAAAATTGAAGCCTCAATAACTTTATAAAAGATTTTTAAGTTTGTGGTTTGATGAGTGGATAAAACTTGTTGAAAGCTGTAAATGAATAAATCATATGAAAGGATTAGACCAAAAGTATCCAACTTTTTGACAATAATAAATGGAGTCTAACATAGCGTGACAGCCATCTTTTTGAGATTTTCATTAAGATCTCTCTATATCTACAATAACCAACTTGTACTGCATGTTGTCATGTTTTTAAGGGGAAAGTTCTCAAAATATTGATTATCTTGTCTATGTAATTATCATTACCAATAGATTATTAAAAGAGATACTCCCACATAAGATTATGTGGGTTAAGTTACTTGTATTTATGCCTTAGGTTTTGTGAAAAGACTTTCCTGCCCTATTATTACTTAAAGGTTATCAAGGTAAAGGGTAAATTGCGGGAAACACGCCTGCACTATCACGGGTATTGCACAAAACCCCCCGAAGTAAAAGAACTTACACAATCTAAATCAGTTATGTGCTTTGCACTTGGTCCATTTAATTCCCTAATTACTTCAGTAACTCCTTTTTAAAATAAATGTTATTAATATCAAATTTTCCTAATTATCCTCTTCTGAAGAAGACCCTAAGTAGTAGAGAGGGGTGAGAAGAGGATGGGGTTGTGATGATGATGGTGGTGAAAAGGAGGTGGTGGGGGAGCGGAGTAGGAAAAGACTTTGGGCTGAGTTAGAGTTAACTT
>JAVJIF010007530.1:0-203955 GCA_038442645.1 Agave tequilana
ATAAGGGAGGAGAGAGAATAGAGACGCGGGAATCGCAGACGCGGGAGACGCGCTGCGGAGATGTCACAACGCGGGATCTGTGCTCAAGTCAGGTCGCGAGGAGAACGCGGACGCGGATGTGGGTTCTGCGTCGCGTTTAGCACGAAAAGAACACAGACGCGGGCATGGGCTCCGTGTCGTGTTGACACGAGAAGGACACAGACGCGGGCCTGGACTCCGCGTTGCGTCGATACAAGAACGCGAAGGCCGCGTAGGGATTGCCTAGACGCGGGGTGAGATCCGCGTCAGCCATAAAACAGAGGAGGGAAGGTGATTTCGGGGTGGTGGTGTTTAGTGTTTGTCATGGCAATTGTCACCGGAAAGATTACCGAATAATCGTAAATGATTACCGGAATAATCATCGGAGGCGTTGCCGACGAAGAAGAGCTCGGCCCCAATCTAAAGGAGGTGGCCGGCCCTTGAGAAGGTGATGGGGTGGTAGCCGACGACGGCCGGAGTTGGCCGAATCCGGTAGCTCAAGCCCAAGCCCAAGCAACCATGGGGGGTGCAAGTGTAGTTAAAAATGAAAGGTTGGAGTTTTGGAAACGAGGCTTCGGAGAGCGAAGCAATAGCTCGTCGGAAAGAGCACGACGAGGAGAGGAAGATGGCGTGGTTCGTGGTGGCCAAGGAGGTGTAGGTGGTGGTGGAATTGGTGGAGAAGTTAATGGAGGTAATGGGTTGTTTGGTGGAAAGGGAGGAAGAAGAAGGTGATATTGGTGGTTGGAGTTGGTGTTTTTGTTGTTAGAATGGTGGAGGAGATGGAGGAGAAAGAGGTGGTGGTGTTGGTGGTGAAAATGGAGGTGGAGAAGGTGGAGTATGGGTGGCCAATAGGAGAGAGCAAGAGGCTCTTTGGCTGTTGGTTTTCTTTCTCAGGAAACAAAGGAGAAGAAGAAGTAATCATGAAAGAGAGAGAAGAATGTGGGGTGGTTTTATAAGGGGGGAAAACATTATAATAAGATTGCCATTCTCATCATTTAATGAAACTTGCGTTTCATTGCAAAGAAGCTGCGTCCCCATACAAATGAATCCGCGTCTGGGCAAAAATTTAGCCAGACGCGGGGATTATCTCAGCGCCCAGGGAAGATGCAAAAGCCGCGTTTAGCAAAAGGACAAAAGTCATAATGACTTGATTGGAATTGATTAGCAGTGCATTAAATGCAGCATGGAGAGGATCTCTGCATTAAATGCAGAATCCTAGGTTGGTGAAACTCGCGTCTAACGAGGAGAGAGAAAAGTGAAAAAATATCTGGGCACTATTCCGGTATCTGGGAAAACACCGAAAACTCCGGAAAAGTCCAAAAAAAAAGTAGCTGGGAAAGCTTCCCAAAAATTCTCAAAAATAATAAATATTATAAAAAAAATTTTGGTGAAATTGGTTTTTAGAAATTCAATCTTATTTTCAAAATAAAAATCCTGAAGTCAACCGTCAATACCGGTCTATACCGGGTTGGCCGGACTTTTGATAAGAACTGAAAAATCCCAGAAAATGCCTGAAAAGAGAAAATATAATTCTAAGAAGTAATATGAAAGCGGAATTCAGAAATTTGATTCCAACTATAAATTAAAATTTTTGGAATCAACCTGTGAGACTGGCCGACACCAAATCCAGTGGAATTTCGATAAATTCAGAAAATTCTTAGAAAAAGTATTTAAATAGAAATGTGATTTTAAGAAGTTACAGGAAAGCCATTTCTTAAATTCAACTCCATTTGTAAATTAAAAAAATTCGAGAATCGGTCAGCGGTATCGGTCGACCCCGGTTTTGAAGAATTTCAATTTAATTCTAAAAAATTTCAAAAAATCATAGAAAATCTAAAATATTAGAAAATGATGTTTAAAACTGAAATCGGTCAAATTGGAATACCAGAAAGACTAAATCGAGTAATAACCTGAGATCGGGTCCCTGGTTCAGACTAGGGCTGAATCCGAGTCCACGAATCCGGATCCAAGACAAAACAATCATATAAACAATTCATAATACGAAATAAATACAGGAAGTAAATCAAAAAAATACGATCGAGAAATTTGAATACGCAACTAAGTACGTATTCCGGAGCGGGGTGTTACAATCCACCCACCTTACAAAATTGCGTCCTCGCAATTTCGATAAGGGGAAGATGAACACAGGAGAGACTAGGGTTGACAATGAGAGAATGATAAAGGGGAATATTTACGAAAGATTACCAACTCAAAATACAAAAGATCAGGGGTAGCGGTTACAATGACATCCTCAAGGTTCCTGTTCTGGATACCGAGCTTCACATTCTGCTGCTGCTTCGTCTGATGCCTCTGCCGCCATGTTGTAGACTTGACCTTTACCATGATCTGCTCTAGTTCTCACTCCTCTCTATGGCTGATCACACTGCTGGGGCGGAAATGGGGCTCTTCGGTCAACGGGTTCTGGGTTTCCTCTCAGTGGTGGGGCTGGAAGTGCCGGGGTGTTGCTTGTGCTGGAATTATTGGTGGTGTTGGATAGGTCCTCTTGAATGGGCAACCACCTGTCGAGTGATTACCGGATCCACACACCAAACATAGTCCATTAGCCCTTCGGTAGTTGCGTTGGATGTGTCCGGGCTTTTGGCAGTACCCGCATATCATCTGCTGAGGGGGAGATCGGAATGGTCGCTTGACTATCGGCCCGTTGGTGGTCCTGGTTGAATCTTCTTCGTTCATCAACTGAAAAGGTCTCTTCACTGACTTGTTCTGTACCTGGTTCTCATTCTTCTTCTCCAGTCCTCGTTCTACTTCACGGGCAATGGAGAGAACCTGGGAGTATGTCTTCAGCTGTTGAGGAATAAGATACATCTGGACGTCCATCTTTAGCCCTTGCTGAAATCTGCTGGCCCGTTTTTCTTCGTCTGCCACCATGTAGGGAGCAAATCTGCTGAGCCTCAAGAATTCAGCAGCATATTCATCCACTGACCGGTTGCGCTGCTGCAGGCGGATAAATTGTTCTTCCATGTCCCTTTGAGCTGTTGCAGGGAAAATCTCTCGTAGAAACCCTTTGAGAACTGGTCCCATGTGATGGGTTTTCTCCAGTGTTGCTTCTTTCGCCAACCACCATGTTCGGGCCACATCCTTCAATTATATTTTGGCCACTTCCACTCGGTTCTCATCAGGGACTCGGGCCGCCTTCAAAAGATCTGTTGTGTCTATCAGCCATTGTTCTGCATCCAGGGGCTTCTCTGTGCCTGAAAAGATCGCCGGCTGTAATCTCCTGAAATCCGACACGTTACCTGGCCTCTGTTCTCGGGGTGCAACTAACAGTCCTTGACGTAGAAGCTCTGTCTGCTGTTGTTGACTCTGCATCATCCCTTGAAGTATCCTCATCATACCATCATTGTCTCTGTTGGGTCCATCTTGAGAAGTACCAGCACCATTACGTGTTCCCCGTCTTTCCATATTTGAGTTGGTTGGAGTGGGTAGCAAAAAGAAACTGGAAGGTAAAAGATTGAAGGTCTTTGGATTTCAAGAAATGGATCAGAAGGAAGGGATAGATAACTCTGCACTTGTAGTTGGATTGTATAATCAGGACTCAAGCATTCCAGTTGCAAATTCCTTTACCATTAATTTTCCATCTGGACGTACTGAGGATGTGAGAGCCTAGGCTCTGATACCACCCTGTAATGCCCCGATCCCGGCGGGTACGGAGACGTCACTGCAACGTATGTACGTAGGTCAGAAATACCCTCACGTATATACGCTAAGCATCAGTACAGGCAAGAATCAGAGTACGGAAGCAAGTGGTGCATTATACATTCCAACATATGAGTACAATTACAAGTTATCACCAGAGGTGATAAATATTACATCACCTGATAGGCGCAAATGCGAGAATACAAGAGATGTACATATATGAACAGTACAAAAGGCGCTCACGAGATAACTGGAGAAGCCGCGAGCCAACAAGGGGGAGCAAGGATGGGACTGGAGCTACAGTTGACCTGTCTGCTCCACAGAAGTAAGCTTGGTCCCCAGCAAGATGGTCCCTTTCGGTCCAAGCTCCAGGACCTGGACATGAGGATCCAGAGGAGTCAGAACTCCCCAGGCGAGTGGTGAGGCGAAAGCCAGATGGCGTGCAAGGATAAGCACATGTGTATCGATAAAACCGAATCATAAGCATGCATTGAAAACCGTGTCGTGAGCATAAGCATGCAGAAGCAAGTAGATACATAACAAGTGATATCAAGCAGAGAATACTCATGGTATGGTAAGATAAGGGAAAGTAACGAGACGAGAAATGAAGTAAATAGGACAACACCAGATATCTCCTAAACTAACATAAAACCGACAAAACCGAATAAAACCGTATACGAGCAAATCTGATTGTACGGGTTTAGGTTACGGCTCCATGAGATCAATACTTCGAAGGAATAATCCAAACAAGGAAACCCTCATCTATATACCTTTATCCCATGTCACCATAATCCAAGCACGTACAACCTGAGTTACAAAATGGCACAACAAATTGCATATTAACATATGATTATAATAGGGGCCGTCTAAGTTCCAGGCTTCAGTATGTGTCCCATTCCACATACTTTCACTTACAACTTATAGAGCAAGTTATTTGGAAACTGATAAAGTTCGATGAATCATGTTTCGGATGGGCCCCGTACATGCCCGGGACAACGGTTCAGGAGTATCCGGTGCTGAGCCGGAACGTACCGCTAGGTACCGGACTTATTCACGCCCGAACAGGAATAGAGTATCGCAGATCCCATAGAAATAGGCCTAGGGCGTGTGCATACCCGGTAGGAATAAACAGGAGTAGGGGGTGCCAGCATACCCCACGGAATCCCTGGTGGCCGCCAGGTGATCCCTCAAGTATGTGGCCACGCGCTGCTCGATAAGACCACCATAAACATGATTAATCAGGGCCCATCAGTTTCCCCCAAACCAGGTACAAGTTGTCAACTTATAATAATTTATCCAGTAATAATGTCCACAGAGTATTCATAGTAATCTTATATTCATGGTTATCCCATTATGGGGATCAACAGGAGTAAAGTCAGGAGCCTCCCTATTTCAGGGGTTCAAGTATCAACGTGTCAAGAAGCAGGTGGTAAAACAATGCTAGGTAGTAAGTCATGTCAGGTGGTAACACGTCAGTTGTCAAGTATGATAAAGACAGATGTATGTCAACAGTTAATATAACAAGTATGTACATCACAATACCAAACGAGGACACCGATATAAATACATAATGTTATGCAAGTCAACCCGACGATGCGGGAAAGTCCAATGAGAAAGCGAGAACACTCGCCTAAAATTCAGGAAAACACTGTGAAATCCCAAGCTCTGGAATCCAGGGAATCAATGCGTCAATGCGTTTAGAATATAAGGGAGGAGAGAGAATAGAGACGCGGGAATCGCAGACGCGGGAGACGCGCTGCGGAGATGTCACAACGCGGGATCTGTGCTCAAGTCAGGTCGCGAGGAGAACGCGGACGCGGATGTGGGTTCTGCGTCGCGTTTAGCACGAAAAGAACACAGACGCGGGCATGGGCTCCGCGTCGTGTTGACACGAGAAGGACACAGACGAGGGCCTGGACTCCGCGTTGCGTCGATACAAGAACGCGAAGGCCGCGTTAAGGGATTGCCTAGACGCGGGGGTGAGATCCGCGTCAGCAATAAAACAGAGGAGGGAAGGTGATTTCGGGGTGGTGGTGTTTAGTGTTTGTCGTGACAATTGTCACGGAAAGATTACCGGAATAATCGTAAACGATTACCGGAATAATCATCGGAGGCGTTGCCGACGAAGAAGAGCTCGGCCCCAATCCAAAGGAGGTGGCGGCCCTTGAGAAGGTGATGGGGTGGTAGCCGGCGACGGCCAGAGTTGGCCGGAATCCGGTAGCTCAAGCCCAAGCCCAACAACCATGGGGGTGCAAGTGTAGTTAAAAATGAAAGGTTGGAGTTTTGGAAACGAGGCTTCGGAGAGCGAAGCAATAGCTCGTCAGAAAGAGCACGACGAGGAGAGGAAGATGGCGTGGTTCGTGGTGGCCAAGGAGGTGTAGGTGGTGGTGGAATTGGTGGAGAAGTTAATGGAGGTAATGGGTTGTTTGGTGGAAAGGGAGGAAGAAGAAGGTGATATTGGTGGTTGGAGTTGGTGTTTTTGTTGTTGGAATGGTAGAGGAGATGGAGGAGAAAGAGGTGGTGGTATTGGTGGTGAAAATGGAGGTGGAGAAGGTGGAGTATGGGTGGCCAATAGGAGAGAGCAAGAGGCTCTTTGGCTGCTGGTTTTCTTTCTCAGGAAACAAAGGAGAAGAAGAAGTAATCATGAAAGAGAGAGAAGAATGTGGGGTGGTTTTATAAGGAGGGGAAAACATTATAATAAGATTGCCATTCTCATCATTTAATGAACTTGCGTTTCATTGCAAAGAAGCTGCGTCCCCATACAAATGAATCCGCGTCTGGGCAAAATTTAGCCAGACGCGGGGATTATCTCAGCGCCCAGGGAAGATGCAAAAAGCCGCATTTAGCAAAAGGACAAAAGTCATAATGACTTGATTGGAATTGATTAGCAGTGCATTAAATGCAGCATGGAGAGGATCTCTGCATTAAATGCAGAATCCTAGGTTGGTGAAACTCGCGTCTAGCGAGGAGAGAGAAAAGTGGAAAAATATCTGGGCACTATTCCGGTATCTGGGAAAACACCGAAAACTCCGAAAAAGTCCAAAAAATAAAGTAGCTGGGAAAGCTTCCCAAAAATTCTCAAAAATAATAATATTATAAAAGATTTTTGGTGAAATCGGTTTTCAGAAATTCAATCTTATTTTCAAAATAAAAATCCTGAAGTCAACCGTCAATACCGGTCTATACCGGGTTGGCCGGACTTTTGATAAAATCTGAAAAATCCCAGAAAATGCCTGAAAAGAGAAAATATAATTCTAAGAAGTAATATGAAAGCAGAATTCAGAAATTTGATTCAACTATAAATTAAAATTCCTGGAATCAACCTGTGAGACTGGCCGACACCAAATCCAGTGGAATTTCGATAAATTCAGAAAATTCTTAGAAAAAGTATTTAGATAAAAAATGTGATTTTAAGAAGTTACAGGAAGCCGTTTCTTAAAATTCAACTCCATTTGTAAATTAAAAAAAATCCGGAATCGGTCAGCGGTATCGGTCGACCCCGGTTTTGAAGAATTTCAATTTAATTCTGGAAAATTCCAGAAAATCATAGAAAATCTAAAATATTAGAAAATGATGTTTAAAACTGAAATCGGTCAAATTGGAATACCAGAAAGACTAAATCGAGTAATAACCTGAGATCGGGTCCCTGGTTCAGACTAGGGCTGAATCCGAGTCCACGAATCCGGATCCAAGACAAAACAATCATATAAACAATTCATAATACAAAATAAATACAGGAAGTAAATCAAAAAATACGATCGAGAAATCTGAATACGCAACTAAGTACGTATTCCGGCGGGTGTTACATGATATATGTGGCACAATGATTACTACTGACACATTATAGATCTATTACTTTTAGGACAACTCAAGTTGTATAAACTCAGATGATGGTAACATGAGATAAGGGGTATATAGATGAGGGTTTTCTTATTTGAATTATCCTCTTGACATATCAGTCCTGTGAGTCCATAATCTGAGCTTGTACAACTAGTCTTGTTCATACTTATAATTATTGCATGTTTAACTTATTAATCGCATATTTATATGTACATATGCTTTTCATACTGTCTTCTATGCATGTTTTTAGTTTTAGATTCATCGATATATATGATCTACTGTCGTTCCTTTAATTTCTCTTATGTTATTTGTTATTACTTGTACCTGTATACTTGGATCACATTACTTGATCATGTACACGTATACCTGTTATGCACGCCATCTGGCTTCATTATATATACTCGTAGGGTTGCGTCTGACAGCCCTAGATTCTCATGTTCAGATCCTAGAGACCGGATCGGGGCGGCCTTGCTGTATCCGATCAATGTGGCGCAGCAGGAGCGTGGATTAGCAGTTGCCTATCCAGACCCTCTTTCTTCTAGCCTTTACTTGATCAGCCTGCGAGATTCTTATCTAGCTACTCGTGAGTACTTTCCCTTTATTTCATATTGTACATCATGCTTTTGTACTTCTTAGTGATATTATGTTCTTGAGATATTATATCATGCCTTGTGATAATTGTGTACTGGTGTTATTATTGATGGATTGTATCTTACCACTATGCTTCCGTACTCTTATTCTTACATGTACTGATGCTTAGCGTATATATGTGAGGGTAATTCTGACCTGCATATATACATCACAGTAACGTCTCTGTACCCGCGGGATCGGGCGTTACAGCTGGCCTAGGATCATCTTAGGTGCCTATATAAACCCCTTGGGGGTGACCTTTTGAAGGTGTATCAAGAATTCAAGAGAAATTCAGATTTTCACCATTGAGAGTTGTAAGAAAGAGAAATTCTTATAACTCTTATATTTTCTTCTCTATTTTTCAATAAAGATTTCTCCTCTCCTCTCCGTGGACGTAGGCACATTTTCGAACACGTTAAATCTGGTGTTATTTGGTTGTGTGGTGATTTAGTCTCAATTGCTTGCTAGTGATAGATCTTCTGCGCTTTCACTTTTGCTACCGAGTTTTTAACTCGGTATTTCTTTGTTATTTGATCAGTGATAGATCATAACAATTAGTATCAGAGCAATAACTAGCAAGACGCCACAATAATCAATTTTAAGGTGGAGAAATTTGACGGAAAGTCCAACTTTCTGTTGTGAAGATGCGAGTAACATCATTGCTCGTGAAGGAGGGCACACAAGGCCCTGCTTGGTATTGAGAAGAAGTCATCAAAGATGGAGGATGATGAGTGAAATGACATCGACTTTTACGTAAAGACCACGATTATGCTGTGCCTATCAGATCCTCTACAACGTGATGAATGAGGAGATAACTGCTGGTCTTTGGTGTAGGTTGTAGAGCCTTTACATGATGAAGAGTTTGTTGAACAAGCTTTTCATGAAGAAGCTATTATACAGCCTTAGGATGAAGAAAGGTACGCTTATTCTATAACATCTCAATGCTTTTAACAGAATTTTAAGCGACTTGTTGGCTCTATAGGTCATGGTGTAGTTAGAACGCATACAGAAAATATAGAATTTTAGGAATATAGAACAGAAGTGCAAGTACTCAATATTACCGCTATAGTAAGTGGCTATGTAGGTCGTGATCCACAAGGAAAGATTAGCGATGGAAACGTTTTGTAAGTTCTCTTTAGTTCACTAAAAATAGTTAAAGTTCTTCTTTTAGTTCTTGAAAAGAAAAGAAAAATAAGTTATATTAAATTGTGAAGAAAGTGATAGATTGAGAAGGTAGAAAAATTAGAAAATGATTTTTTATAAAGAAAGTGAAAAATAATGAATAAAGTTGAGAGATGGTGATGTTGGTGATCTAAACTAAAAATTTAAATAAAGAAAGTTACACCCTTAAAAAAATGCTTGCTTACCTCTTTGGCGCCTACTTACTTTTGACCCGTATCGATGATGTACCTTTTTTTGAAGGTAAGCGAAGTATGACAAATAAGATCTTCCCTATTTTCGATTTATACTACGAAATGAAGGGGTAAGCTACACTACCATAGAAATGGCTATCTATCACCATAAGCCATCAACGGCATATGCAAAGACAAGGCAACTTCGAGGCTATCAGAGTTATTTGGGTTCACAAACGTAGAAGAGGGAAGCAAACAAAAAAAGAGTAAAGAAGAAAAGAAACTTCGATTTGATTCAAATACAATGAAAAAAAAGTACTTACATTGGTATCACCCTCATACAACCTTTGCTCTCATTTCTTCATGAAACTCTCCTCTTCTCTTAGTTACATAAATAAAATAAAAATTACATAAAAAACAAAAAATTATGTTTCCTAACCTAGATGCAATATACATATCTTATCTATAGTACTCTTCAACAGTAATTTAAAATAAAAATTAGACAGATGCCTATGATTCAAGTTTATCCGTTTTTAAACACTTCAATCAATGGATTACTGTTGAATTAAAAAGAAAGAAGAAAAATTAACCACTTAGTAAATAAAGAGAATATGATTTCTTCCCGCAACGGTGCCAAAATTTGATTGCCGAAAAATAGAGATGAGTTAAGGTTAGAAGGATGTTATCTGAATGCTGGTTAAGTCTCTGCCTTTTGAAATTTATCTGCGGTAGTAAGGCCATGCGGGTCGAATCCACAAGGAGGATGCGATAGAAACATTTCGGTATCATTTTACAAATTAGATTGGTTAGATTATTCTTCTTTCTGTTAAAATAAAAAGTTAAAAATCTAAGTTAAGTCAAAGAGATAAAAGAATAAAATAGAGTTGGATCAAGGTTTTGATTTTAGAAAGAAGTAAGATAGATTATTAATCATCTACCACCATTAGCTTACTAATATATACTAGATTAAATTTCACTATGAATCAAAAAAATTATATCTTAGAGTTGCATTTAATTCAAGTAAGATGCATAAGATAGAGAAACTCTATTAGAAATAATCACTAACCAAGATTTAATATTAAACTATTAAAATTTTCAAGAATAGAATAAGAAGAGTAACCAACATTAAACTATCAAGACTATAAGAAAAATCATTGGAAAGTATTAGCAAATAATAGATTTAACTATCGTCATGTGCCTTCAAGAGTATTAGCTATTTCTAGGATCTAAGCATGCATAGGATCCAATCGACTTATTCTTATATAAAACTAAAAGTAGTAGTAGATAGAGATTAATAAGCCATGAAGAAATTAGCTACTCTTAAGAGAATCTAAAGAAAGTATGGTAGATGAGAAAGCAAGTAAATAAAGATAAATTAGAAAGATAAACTTTGTTATTGATGCTATCACATTCAATTACAAAGAGCCTCCTTCTTCTTTATAAAACTTGAAGTAGAACTAGAATTAGAACTAGAATCTAAAAATTACAAAAGAAATTTGAAAGAGAAACTAAAAAAATTTTAGGTTATGATCTCTTATGTGCAGATGCTTGATTATGAGAGATTTCAGCTTCTTTAAATAGACCTCAGAGCTAATCACAATAGGATACAAATTAGAAGCTTTAACTCAATCCTAATGCATTATGATAATTCAATTCTGCAGCAAGTTAGCGTGTTGACTACTGAATATGACTCATTATATAATTGAATTGGACAGAGTTATCAACATAAGAATTGTAGCCCTTCAAGTTTTCTTTATGTCGCGTCTTAAATCATCAGATTTTAATATTTGTAATGAAAGTTATGATCCGAATACTGTTGGAGTTGGCTCAATTTCTAACTTATTTATTGTTGCGCAATTCTGCGTGTGACTTTTCGGATATGGTGCGGTCTTCTTCGAGCATGGTGCAGTCATGCTTTGGGCTTGATATTCTACACGGAAGTTGTAGAGGTACATGCATATCTTTGAATGGTCAAGGAGACGAAGCGTCATCAAAGGCCTATAAATAGGCAAGCCCATTGTTGTAGAGCTGATCACTTGATCAAGCATCTTCTTCACTTGTTCTCTTGAAAGCATAGAGAGTGTGAGGGAAAGTCTCTTGAGTTGAAGAGAATTTTAAAGTTGTGAGAGTTGTGTGGAAGTCGGCGTAGTCGGGTGTGCCAAGTGCCTTGTATACTTATTGTTGATTCCACCATAGTGAAGCCTCCTCCGAGCCTCAAGCTCAACCCGTGGTTTTTCCCTTTTGGGTTTTCCACGTAAATCTCGGTGTTCATCTGTGTTGCCTCTCTCTCTTTCTATTTTGTTGTTTTTTTTCTATTGCTATCTAGAATAAGATTCTGTTGTGACGTTGATCTTCACGCCAACAAAGTGGTATCAGAGCAAGGTTGGAGTGTTCAAGATGGCGGAAGAGAAGTCAACAATCGGCGGTGTGAAGGTTGAGTTGAAACCATTTGATGGACGGAGCAACTTCACCTTATGGCAACGGAAGATGAAGAACATCTTGATACAACAGGATCTTCACATGTGCATTTTAGGCGTCGAGTCCAAGCCGGAGACAATGACTAGGAAGCCTGGAACAAGGCCGACATGAAAGCTATAAGCTCTATTGAGCTACACTTATCCGATGAAGTCACCTACAATGTGATGGAAGCAACAACCGCCAAATGCACATGGGAGAAGTTAGAGAAACTTTATATGGGTAAGACTCTATCCAACAAACTTTTCTTAAATGATCAGTTGTATAATCTTCGTATGGAAGAAGGAGATGATCTTATGGAACATCTAAATTTATTTAATCGTTGCATTAACGATTTGTTGCGAGTTGAGGTCAAGTACGAGTAGGAGGACAAAGCTTTGCTTTTACTACGGTCCTTGCCATCATCCTTCAAGCATTTTTGAACCACACTCATGTTCGGCAAAGAGACTCTTCGGTTCGAGGAGGTTGTCCAAGACATTATCTCTCATGTCAAGATGAACAAAAGCACAAGTAATGACTTGAAGAATGAAGGTCTACTCGTCAAAGGATCAAATGAACGGGGATGATCCAAGGAGAAAGACAAGGGGACGGACAACCGCTGGAGATCAAAGTCCAGGAACAGCAAGGATGTGGAGTGCTACTACTGCCACAAGAAGGGACACATCAAGAAACATTGCCGAAAGTTCAAGGCGGATCAGAAGGAAGGGAAGAAGTGTGAGAATCCTTCTACGGCCGCTGTTGACTGATTTTTCCTGCACACAAAATAATAAATATTAGATTTTGGAAATAATAGTGTGAGGTTCTCAGTTCTAATCCGCGGTAGCAAGGCTATGCGGGTCGTGATCCTCAAGGAGGGACTGCGATGGAAGCGTTAAGCAAGTTATACTCTAAAGCTTTTATTTTTATTATTAGTAGTGGTATTTACAATGGATGGTATGGTATTTATAATGGGTCGGAAGAAAAGAATATGGAGAAGTTGTATTTATTCTACAAAAAGAAAAGAAAAGAAAAAGAAAGAGAACTTATCTCTTTAGTCTGCTCGCCGTTTGAACCGTTGCGATGATTGACCTTTTCTTGGAAGGCGTACAAGCACGGCTTATGGGATCGTCCGCCTTCTTAATCTACTCTACTAAATGAAAAACAAGCTATGAAGACCTGTTCATCGCCATGGGCCGTCAAGGTTCCTTCTTTGGCTAGGTAGTCTCGAAGCGATTGGTTCTCATGGAGAGCAAGACGTTAGAGAAAGAAACAATGTAGAGAACAAAAACAGAGAGAACAAGAACACAACATTAATAGAAGAGATGAACAAATAAACATAACAAAAACAACCTTTGAATGGATTTCATTAACAATTGAAGAAGAGTTGCCTTACACCGCTGTCACCTCAGTAAAAGCATGGACTCTTTCCTCCATGAAAGCTTCCTCCACTCTCAGAATTTACAAAAGATAAACAAACAGAAAACCTAACCTAGAAGAAAGAGGAAAAACCCTAAAAATCTGAACTTTGGCCCTTTGCTGGACGCTGGACACCCTTTGCGTTGCACTGCAGGTGATATTTATAGGTGCAGAAGGCTACAGAGTCCCGGATAAACATCACCACGAAATCTGGGATTCTAACTCATCTGAATTGCCGCGGATTCCTGGGATTTGCCGCGGATCCGCGGCACTTTGGTGACGTCTGGCCACGCGCTTTGGCGCGTGGCCTCTCCTGGTCCGTCCCTGTGGGCTTCTGCTTCTGGAAGTTTGATCCTGGCCTTTTAATCTGGATTTTCGAGATAACTTGGTAATCAAGTTACTCTTAATCCAGATTTCTTCAAATCTTCTTCCCACGAATTTTCTTCTTATCTTGGCCTTTTATCCTCATCCTGCATGTGTTTAGGGTTGGATAGAAGTCTATCCTTCCCTAATCTCTGATATTTGCAACTTTTAGCCCTTGTATTTGCATTTTGACTCTTTGTATTTGCGCTTTTTCACCTGGGCTTCAAATATGGGCTTGGATCTGGGCTTTTGGGCTCTTTAAGCTTTATTTATTGCTAAAATAACAATTCGAGGCCTGCACACAATAAATTACTAATTATTAATAAATGTGCAGAATTAAATGAATAAATATGAAAATGTGATGGTAAATATGATGATAAAATGCACTTTTGACTACCAATCACACCCCCACACTTATCTTTTTGCTCGTCCTCGAGTAAAAACAAAGAAAGAAAAAGAAATGAAAAGTTAATCTAACCTAACTCACTTTCGTAGGAATCACGATTGCACTTAGCACGTGCAACAAGCCGTTAAACCTCTAGGTTACCCTAGAGGACGAGTGTTGTCTCGTGAGGGTTTCAGCGGATTGCACCCACAAAATCCATAAAAAGGAAAATATTTGAATTATTATTGAAGAGACTAAGTAGTCTATAAGTTTTAGGATCCTCATTTTTATTCATTCTTTAAACTTAGTCTTAATAAAGTTAATTGTTTTCCATTTTAGGTAAGAATTAAATTGAATTTCTAATATAGTCTTTTTCGTTACCAAAAATCATATGCATCCTTATGTTTTTACTAGGAATTCCTTAACTTGGACTCTCATGCCTCTTTATTATTTTATAACATCATCTAATTTTCTTTCGTGTAAGTATAAAGGTTTCTTGAGGCCCTCATACCTAACTAATTGACTATTAGATGTGTTAATATAATTTTTTTTTTTTTTTTTTTTTGGCATGTATAACTCATCTAATTTTCTTTCGTATAAGTATCAAGGCTTCTTGAGGCCCTAATACCTAACTAATTGATTATTAGATTTGTTAGTACATTTAAGTAATTTTTCCTTAGTTCCCTCGGACTTTCTAATCCATCCATGTAGCGAACTTAAAGTCGATGACTCCCAAACCGGTCGGTCTTAGGGCACCAGGTGAGAAAACACCCCGCGGACTCAAATTCGAGTGAACTAGGCCACAAAACTAAGGTATTATTTTTTTTATTTATTATTATTTTTTTTAATTTTTTTTTTTGCATTCACCTTTAGGCGTGAATACTTATGCTTCTTGAGGCACATGTATCCAGCTTAATTAGTGATTTTTTTTCTTTTTTTTCTTTTTATATATGAGGCACAAGGGTCTTTGTCTTAGAATCCTAGATATGCATTAGGTATGCAATATTCATTAAGGTAAAAATCAAGACTAATTATTTATTCAATTTCTCTCTTATACCTAAAATTTAAACAATTTATTTATTTTGACCAAGTCTTTAGAAATCCTAATCATGATTTTCCTAATCCTTAAAACTAACTTAGATTTCTTTCAAAAAAATAAGTCAAAATACTTCCTTTTTATAAATTTTTTTTTTTTTATTAGCAATTTTTTTTTTTTTAGTTTTTACCTATGTTAGTATGTTAGTAAAGCCCACCCCCACACTTATCTCATGCATTATCCTCAATGTATGAATGAATGCATATATGCATGAAACAGAACAAGGAAGGCGGAAGTTACCTTAGGGTGGTGGTTCCGGAGGTGGTCTAATTGGTCCACGAAATGCGGCCCAATCAAGATAACAGATAATTTGGTGGAACCCACCAGAAACTTTCCTTACATAACCCACTAAAATATATGTATAATCAATTTTTAGTATTTCCACCCCATCAAATTTCCAAATTTCATAATAAATTTCAGAGTTAATTGTCTCAATCTCCTTGTCCCAAAATGGAGTATGAAAAGATGGAATTATTGACTTGGACATTATTGGTGAGGGAACGAATACCGACTCAGGGAAGAAGCTCAAATCAAGTAAGGGCTCAGGAGTCGGGCTAAGTTCAGGAAGTGGGTCCAAGTCAAGAAATAGAAACTCAAGTCCACAATCTTCTTCCCACAATGAAATGTGACCTAATATGGGTGATATCTCTTTACTTCCAATATTAAGGAATTCTAGCTCATCGCCATACAATTCTTCAAAACTAAGGTCAACATCTTCCGTCAGAATTGTACAATCAGTTTCAGAAGTAAAGAGATTGTGAGAATCTAGGTCAAGTTCAATATGATCATCTAAAATGGGTGATTCAATTTCATAATGAATTGGAATAGGATCCAATGTTGACTCGGGAAAAGTGAAATCTGGTGGAGACACTGGAGTCATTATTGGATCAGGAAATAAAATTGAATCATCAAGTGGAAGATCATGATCATATTCATGTTCAAGTTCTAATTCAGGAAAGGAAAAACTTGCCAAGTTATCAGAATTTGAAGTTTCGGCAAGTTCACATGATGGTACTGAATTAGAATCTTGTTGTCCAAAGCAACTTGATTCGTCGGCTCTAAGAGAGTGGTCAATGAAAGCAGAAATGGCCGAACTGTGAGAACGTAAGGATTGAACCATCAAATCTATGTCATGCTCACGAGCTAATCTAGCCTGAGTCATGGCGGCAAGCATCCCTTCATAGTCGATAGGTGCATCATGCTCTGATTGGTCTTGAAAATAGGAAGGGTAATCGTGATGAAGTTGTGAGTCGGTGGACTCACGCATCATCATGTCTAAGATTGATGGTGATTTTTGCTTGGACTCATTCATACTCATCATTTCCAAGATAGATGGATTTCTATTCTGAATGGGTGGATCTGAGTATGAATCTTGGGAAGAATGTGGACTAGATGGATATGGAGGACAATTTGGTTGAGAATTAGACTCGGGGGACTCGAAATCCCATGAACTCTGTGACGAGTTGAAATTATTATGGAAATTATAGTCATAAGATGGGGGTGTGGGTTATATTCATTCGGATAAGACCATTCCGGCACACTAGATTGGTCAAAGTTAGGGTATGCCGGGTTGGTAATATCCGAATAATAGTTAGGGGTGTAATATGGATTAAAATTGGAATTATTATTATATGCCATATCACACCAACACAAACAACACAAACAAATAAACAAACAAAAAAAAAAAATCTAAGTTAGGGTAGACCTATGACCTAGACGACTCCTAACTGGTTAGACTTTCCACGGGAGGTCGGGTGCAGACTTTGACCACAAGTTAATCAGCCAGGTCAGGGCAAGAATGGTGGGAGGTTTTCCGTCAAAGACGTTCCTTAATTAAATAACCACCAATCTTCGGGCTTTCGGCCCTCAATCCCCTTCCTAGACACTGATTTGGCAAGAGTCAACTTCCAACACTGTTCCCCCTTAGGATAATCTCCTATTGAGTCCGAGATGTCCCTAGGGCCAACGTCTACTCAGTTTTAGTTAGGCTTGGGTTAGTGAGTGCTTGGGATATGATTTTTGGGCTAAGGAAGGGTGATGAAATCCCCACCTTATCTTGTTAATGGGTTATGCCCTTAAGATGAATTAGTGCAAGTGTATAGGATAAATAGATAAGAATCACTCAAAGCAGAAAATCAACCAAGAGATGAATCCTATTCTACATGCAATGCGTACGTACCTTGCGTCTCCAGCACTCTTCAACAGTAAATAAAAATAATTGAAAAGACACGTGCCTAATATGCAAACGTCTAATCAAATTTTATTTTTAACAACCAATAATTTACTGTTGAATTATTAGCAATTTACAGGTATATCACAGAACAAAACAGAATAGAGCAGTAAGCAGTAATCTCAAATTTCAGCAATCTGCAAAAAAATTGAATCAGTAGTCCTTACTGTTGCCGCGTTTCCGCGGCTCTGGCCGCGGATCCGCGGCAAAACAGTGGGCTCCTGTGCTCTGCCTTCGAGGGCAGAGGCACAGGGCAGCTATATGTCCACTGCAGCTGCTGTTTTCTGTTTCCTGTTCTCCAAACCTGCAAACAGAAAAGAATAAAGAATAAGTTAAAAATTAAATTTTTTTTATTAGAGAATAACTTACCGTCCCTCCCCGGCAACGGCGCCAATTTGTTGACTGATTTTTCCTGCACACAAAATAATAAATATTAGATTTTGGAAATAATAGTGTGAGGTTCTCAGTTCTAATCCGCGGTAGCAGGGCTATGCGGGTCGTGATCCTCAAGGAGGGACTGCGATGGAAGCGTTAAGCAAGTTATACTCTAAAGCTTTTATTTTTATTATTAGTAGTGGTATTTACAATGGATGGTATGATATTTATAATGGGTCGGAAGAAAAGAATATGGAGAAGTTGTATTTATTCTACAAAAAGAAAAGAAAAGAAAAAGAAAGAGAACTTATCTCTTTAGTCTGCTCGCCGTTTGAACCGTTGCGATGATTGACCTTTTCTTGGAAGGCGTACAAGCACGGCTTATGGGATCGTCCGCCTTCTTAATCTACTCTACTAAATGAAAAACAAGCTATGAAGACCTGTTCATCGCCATGGGCCGTCAAGGTTCCTTCTTTGGCTAGGTAGTCTCGAAGCGATTGGTTCTCATGGAGAGCAAGACGTTAGAGAAAGAAACAATGTAGAGAACAAAAACAGAGAGAACAAGAACACAACATTAAATAGAAGAGATGAACAAATAAACATAACAAAAATAAACCTTTGAATGGATTTCATTAACAATTGAAGAAGAGTTGCCTTACACCGCTGTCACCTCAGTAAAAGCATGGACTCTTTCCTCCATGAAAGCTTCCTCCACTCTCAGAATTTACAAAAGATAAACAAAAAGAAAACCTAACCTAGAAGAAAGAGGAAAAACCCTAAAAATCTGAACTTTGGCCCTTTGCTGGACGCTGGACACCCTTTGCGTTGCACTGCAGGTGATATTTATAGGTGCAGAAGGCTACAGAGTCCCGGATAAACATCACCACGAAATCTGGGATTCTAACTCATCTGAATTGCCGCGGATTCCTGGGATTTGCCGCGGATCCGCGGCACTTTGGTGACGTCTGGCCACGCGCTTTGGCGCGTGGCCTCTCCTGGTCCGTCCCTGTGGGCTTCTGCTTCTGGAAGTTTGATCCTGGCCTTTTAATCTGGATTTTCGAGATAACTTGGTAATCAAGTTACTCTTAATCCAGATTTCTTCAAATCTTCTTCCCACGAATTTTCTTCTTATCTTGGCCTTTTATCCTCATCCTGCATGTGTTTAGGGTTGGATAGAAGTCTATCCTTCCCTAATCTCTGATATTTGCAACTTTTAGCCCTTGTATTTGCATTTTGACTCTTTGTATTTGCGCTTTTTCACCTGGGCTTCAAATATGAGCTTGGATCTGGGCTTTTGGGCTCTTTAAGCTTTATTTATTGCTAAAATAACAATTCGAGGCCTGCACACAATAAATTACTAATTATTAATAAATGTGCAGAATTAAATGAATAAATATGAAAATGTGATGGTAAATATGATGATAAAAATGCACTTTTGACTACCAATCAGCCGCTCTCACCACAGAAAACAAAGGTGAACTTTTCTCGGTTTCTTTGGGTAAACCAATTTCAGACTTATGGATTCTTGATTCTGGTTGTACCTTCCATATGTGTGCAAACAAGCATTGGTTTGATACATACGAGAAGAAGGATGGAGGTGAAGTTCTCATGGGGAACAATGCCGCATGCAAGATCATCTGCATAGGCACTGTGAAAATAAAGATGTATGACGGCATCATACGTACTTTTAGAAATGTGCGACATGTTCCTGCTCTCAAGAAGAATCTGATCTCTCTCTTGGGACTCTTGATGCACTCGGTCTCACCTACTCTTCCGGTGGAGGAAAGATCAAGATTTGCAAGGGCTCATTGGTGGTCATGCGAGGTGAGAAACTTCCCAACAATTTGTACAAGCTTAAGGGAGATACTATTTCGGGTGGAGCTTCTATATCCACGCCGAAAAGTTTAGATGAAGATTCAGCTCAATTATGGCATTTACGTCTTGACCATATGAGTGAGCGAGCCATGGAGGAGCTTCACAAAAGGAAACTGCTAAAGAATATGGAGTCTTGCAAGCTGGACTTCTGCAAGTACTGTGTACTTGGAAAGCAATGCAAGGTATCATTCAAGCCTACAAACAAGGAGAATCACGCTAAGGAGGTTCTCAACTACATTCACTCCGACGTATGGGGGCCGGCACCGACAAAATCCCATGGTGGTGCTCGCTATTTTGTCACGTTTATGGATGATCATTCACGGAAGATCTGGGTCTACTTCATGCGGGAGAAATCTGAAGTTTTTTCGAAGTTCAAAGAATGGAAGGCCGAAGTAGAGAATCAAACTGGGCGCAAGATCAAGTACTTGCGCAGTGACAATGGAGGTGAATATCGAGATGGCAGATTCTTGGAGTTCTGCAAGAAAGAAGGTATCATTCGTCACTTCACAGTGAAGAAGACTCCACAGCAAAATGGCGCAGCAGAAAGAATGAACCGAACTCTCATGGAGCGAGAGAGAGATGCATGAGACTTCATGCAGGATTGCCTGAATCTTTTTGGGCAGAGTCTGTTAACCATGCTGCTTTCTTGGTTAACAGGTCACCATCAAAATTGCTGGATTCCAAATGTGCAGAGGAAGTTTGGTCCGGTAAGGACATCGATTATTCTACTCTAAAAGTTTTCGGATGCAAGGCGTATGTTCATATCCCCAGTGATGAACGAAACAAGTTGAAGCCAAAGTCACTCGAATGCATTTTTCTCGGTTTCGAGAAGGGAGTGAAGGCCTACAGACTCTGGGATCCGAAGAACAAGAAGAAGGTATTGAGTAGAGATGTTGTGTTTGATGAAAGGCTTGGAGCAGAAGCTACTGGAAAAGACGAGGTTTGTAAAGAAAATCATTATACTGAAATTCCTTTTTCAACAGAAGATTCCTTTGCAGAGAATCAAGCTGAGGTGGAGCCGCCAGAGGAGCAACAACAAGCTGAAGAGGTTCATGAAGAACCTATGAGCATAGCACAGACAAGACCAAGAAGAGTTATCAAGCCCCCTCAACGGTTAGGTTGGGAGGATGAGGCCTTCTATGCACTTTTAATTAGCGAAGAAGATCCATCAACTTTCAAAGAAGCTTTAGAAAGTAAAGAGCGGCAAGAATGGATGGCTGCTATGTCGGAAGAGATGACATCTCTTCACAAGAACTCTGCTTGGGTGTTAGTTCCTAAACCCAAAGATCAAAGGATCATCGGTTCCAAGTGGATTTATCGGAAGAAAGAAAGCTTAAGTGAGATGGAGGCACCTACTTACAAAGCAAGGTTAGTTGCAAAGGGGTTCTCACAAATAGAGGGAATCGATATGATAAAATATTCTCTCCAGTGGTCAAGCATACATCTATTAGGGTGTTGCTATCTCTTGTAGCACAGCATGACATGGAGGTTGAACAGCTTGATGTGAAGACGGCATTTTTTCACGGAGATTTGGAGGAAACTATCTATATGACACAACCAGAAGGATATGTTGAAGCAGGAAAGGAAAATCATGTATGCAGATTGAAGAAGTATTTATATGGACTCAAGCAATCTCCGAGGCAGTGGTACAAACGCTTCGACTCGTTCATGCTCCAGAATGGCTACAAGAGAGGTAAGTATGATTGTTGCGTCTACTTACACACATTTGATGATGGTCACATAATCATCTTAATGCTTTATGTGGATGACATGTTGATTGCATGTCGGGATACGTCAAAGATAAATAAACTCAAAGAAATATTGAGTTCATAATTTGACATGAAGGATCTTGGTGCCGCCAAGAAGATCCTTGGAATGGAGATTAAGAGAGACCGGGATAACATGAGGTTATATCTTTCTCATAGCAAATATATCGGAAAGGTGATTGAGAAGTTTCATATGGTAAATGCTAAACCCGTATCCACTCCATTGGCTGCACATTTCAATTTAAGTGCAAAGCAAAGTCCGTCTACTGATGATGAAGTTCAAGAGATGAAGAAAATTCCGTATGCAAGCGCTGTTGGGTGCTTAATGTATGCGATGGTGTGCACAAGACCAGATCTCGCTCAAGCTATGAGCGTGATGTCAAAGTATATGTCAAATCCAGGAAGAGAGCATTGGCAAGCTGTCAAGTGGATTATCAGGTATTTAAAGGGCACCAGAAACAAAAGCATTATGTTTGAAAGACAACATGACGATGCGTGCATCACTGATTTTGTTGACTCCGATTATGCTGGAGATTTGGACAAGCGAAGGTCTACTACAGGCTATGTTTTCACTTGTGGTGGAGGACCAGTATCTTGGAGATCTATGCTCTAAAAGGTTAGTGCTTTGTCTACTACCGAAGCGGAGTACATGGCTTTGACAGAAGCTGCCAAGGAAGCTATATTGTTCAAGGGTTTGGCAAGTGATTTGGGGTTACAACAAGCTTTTGTAACAATTCAATGTGATAGTCAGAGTGTCATTTGTCTTGCAAAGAACCAGGTCTTTCATACAAGGTCAAAACACATTGAAGTCCGTTATCATCGGATTCGAGATTGGCTCAACAATGGAGAAGTCGAGGTGAAAAAAGTTCACACAGACGAGAATGCTTCTGACTTCTTAACAAAACCACTTACGGCTGAGAAGTTCAAGCATTGCTTAAGCTTACTAAATATGAAGAGCTGTTAGTTGGCATGTGCACTTAGCCACCAGAGGTGCGGGAAGGTGAGTTGGTACTCATCAAGGTGATGAAATTGCTTATAAATGAGCAACAGTTGTTCCAGAGTGTTGTGTCATCTCTGAAGATTTGGACATCTCGCCAAGGTGGAGATTGTTGGAGTTGGCTCAATTTCCAACTCATTTATTGTTGCGCAATTCTGCGTGTGACTTTTCGGATATGGTGCGGTCTTCTTCGAGCATGGTGCAGTCATACTTTGGGCTTGATATTCTACACGGAAGTTGTAGAGGTACATGCATATCTTTGAATGGTCAAGGAGACGAAGCATCATCAAAGGCCTATAAATAGGCAAGCTCATTATTGTAGAGCTGATCACTTGATCAAGCATCTTCTTCACTTGTTCTCTTGAAAGCATAGAGAGTGTGAGGGAAAGTCTCTTGTGTTAAGAGAATTTTAAAGTTGTGAGAGTTGTGTGGAAGTCGGCGTAGTCGGGTGTGCCAAGTGCCTTGTATCCTTATTGTTGATTCCACCATAGTGAAGCCTCCTCCGAGCCTCAAGCTCAACCCGTGATTTTTCCCTTTTGGGTTTTCCACGTAAATCTCGGTGTTCATCTGTGTTGCCTCTCTCTCTTTCTATTTTGTTTTTTTTTTTTTTTCTATTGCTATCTAGAACAAGATTCTGTTGTGACGTTGATCTTCACGCCAACAAATACTAAAAGGAATCCGGTCTGAATCTTAGTCTGAATTATTTTGAACTCATTTAATTTGAATTATCCTCCTTATCTTGTTAAGATTTGCTTTATCTCATCCAGCTTCTAGAAGTATATCTTTTGATTTTAAATTTGAAATTTGAAGATGATAATATATCCTTTCCTCCTTTTGATTTTAAATTGATTTAAATTGAAATTCAAATTTAGATAGGATTAGAGATAAAATAGAAGCTTCTTGTATCGTTATCTTCTCATTTAACTAACTACACGCCATAATAAAAAAGAGGATTAAATAAAAATATTAAATAAAGAATAATCAAGAATAAATATTCAAATTTGATGATAATAATGCAAAATTGAGAAGCAATCATCTACATTATCTACTTTTATGGGAATTCCATCCTTTGACATGGTTTATAGGTTCAGTGGTGTGAATAAGGCTGTGGTTTTTCCTGCGACAATGTTCTTGTATCCAAGACAATATATATATTAGTTTGATTCCTGGCAGCCTCATTTTGCGATTCCTCGAACAACTACGCATGCTCTTCCTTTAACTATTATATTCCAAGAGAACATGATTTCCTTGCTCTGGTTATAATAGCTTGAGCAAGAACTTCATAATGATTTCTAAGTTTAGCTCGAATATTCTTCTCCCTCTTTAGATGACCATTATAATTTTCTGATACAGTCTCTTGTAAAGTTTGGTTGATATAGAGCTCGCGACAATGCTTCTCGTATTTCTTCTCCTTAAACTCGATACAAGTCTTTGAGTGGGTTTCTCTTTTGCAAGATATACTTTTGCATCCACGATGTCTGGAATCTTCGACAACATTTGTTCTCTCATTCAGCCATTGAACTACCTAAAGAGCACTTTCCAGTTTATACACACACATATCTTCCACATCTACAACTTGGTCTGCATACGTGTTTATGGCAGACAATCCCTACATATATACAAAATCAAAATTTGCAAGGAACTTATAATTTGTCCAAATGACACAAGGGTTGTTTTTCTACTTCCTCAACTGACCTGATCCAGTACGAGTCATATTGGGTCCATCTCAGAGGGGGACATATAATGAGTATAGTATTATTGTGGTCTAATGGACCTACGGCTAGGCAAGACAGAGAAAGTAACCTTTGCTTGAAGTACGTGCACTAAGTATTATTCGAGGACAACTAAGATTGAATATGTGGGAGATCTCTTATCTTCTCTAAGAAGGATCCATCGATCAGAATCTTTCCCAGTAAGCATTCTCAGTGTCCAGCTCAACAACCTCCTAACTAACTAATACCATTCCTAAACGGTCGGACTTCGTCTATAAATATACGGAGGAGACCCCTTAGAGGGAGGTATGAGATTCTTCACATAGCTCTACAATTAATTTGTTTCCCCTTTTCTTTTATTGACTTGATCATCGGAGGGGCTTCGCTGAGCCGAAGACCTGGCGATGCTAACCCTTCTCGGTGGCTGCAGGGAATTGGAGGAGATAAGACATATTCGAGATCGTTTGCTCTCTTCCCATCTCAGAATTAAAACTCATAAGGTATACTAATACTAAAAGATGATAATAACTTTTTCTGTGTATTTTTGTATATTTAGATTACATGATGGATAAATAGATTTACAAATTTTATGACCATGCATCTATGATCATAAAACATTTGGAAAGAAAGTAATTCAATTCAATAAGCTTAACTTTCAAAAACCCTTGTATCACAAAGGTGTCATTGCAAGCTCTCCTATTTTATTGGCATTTTATTGGTTGCAGATAAACCTCTATTATCTTATGGTGGGGCTGTGTCAAATCTAAGAAAATGTATAGTTTGGTTACCAAATATAATAAAACAAGCGTGTATCCTGTTAAACCCAATGGAACATGGGAGTCTTTTGCCGAGACTTAACATCACAAGTGGTTCTTCTATAATTTAACATTCAGTAATTATGTGAAGCTGATGTTGAGGCATTCTTCTTTCAGGATAGAAGAAAATAGAGAACAAAATAATATGTTTAAAATGGGCTAAACTTTTTACGTAATGCACCATGTAATTTTTGGCTTGTCCCTTTCTGATTGGAGTTTTACGCGTAGAGTCAAATAAAATAGGTTTCTCTTTTCTTTTATCCTTTTCTTTTCTTTTATTATTTAAGAAATGAGCAAGATTTTCCAACAGAGCTTTGCTACGTATGCTTTGAGGTGCATTGCCCCGCAAGAGCACAACAAAACAGTTTAGCTGCTGGCATGACATTTCAGTTATTGTAGCTGGCTAGGATTGAAGAGCGTGTAGTTACTTGATTTTTAATTTTTAACTTTAACAGAGTGGGTCTTATATTCGAATATTATAGGGATGTATTTGAGTGAGAAAGACTCGGCCTTAAATCCTTCCGAAATGACACAAGTCTATGTAAACTTGTATCGAGCTCGAATCCTTCCACTAAAATACTAACATCCGACATTCAAATACAAGATCCACTCCATTAAATTTGATCTATATTATTTAAAGTAATTAAAAATAAAAAATCAAGTGTTTTGAATATTTTTTTCCCATCCTTCAAGTGGCGCAAAATTGACGGTCGAAGGAAGTGATTTGATTAGATGGTATGTCTTTAGACATACAAATTCTTGATCCGGTTATTTAATCATGATCTAGACAATTAATAACCCCTACAAACTAATTTTTTTGGGTTTCAAATGTTCTACACCGTTAAACTAATCAACTCGCTACTTATGTCATCCGTTTTTTTCTTACTTGATACATGGGCAAAAAATATTTAAAATATTTGATTTTTTGTCTATAAGTATTTGAAATAATATAGATCAACTTCAAAAGAATGGATCATATATTCGAATGTCCTAGGGTTGTATTTGAGTGGGAATCACTCGACCTCGAATCCTTCCGAAATGACACAAGTCTAGCTCGAATCCTTCCGCTCAAATACAACCCTCCGATATTTGAATACAAGATCTACTCTGTTGAAGTTGATGCATATTATTTCAAGTATCTCTAAACAAAAAATCAAATGTTTTGAATACTTTTTGCCCATCCATCAAGTGGCGCAAAATGGACAAACGAAAATAGTGAGTTGGTTAGATTTATGTCTTTAGACATACAAATTCTCAATCCGGCCATTTGATCATGATCTAAACATTTTAAATCCCTCCAAATCAAGTTTTATTAGGTTTCAAATGTTCTATATCGTTAAACTAATCAACTCACTATTTAGGACGTCCGTTTTTTTCCCTACTTGATGCGTGGGAAAAAAGTTTTTAAAATACATGATTTTTGGTTTATAGATACTTGAAATAATATAGATCTACTTCAATGGAGTGGATCTTGTATTCGGATATCGTAGGGTGGTATTTAAGTGGGAAGGATTCGATCTCGAATCCTTCTGGAATGAGACAAGTCTCTCTCTCTCTCTCTATGTGTGTGTGTAAATCTTCAAATGAGAAACTTTCTCAAAATATGCTTCGTGAGAAAATCATATAGGAGCGATTCCGTGAATGATCCGAATCGTTCATTTTGATCTACATATTCTAATTAGGTTATCAATAAAATATCACGCGATTCCGAGCATTTTTACCCATGCATCAAATGACATCTTTATTCTACGGTGAAATAATGTATGTTTGGTAACCACTTGTTGCATGAGTAAAAAGGCATGGAATCGCTTGATTTTTTTATTGATTGCCTAAATAAAATATGTAGATGAGAATGAACGGTCAAATCATTCACTTAATCACTCTTATATGATTTTCTCACGATCTTTGTGTGAGATAGTTTCTACACGAAAACCTCTAATATTGGGGGGGAAAAAAAAGACAAAAAAACACATGCCCTCTGTGACTGGACCTTGCTATAATTCAAACTTGGATTTCCTTCATTGAGAGTGTCCTAGTCTTGTTGCATAGAAAAAAGGACAAAAATAGTAATTATCTTCCTTATGTTTGTCATTTCCATGCAAAATTATTTCCAGCCCCTTTGTCACCTACTTTATAAGCCTCCCGCATCTGTCATCCCTCTACACCATCAAAGTGGCATCAGAGTGCGGTATGATCTAGTCGGGCCAATCCCAGGTCATTTATAACATGGCAAACATGACCCAGCTGCAGATTCCAAAGCTATCAAAAATTAGACAAGAAGACAAGCCGCACAAAAGAAGTTTCAAAGTGGGAATGTCAAGACTTGAGCTTGTCCACACACATCGCAGGTCCATTTGAACTAGTCAAGCTTAGAGGAAATAGGTATTTCATGACATTTGTTGATGGTTATAGCCGTTATAGAAGGAAAACTTGGATCTACTTCCTGAAGGAGAAATAAGAGGCACTAGAGAAATTCAAAAAAATTTAAGGAGATGATAGAGAAGCAAAGAAGCTAGCACATTAAGACGCTCTAATTTGGTCATGGTGGAGAAGTATAATTCAAAGGCATTCGACGACTTCAACAAGATGAACATGACACTTCATCATCTCACTATTGCATACACATCGCAACAAAACAACATATAGCGGAGCAGAAGAATCGAACCATTCTTGACATGGTCAAAAGCATGTTCAAGAGCAAGTACCTACTGAGCACTTTCTAGGCTGAAGCTCTAGATTTTGTGGTATATTTTCTCAATCATTGTTTGACAAAGCGCTTCAAGTTCAAGACACCGCTGGAGATGTGGAGCAGCCTCAAACAAGTGCCAACCACTTGAAGATGTTCTGGTGCATTGCATATGCAAACATTCGGGATCAAATAAGAAATAAGCTAGAAGATGGAGGGAAGTGCATCTCATCTGCTATGAAAGGAGAACTAAAGTATGTTGGAATCCCACTAACACATAACAACACTAGAGAATAGTCACTGATTGTAAAATAAAAGAGCAATGAATTATCGTGTACCTTTGGGCTAATGGGTCGTGTCCACGAGGAGGAATGCGATAGAAGTTTTTCGGTGTTTTTGTTAAGTAACAAAGAATGAAGTTGGTGTCTTTCTTTTAAATTGAAAAAGAGAAGGGAGATGATTAAAAGAAAAATTACAAATTTAGAGAAGGCTTTGAAAAAGGTGATTTTTTATAAAGCTTGAAGAGTGATTTGTTGTTTTTTAATATACGAAGAAGATCTGGGCTCACTGTCTCACTACTCAACGATGTGTTCTTCTCTTGAAATTCTTAGTGCCTCAACTAGATCATATGTCAAAACATAAGATTGAGTTTAGAAAGTTTTAAGTAAAACACATAAGATAGTTTGAAAAAGTTAACTCTTTTCTTTAAGAAATCGTCTTGAAGTGAATATTAAATCATCAAGTAGTTCAAGTATGAGATAAAAACAAGTTCAAGAGACGTTTTAAAAGAAGTAGAAGTTTAAAAATCCAAACCCATCCTCATGTGCCTTCAAGAACACTTTCAATAAGAAAGGTTTAGTTTAGGCATGCAAATGATTCATTAGGTCTTTTCATTAAAACCATTCAAAAAGAAGAAGGATCGAAGAAAGGAAGAATAGTGAGCCCAAAAAACTAATTTAGCTACTCATGAAAGACGAAAAACAATGCAAGTAAATAAAGTTAGACATACCGTGAAATGGAGTGGAAGAAGAGAAAGCTTGATCCTTTTATTGATGTCACTTCAATCTTCAGAATACAATCGCTCAATTCCTCTCTCTCACTGGTATTTGAACTAAACTACAAATTACAAAACAGAGTTACAACTTCTATATTATCTAACAAAGAGCCTAAAACCTTAAAAACAAAGAGAAAAACATAATCTAAGTTCCGGTCCCTTTTTCAGTACAAAACCCTGTCTTTTATAGGCAAAACCCCAGAGGAAAAGGAGTGAGGAGATAAAGGGAGCAAACGCTCCTCTTATCTCCACCAACAAGCCGCGAATTCGCGGCTTGGGCCCCGGATCCGCGGCCAGGATGTGGCCAAGTGGCCACATCCCGGTGGAGATGCGATTGGCGTGGGCTTAGACTCCCTTTTGTCCTGCTGGATTCACTGTTTTAACTCCTGGATTTGACGAAACGATCTTTGATTGTTGGCTTTAACAACTTGATTTGGGAAGATCCATTTCATCCGGTTTTCAACCTCTCTGATTTGTCAAGATCTACCCTGATTTCTTGATTTTGAATTTATTCTGAATTAAATCAGAATTTGATGGGCTTTTGGGTTCGTTTCTCTTTCCTATCCTTTAGCAATGGGCCTGCATTTTATAAAGAAAAATATGACTTATTAATATGATGTATTTAGATAATAAGCATGATAATGTGACAATATGTATGTAATATACGTGACCGATCACACCCCCACACTTATCTTTTGCTCGCCCTCGAGCAAAACATCAAACTAATCCAAATTAATTATTAGACCACTTTCGCAGGTCACTCGATTGCATTGAGCATGTGCAACAAGCCGTTAAACCTCTAGATTACCCTTAGAGGACGAGTTTTGTCTCGTGAGGGTTTTCAGTGGATTGCACCCACAAAATCCATAAAGAAAGAAAAAAAATATTAGTATTTTCAAAAAGCATTTTGAAAAGAGAAAATATTTGAAGTATATTTGTAATAGTTCAAGTAATTTATAAGTTATAGGAATATCGAACTTTTCATTCCTAAACTTAGTCTCTATTTAAAAACATGTCATCAATTAAAGTAAGGAGTCAAATTGTATTTTTCATCTAGTCTATTACTTTACCCCGAGTCATATGCATCTTCGTGACCGTGAAGTTTGACTAAGGGTTCTTTAACATTAACTCCTATACCTTATTTATATTTATTTTTGGTGATATTTATTCCTCAATTCTATTAGACTTTCTAATTTGCCCATGTAACGAGCTTTTAGTCGGTGACACCCAAACTGGACAGTCTTAGGGCACCAGGTGAGAAAACACCCCTAAGGACTTAAGCACTCGAGCAGACAAGGCCACAAAACCAAGGGTTTTTATTTATAAGTACCCCTTTTAGGCGTGAATACTTATGCTTCATGAGGCACAAATACCCAGCTTAATCAGAGGATTTATATATATATTTTTTCAAACTTATCTAATTATTTTTTGTATAAATACCAAGGCTTTCTTAGGCCAAAGCACCTAGCTAATCAATAATTAGATTTGTTTATTTTTCATAGATATACATATATATATTTTTTCTTTTTTTTATAAGGCATAAGAGTCTCTGTTTTTGAACCCTAAGTGTGTAAGTGTATAAAGTGTGCATCTTTCATCAAGGTAAAGATCAAGACTAAATTACTTTCACAAATTTTCTTCCTAACCTTAAAAATCAGACAAGTCATCTTATTTTGACCAAGTGTAAGAAATCCTAATTATGATTTTCCTATTCCTTAAAATTGACTTAATTTCTTACAAAAAATATATCAAAATATTGTTCTTACCATTCAAAAAGTTATATATATATATATATATATATTTCTTTGTTTTCTTCTCTTTTTTTTTTGTTATATTAGTCATGTCCTCCCCCACACTTATTCATGCACTGTCCCCAATGTATGAAAGAAATGTATAGATGCATGAAATGAAATGTAAAAGAGGTGTATATATTATACAAAAATATGTACAACATCAAGTTTCTCCCACGCCTACATCTTTTTCGGTCTATCCCTCTAGCTCTCTTCCCATCATTCCAATGGGTCCTCTTTATAGGGCATAGTGGGGAGGCTAATTTTTTTGTCATTTTAGCTCTCTTCCTCCCCAGTCTTACCTTCTTTAGGTTTTTCTTCCTCATATTTCTACATTCATTATTCAAAAATTGATCTCCACCACACTTTTCAGTTGGAACTTCCTCACTATGAATGCTTAAGAATTCTAACTCAGTTCCATATATCTCCTCAAACCTTAGGTCAACATTCCCCTGAAGATGTGTAATTAACCAAAATATCCCTAGTTGTTTCATCCAAACACATGAGTTCTTCTTCGAAGAGGTTTTTAAAGAGTATGTCAATCGGAGGTTCTTGAATTATATTCTCATGCGATATATTATTGGTTGGCTCAGCGAAAGTGAAGATATTCAAATCAAATTTCCTTTTTTTAAAGGGGACTCTAAAATTAGGATCTCTGACATATGCCTTATCATTAAGATAATCACATTCATTCTTAAATAATTCATCAAGAAACAGAGACTTATTCTCTATACCTTCACTTTCTTTATCACAATTATTTTCAATAAAGTTTACCTCAAATGTTTGGTCTCATATCTTACGAGGTTGTTTTTCTAGGTTGAAGACATTGACTTCTCTAGTTATATCCACAAAGGTTAATCTCATAGACCCATTCCTACAATTAATAATAGCATTGGCAGTAGTTTGAGCTAACTCTCCGACCCGGATAAGGACATCATTAATTTCTCCCTTTGGAACTTTCACAGAACGGTCAGCCAATTGAATTGTGACTCGAGTTGGACTAAGATCGCCGAACCTGAGTTGTTGATAAACTGAGAATGGAAGCAGGTTGATACTCGCTCCCAAGTCAAGAAGTGCGTGACTAATCTCGGCTTGTCCTATAGTGCAAGTAATGGTGGGACAACCCGGATCCTTATACTTGACAGGGATTGAATCCGACAGTAGCTCACTAATGTTAGTGGCTAAGAAGATTTTTTGGGTACATTAGTCTTTCTCTTCTTGGTGCACATGTCCTTAAGAAATTTTGCATAGGATGGGACTTGTTGGATGGCAACAAGGAGTGGCACATTTATCTTCACTTGGTTGAAGATCTCAATTATTTTATCCATGTGTAGATTCTGCTTGTTGTTCTTTAGCCTATTAGGAAATGGTATTATAAACTTGTACACCTGACTGGTTGACTTATCTGTTTCAGATTCGTCAAATTTGGAATGATTGGGACTAGATGAGGTGGATGCTAGAGTATGATTGTGCTGACTGGGAGTGGGTGAGTTGACACTTGGTTATCAACTTTCTTTTCCGACCTCAATGTATGAAAAATATTACATTGATTCAATGATTGATCCTCAACCAAATGAGCTTGTTGAGAATTCCTAGGATTCATAATTGGTTGACTGGGTAAGGTACCCTTTTGCCTCTCATGTTGTGAATTGGCTAACTGGCTCATTTGACCCCCTAACCTCTGTATTGTTTGCTTGAGGGAGTCTTGGTTCTTCATGTACCTTTCCATATTTCTCTCAAAATCAGTCATTCTCCTTTCAAGTTGAGGATCTGGAAGGAAGATGGTGGAGCTTGGTTGGGAAAATTTTGTTGATAATTTGAAAATTTGTTGGGAGAATTGTGAGAGTAATTTGAAAAGTTGGATTGATGATTGGAAGAATTATTGGGATGATGGAAGTGGCTTGCTTGGTTCGACCGTGGGTGGTCATTGTTGTGTTGGCTCCATGAGAAATTTGGGTGATTTCTCCAGCCAGGATTGTACGTTAGAGCGTAAGGATCATTGTTCGGCCTTAAAAAGGCCGCATTCATCAGTTTGGAAAGTGTTGTTGTGCTTGAAACACAGGACACTCCTCAAACACATGATCATGGCCTGACAGTAAGTACAACCCGGAGCTGAAAATTAGTTTAGGCTGACTTGATTGACTGGACTTGGTTTCTTAGTTTCTAAAACTTCCAGTCTTCTCGCTAGGTTAGCTAACTTAGCCTCGTTAGCTATGGATGATTCAATTGAATGGAGACCTCCTTTTGAAGAGATGGAGTTTGGATTCCTAGAGCTTTCACTAGTAGGTTCCCATTGGATGGTCTTTTCAGCTAGATTCTTATATAAATCTCATCCTTCATACTCATCCTTCTGCAAGAATCCCCCTTGGCACATGCTTTCTAAAAGGGTCTTGGTTGAGTAGTCTAAACTGTCATAAAGAATTTGGTATTGTCGCCATTTCTCTATTCGATGATGAGGACATTAGACAAGGAGGTCTTTGAAGCGTTAAAAGTACCTCCAAAATGGTTCATTAAGTTCTTACTTGAATTGCATAAAATTTTTCCTAACGAGAGCGGTCTTATGAATTGGATAGAATTTCTTTAAGAAGACCTTGATGAAATCATCCCAGGATGTGATAGAGCCGGCCGCTAAGCTGTAGAGCCATTTCTTCGCTAAGTCCTTAAGAGCAAATGGGACAAATCTCAACCTAATCACATCATCTGCAAGGTGTGAGATTTTCATCATTAAGCATACTTTCTCAAATTCTCTTATGAAGAAATAAGCATCTTCGGACTCTAAGCCATGGAACTTAGGGAGTGTGTTGATAAACTGAGGCTTAAACTCAAAGTTGTATTCACCAACCGATGAAAGTTGGAAGCAGGATGGAAGTGATGTTCTAATGGGATAGAACCTATCCTGCAAAGATGTCGGTTGAGCCTTAACCGAATCTGGTCTTGGTTCGAACTTGGGCGGTGATGTGTTTCTAGTTAACCTAGATGAATTAGGGTCTCTTGACCATACTTGCATACCCAAACACAATCACAAACAAGTTCACCAATAGTCAAGAAGAGAAAACAACCAAGCCTAGTCTAAGGTAACCTTGACCTAGACAACTCCTAACTGGTTGATTATCCACAGGAGGTATAATGCAGACTTTGACCACAAGCTAATCATCCAGGTTAGGGCAAGATTGGTGGGAGGTATCTGCGCAAAAATGACGGGCCTAATTAAGCCAATCCACCAACCTTCAGGGTTTCGCCCCTCAATCCCTTTTCTAGACACTGATTTGGTAGGAGTCAAATTCTAACACCTTCCCCCTTAGGATAATCTCCTATTGAGTTCGAGATGTCCCTAAAGCCAACATCTATCAGATTTTACTTAGGCTTAGGTTGTGCGTGTTTGGAGATAGTTTGTGAGCTAAGGAAGGGTAATGACTTCCCTAACTTATCTTGATTTGGGTTTTGCCCTTAGAATTGATTGTGCAGAGTGTGCAAGATATAGAAAAGTAACATTCAAAAGCAAATATCACCCAAGAATGTTTCCTAAACTATATGTTATACATACGTACCTTGTCTCCAGCTATCTTCAATAGTAATTGTAAAAGAAATGTAATTAGACAAATGCCTAGAATGCAAGTCTAAACGTTTTTTAGGCAATTAACAATCACTCAAATTACTGTTGGATTCAAAACAGGGAGTGTGTATATCAAATATAGTAAGAATAATACACAAAAACTGTATTTTTGCAAAGCGGTATGTCCTGCAAAAAAAAGTTTTTTAGTAGTCCACAGATTTTCAAACTTGCCTTGCAATTTCTTAAAATTCTGTTTCCTACTTTCGAGAGTAGGGGCACAGAATAGCAAGTCTTCTCCTGCAAAACTTGAGTGCTAAATCTGAATCTTGACTTCCCTGAAACAAGACACCAAACTTATTAAAAATAAATACACCGTTCCCTCCCCGGCAACAACGCCAAAATTTGATTGTAAAATGAAAGAGCAATGAATTACCGTGTAGCTTTGGGCTAACGGGTCGTGTCCACGAGGAGGAATGCGATAGAAGCTTTTCGGTATTTTTGTTAAGTAACAAATAATGAAGTTGGTGTCGTTCTTTTAAGTTGAAAAAGTGAATGGAGAGAAGGGAGATGATTAAAAGAAAATTTGCAAATTTAGAGAAAGGTTTGGAAAAGGTGATTTTTTATAAAGCTTGAAGAGTGATTTGTTGTTTTTTAATATACGAAGAAGATCTGGGCTCACTATCTCACTACTCAACGATGTGTTCTTCCCTTGAAATCCTTAGTGCCTCAACTTGATCATAGGCCAAAACATAAGATTGAGTTTAGAAAGTTTTAAGCAAAGTACATAAGATAGTTTGGAAAAGTTAACTCTTTTCTTTAAGAAATCGTCTTGAAGTGAATATTAAATCATCAAGTAGTTCAAGTATGAGATAAAAACAAGTTCAAGAGACGTTTTTAAAAGAAGTAGAAGTTTAAAAATCTAAACCCATCCTCATGTGCTTTCAAGAACACTTTCAACAAGTTAGTTTAGGCATGCAAATGATTCATTGGGTCTTTTCGTTAAAACCATTCAAAAAGAAGAAGGATCGGAGAAAGGAATAATAGTGAGCCCAGAAAACTAATTTAGCTACTCATGAAAGACGAAAAGCAATGCAAGTAAATAAAGTAAGACATACCGTGAAATGGAGTGGAAGAAGAGAAAGCTTGATCCTTTTATTAATGTCACTTCAATTTTCAGAATACAATCACTCAATTTCTCTCTCTCTCTCTCTCTGTGGTATTTGAACTGAACTACAAATTACAAAACAGAGTTACAACTTCTATACTATGTAACAAGGAGCCTAAAACCTTAAAAACAAAGAGAAAAACTAAATCTAAGTTCCGGTCCCTTTTTCTGTACAAAACCCTGCCTTTTATAGGCAAAACCCCAGAGGGAAAGGAGTGAGGAGATAAGGGGAGCAAACGCTCCCCTTATCTCTACCAGCAAGCCGCGGATCCGCAGCTTGGGCCGCAGATCCGCGGCCAGGATATGGCCAAGTGGCCAGATCCTAGTGGAGATGCGGTTGGCGTGGGCTTAGACTCCCTTTTGTCTTGCTGGATTCACTGTTTCAACTCCTGGATTTGACGAAACGATCTTTGATTGTTGGCTTTAACCACTTGATTTGGGAAGATCCATTTCAACTAGTTTTCAACCTCTCTGATTTGCCATGATCTGCACTAATTTCTTGATTTCAAATTTATTCTGAATTAAATCAGAATTTGATGGGCTTTTGGGCTCGTTTCTCTTTCCTATCCTTTAGCAATGGGCCTGCATTTTATAAAGAAAAATAGGACTTATTAATATGATTTATTTAGATAATAAGCATGGTAATGTGACAATATGTATGCAATATACGTGACCGATCAGTCACCCAACGCACGAACAAGGAAAAAAAAAAGAAAGAGAGTGAGAACAGAAAACAAAAGAAAGAGAGTGAGAACACAATATTTAACGAGGTTCGACAAGTTGCTTACATCCTCGGGAAAAAAGGGTAGAAGATCTTATTAAATCAATCAAGTATAAAATACAAACAAAAGGGATAATACCCTTCTTTATATAGTCATAGAGTTTATGAAAATAAGAAAATCAACCACTTCGAATTTGGATTAGAAACGCACTCTGAATAAAATTTGGAAACCGCCCAGAGACCATATGCTATCGACAACCCGTTTGGCCTGTCCACAACCTCTGACAAACCTAACTCTCGGGAAAACACTGTCGACAGCCTAAAGGGCATGTCCAACCTCTGACAAACTCAACTCTCAGGAAAATACAAAGGGCATGTCGACAACAAAAGACCAACTCAGACAAATTCTGCTCTCTGGAAATTGTTGTCGGCAGCTCTTTTTCGTCTACTTTTAACAACCCGGTTCACCTGCAAATACGTATTAGGATATCTGCACTATTGTTTCCTTAACACTTCATCAAACTCTGTACCATTTTCCCCGATGAGTTAAAAAAAACTCTATTAACAAGATTTTACACTCTCTCTCCACAATCTCCATCTCGGTGAAGATTTCTCAAATATGAGCCAAACACAACATAATATCATGTCGACTCCAAAGGGCTTGCACTAGTGTGGTTGCCTACGTACCCCCTGCCCAGGAGATCAAGTCATCTGCAGTTCATCCAAACGAGCTCCACCGAGCTCAAGCAACTGGAAGCATATGGAGTAACTCCTTGCAATGTGCAGACTTCATACTCGGAACAACCTTGGTAAGCATATCGACGGGATTCTCCTTCGTATGAATCTTCTGTAACTTGATGTCACCCTCATCAAGAATCTCCCGAACAAAGTGGAACCTAGCTTCATTGTGCTTCGTCCTTGCATGATATACCTGTTTCTTTACCAAATAGATAGCACTCATGCTATCACAATTTATCTTCAACAGATCCTGATCAATCTCCAAGTCGTCGACAACCCTTGAAGCCAAATTGCCCCTTCATAGTCTCTGTCATGGCCATATACTCGGCCTCCATAGTAGACAATGAGACAGTAGATTGTAGAGTAGAATGCCAGTTGACCGGCGCTTGGGACAATATAAACACATATCCCGTTATAATCCGACGTTTGTCGATGTCGCCGACGTAGTCAGAATCAATGTATCTGATACACTCCTTCTTACCTGTAAAATTCTTTTTGAATACCAGACCAATATTTATGGTACCTTTGATGTACCGGAGTATCCACTTCACTGCCTCCCAATGACACCTGCCGAGATCGTTCATGTATCTGCGTACATTGAAATAGCTTGTGATAAATCGGGCCTTATACACACAATTGCTACATTAAACTACCAACAACACTAGCATAGGGTACAAGAGTCATGTACTCACGCTCTTCAACAGAAGTAGGAGACATAGTAGCTTTTATCTTGAAATGAGTAGCCAATGGTGTACTTACAGATTTCGTATCGCCGTGATGTTGAATTTCTGAAGTACCTTCTTCAAATATCCGTTTTGCGTCAAGATAACTTGCAACATCTCCGGTCTTGCTCAATCTCCATGTCTAATACCTTCTTTACCCCACCCAAGTTTTTTATCTCGAATTTGGATGACAAGTCTTTCTTCAGTATAACAATTGCAGATCTGCTCTTGAAACTAATGAGCATTCGTCCACATATAACAGTGGATAAATGTACTCTCCACTCGATAGCTTATTATAATACACACATAAGTCGTAATCACTTCGTGTGTACTTCTTGCCTCTTATGAAACTGTCGAAACGCTTGTACCACTGCCTTAGTGATTGCTTTAGTCCATAAATTGACTTCTTCAGCTTGCATACCATATTCTCCTTTCTTACAGTTTTGAACTCCATCGGTTGAGACATGTAGATCTCATCTTTACAATCGCCATGGAGAAAGACGATCTTCACGTCGACCTGATCAAATTCCAACTCATACTGTGCCACCAGTGCCAGTAAAATCTGAATAGATGAGTGCTTCACAACGGGTGAGAATACTTCATTGTAGTCAATGCCTTCTCGCTGTACGTAGTTTTTAGCTACCAATCTGGTTTTGTAGCATACATTATAATCATATGGAGATTCCTATTTCTTTGCAAATACCAACTTACAATCGATAGCCTCCTTTCCCTTGGGCAACTCTAACAGTTTTCAAGTGTCGTTCTTGTGTAGAGAACTCATATCTTCCATCATGACATCCTTTCATATCTTGAACTCCGAACTGATTTTAGATTCTCTGTATGTAGACGAGATTGCCTTCTTAACGATTGGGAGAGAATAGGCCACGATCATGTTAGTAGTGAGCCAACTGGGCTTACGTGGATTTCTCTGGGTTCTTCCAACTGCAATGATTCTTGGATATCACCGATTTTCTGTCCTTGATCCTCCTCATCATCAGCATTAGCATCCTGTTCAGATACCTGATCACTACCCTGTGTCACCAAGGTATGACCTCAAATGATACTGATCTGTCTAGAGACGGTGAAGTAGCATCACTCTCCACCTGCTACGATATCCTGTCGGTCGTCTGACTCCCCACCTGCTGAGAGTCTGTAGGCTTCACCATTGAAGTCTTATCGAACGTGATGTCTCTGCTTAAGTTAAATTTTCTGTCCTTCAGATTTCAAATTTTGTAGTCTTTTACTCCTTTCTTGAATCCTACGAACACACCTTTTCTCGCCGTTAGGTCCAACATGTCTTCCTTGACATGATAGTAGGTCGAACACCCAAATACCTATAGTGAATCATAATCCTGAGCCACTTTTCCTGACAAAACCTCTAGAAGAGTTTTATCTCCTATTGTAGATGAATGCCACCTGTTAACGAGATGCAAGCATACACTAATGCCTCAGCCCAAAATTTTGATATTCCATCGTTGGCTAACATGCACCGGACCTTCTCTAGTAAGGTCATGTTCGTCCTTTTTGCCACCCCATTTTGTTACGGTGTTACCTTTATTGTGGAGTAACTTTCTATGCTCTCATCACGGCATAGTTGTAGGAAAGGATCACTTGTATACTTTCTTTTGTTGTCTGAACAAAGTACCTTGATCTTCCTTTCTGTACTCTTCTCTATATTCTTCTTTCACTCCACAAACAACTCTAAGACTTTCCCTTTGTGCTTCATGGTATATACCCAATATCGCCTAGAGTAATCATCTATAAAAAATACAAAATAGTGGTTATCTCCAATAGATGCCATCTTGGTAGGTCACCAGACATCTGTGTGAACATAATTCAAAATCTCCTCGATGCAATGAGTCGCGGTGCCCACCTTGGTCTTCTTTCCAGTGATGCAATGTTCACAAAATTCTAATTTACAGGTAGGTACCAGTACCTTTCAATAAATCTTAATTTGTAAGAGCTTGCAAAGACTTTTCTCCTGTATGTCTGAACCTCATATGCCAGAGTTGGATGCAATCATTATCTGAATTTGTAGAAGTTTTCAGTTGTCCTGTAACCGTACTACCCTTCAAGTCGTAAAGGTTATTACGTCAGATGCCCTTCAAAACAACCATCGAGCCTTTAATCATCTTGAGAATACCATCTCTAATAGATACTTCAAAGCCCAATACTTCTAAGGCACCAACTGAGATAAGATTTCTTTTTAGTTGAGGTACATACCTCGCATCCTTCAATTCTCCCACCATCCTATCAAACATATTAAAAAGATAGGTTTAATGTCTACCCTAACTTATGCTAGATTTTTTTTTCTTTGTTTATTTGTTTCTTTTTTGTTTTTGCTTTTGATATTTTTGTGATATGGATTACAATTACAATTATTCTAATGCATATAGTGATTCATACTTCACACTGACCTCCCTTGATTCAGATATTACCAACCCGGCATTTCATAACTTTGACCAACTAAGTATGTCGGAATGGTCTTATCTGAATCAGTATATGCCCTAACCCCAGTATTATGAACAGGATTGAGATGATCATCACCATTCTTCACTGAGTCAGTGAGGATACTGTTGGCCCAGAGGCCTTCCACTCTAGTTTTGATGATGATTAACTCATGTAGTTATAGTTTACTAATAATCTTGTGGTGTTTAGTTTCAGATACTTGACCAAGATATTAGTAGGTGATTAGCTTCAACAAAGGAGTTTTGAAGCTTTCACATGGTGATTCAAGAGCTCGAGCGTTAAAGTTCATATCTAGCACTCGTTGGAGTCAAGCTCGGTGGATCACGTTTGGATCGAGTCGACTTGGAGACGGCGCTCTACAAGAAGACTTCGGTACAGTGTTTAGTTTATAGTTTAGATCCATTTGTTAAAGATTAGATAGTGTGATATGCTCAAGTTCACAACACACACACTTGTTTAAGTTTCATGTTTTGGTTTTCGGTTTTTGGTTTAACCGACCTTGGTTTTCATGAATAGATAGAATCAACAAAGTTACATGGTTTAATGTATATTAGATTTGTTCTATATACATCTATGCTTCAACATTTATACAAACTTAGTTTGATAGTCTATTTCATGAGTTTGGAGTTTTGGTATTTTAACAAAACTTATTTTTGATTTATAGTCAAAAACATTGATATATATCTTATATGTATATTGAATTATATCCATATACTATATGCCTAAAATGTTGTTTCAATATCATGTTTTTGTATTTGGATGAGTTTTGGACAAAACGTTTTTCCATTTCAAAAATCTAAGTTTTGGAAAATACGGAATTTGGTTTTCGGCAAAATTTTCAAAACACAAAAAGAGTTCAAAATGTTTGTAACTTGGTTTGATTTTTACTCAAACAAGTTTGTATTTCAAAGAGAATATAAGAACTTATTTTTGTGGATTTTTAGAGATTTTATGAGATTTATTTGGTAAATAAAAACCCAGTTTTCAAGTCTTGAATTTCTGTCTGCCAGGCCCTGGCGGTCGACTGACCGGTCGACCGGACCAGGAGCCGGTCGACCGGAGCGGTCGACCGGACGTGCACATAAACGTGCACAAGGTAATATCAGTTGGCCGGTCGACCGACTGAAGGCAACCCACTCTCGGGTTGCCCCGGTCGACCGGGCGGTGGACCGGCCAGAGAGCCGTTGCTCTCTGGTTCTGGGCACGGTCGACCGAGCGGTCGACCGGCAGGCTCAACGGTCAATTTTTTATCGTTGGCCAGTCGACCGGAAGGTCATTTCTGACCTTATCAGCTGCCAACGGGAAAATTTTTATGGGGCCTATTTATTTCCCATTTGAGAGAGATTTCTCCACAAGTTTTTAGAAAGAAAAATTCCTGATCTTCTTAAGTGTTTTAACACTTGTTTTTCAAAAGAGTTTTAGTTTTTAAAGATCAATCTTCATTGTTTTAAAAGTGTTTTGTTAATTCAAAGAAAATAGTCTTTTGGGAATTTGTTTTTGGTCTAAAAATTCTATATCTATTTGGAGATTTTCTCAAGTGATTTTCTTTGTTAAAAACACTTTGTTTTCTCACACTTGAGCATATCTTCTATCCTATCTATTAGGATCTTTGTTTTTGTGAGAAAGATATTGGTTTGTGGTCTTTTGATCACTAAGTTATAATCCCTCCTACTTTGTGTTATCCCTCTTGTGTAGAGGTTGAGTTTGGAGTGGTAGTTGGCTCTCTCTAGTGAGAGGTGGAGATTGTGTTTAGCTCCCTCTAGTGAGAGGTGGAGTTTGTGTTGGAATCCCTCAAGTGTGAGGTGATTGATTTGTATTGGCTAAGTGCCTACCCCTCTTGTGTGGGTGGTGTTTGTGTTGGTTGTACATTGCCTCTGTGAGAGGTTGTATTTGGTTGAGAGAAGAGTTGTGTACTCCCGATTGTATTTGCCCCAAATCCTCAGTGGAGGTTCCCTGTGTGGGAGTCCTGTGTGGACAAGTTAGTGGATTGGAAATCCTTCTGTGTGAAGGCGGGGACGTAAAGCTGTGTGCTCGAACCTCGAAATATATCTCGGTGTTTGCGTTTGATCCATTGACTCTAACTCTCTCTCTTTACTTTGTGCATTGATTCATATTGCCATATCATATACATGCTTGTGTGTTTGTGTGCCTCACTTGTGTTTAACCACGAGAGCTTCATATAGCACCTCAACTCTTATTCAGAGGAATCAAAAGGAGTTAGTCCATAGCCCTTTACTGGGAATTCGGCTACACTCGTTGGTTACATTAAGTGTGTTGCCTTTTAAGATTTTAATTTCTGCATTTTGCTTATTAGATTAGCCGTACACCTATTCACCCCCCTCTAGGTGTACTTACAATTGGTATCAGAGCCTACACTCCTGATATTTGGTTTAACCACCTAGGAGTGTGATCTTGGTTAGCTAATCTATCATTTGCATTTGCACATTTATATTGTTTACATACACTTATGGATTGCTTGACACCTCCTATGTTTGATACTTCCAACATTGTTTTTTGGAAGGCTACGATGTCCATGTACTTGAAAATTCTAGGCTTGCATGTTTTCCTTGCCGCTACTAAGAAATTCTATCTTGGTAATAGCAAGCATATAGAGGCCAATGCACAAGCCTTTGAGGCACTTAGAAGCACGCTTAATAAAGAATATTTGTGCTTAATTTCTAACTGTGATTCCGCCTTTGCAGTGTGAAACACGTTGACCTCCTCCAAGCTTCAACTGCCAATCCAAACGGAGGATGAATCTAGTAGAGAATCCGAGCAACAATGCTACATGGTCCAAGGGAATGACTCCCTTGAGGTATATTCGGAATCTCAATTAGATAGTGATGATGCTAGTTCTTCTTGTGATGACTATGTTGATCCAAATGCTTTGAATGAAGAACTTTCTATTGTTTGTGAAAAATTGCTTGAAAAATATAATCTTTTAAAAAGAAAAGTCTAGGACTTAACAATGAAAATAAAGATTTGCTTTCAAAACTAGACCTGATTTTACAAGAGAAAGAGGAGATTTCTAATGAAAGGGATTCATTGAAATCTAAACTTGAACTTGTCCTAAACGAGAATGAAGTTTTAAAAAATAAAAATGATTGCAATGATATTTTGAAGAAAAATGAGATCTTATCTTCAAAACTTGATTTTATTGTAAAAGAAAATGATTCTTTGAAAATCAAAATTATTTCTATTTCAAAGGATTTAGACTTGGTTTCTAAGAAAAATATTTCTTTGCAAAATGATATTGATTCACATGTTTGTCATGCTAGTGTAGCTTCACCTAGCTTCCTATTGCATGCACCTCTTCTTCTAGGATTGATAATGATATTTATTTGTTAAAGAAGAGTGTGGATTGTTTGGGCTCCACTTTGAGCCATTGTGCCATGAACCATACACGTTTGGAATCCATGTTTCGCAAGAAACAAATTCCATCTATGCATGCACACAAACCACGGCATACACATGCTCCTCACATACACACTCATAACACGATGTATGCTCATGTGTACACATGTACACATTGTGGACGTAAGGGTCACCTTGCTAAATTTTGCTATGATAAGATGCATGATTCAAATTTAGCAACTAAGTTTGTTTGGGTTAGGAAAGGTGCTAACCCCCATGGACCCAAAAGAGTGTGGGTACCAAAGACCACCCCTATTGTATTTGATGTAGATGTGGGCTCTCGCATGACATGAGAGTGATGGTACCTTGAGATGGATGCGTTCCGAGCTTTATGAGAACTATTTGGATGCATCACTTTCAAGGAGAGTTTGGTGGAAGGACCACCTTGTTTTGGAGACATGGAGAGTTGCCTCTTCGGTTTTGGTAACAATCTCTTACTCCTCATTTAGTGTTTACATGCTTTTCATTTCAATGATTTTAGCATGTTCTTGATGTTTCATGATTAGTATGTTATATGCCATGATATTTAGATTAGTGATATACATGTTTAGTTATTTGAGACACTCATGTTTAATATGGATTTATATCTTTGTGTTCTCACATTTGTTTTAACTAATGTGTATGTCCTAGATCTATGCATGTGCATATACATAATGATCATATGAGTTTTTGTTTTGATTTCTATGCTTCATGCTTTGATTACATGTTTAAATGTTATTTTTCATTAAAACTTAGGTATATACTTGTACAACTAGTGAGCCACAAATAGATCATTATATGTTTGTACTTGAAAGCTCATTTGTACTCATTAGATGATTAGTATAGCCTAGTTTTGATGATTCATGCATTTGACTTGTATTCCCACTTTGTACATGTTTTCATGTTTATATTTAGCTTCATGTATATGTCTATTTTGTCCAAACTAATAGTTATACTATACATCCTTGAGCCACTTGCCTTCATGCATATACTTTTGTGGACTCATTATGTTTGGATATGTATGTATACCTTAGTTTGTACATGACATACATATACCTTGAAGGTTTCTAGTTATGATGAAAATTAGATTTTCTTGATTTTCATGTTTTTAAGAAATTTCATATTGAGCCTAATTGCATATTCCCATGACTATGTCTTTCACAAAACTTGTACACTCACTTTATTTAATGTTTTCTCATGATTTTGTTTTCATGAGTATGATATATGCCTATATAGATTTTGAGTGTTTGGTGTTCATGTGATCTACATGTTTTTCATGGAATATATTTTTGTTTTATTCCTTGCTTGAAGGATTTCGTACTAGTTTACTATTTTTTCATATAACTAGTTCGTATTCTTCATTTTGGAAGAGTTTTCAATTATGCTAAACTATTTTCAAACCTATTTTTGAAAACCCTTTCCATTAAAGGGCGGTTGGTTGGGCGACCATGCCTTGTATGCTTATTATTGAAAATCCTTTTAATCATGTCCATGAAATGGGTGGTAGGTAATATGAGTTATACACTTGATCTTATTGTTTTCAATTGGTATCATTGGATCTTTTCAATTGGTATCACTATTGACATTCTTTTTATATACTCATATACTTTTCTATATATGTATGCTTACACTTCAAATAGTATTAATTTCGATTGGTATTAAATTTTTCATACATATATATATATATATATATATATATATATATATATATATATATATGCTTTATTTGTGCTTACTATATCTCTATATCCTTGAGCACAAATTTTAGTTATGCTAAGCTTGATTTCTTAAAATGATTATTATATTTCAATTGATTATGTTTCAATTGGTATCTTATACAAGTTTATGCATCATTTTATTTGGTATTTCATAAAGGGGGAGAAAATTTATATTTAACTTTTCAATTGGTTTTGTTTACCTTTGATATTTTACTCCCACACTTTATGTTCAAAATAATTTATTTACTTACAATTGGTATTTAAATTGGTATTTACTTACAATTGGTATCAATTGGTATTTAATTTATATTAAAACATTTGTTTTATGTACCTTCAATTGGTATGTTTTGTTTTATTGTTTGCAAATTAATATCATGACGCACTTAATTGATATATTTTTTTGAAATTGGTATCATAATGTTTTGTTTTGATTTCACCCCTTATTGATATTTTTTTATTTAAGACAAAAAGAGGGAGAACATTATTTTCTTTGACCCCTTTGTTGATGATTGACAAAAAGGGGGAGAAGTATTTGAGGTTATAATATGCATGTTTAAAGTATTTGAGTTTAATATGCATGTTTATTGTTTATTTGTAAGTTCATATCAAAAGTAGTTTCATTTTGATATTTTTTATTGTTGATATCAAAAAGCCTTTTATTGATTATCTTCCAATTAGTATATCAAGAATTTATATTGATTGGATTTTTTTTATTTTGATTGGTATCAAGAGCTTTCATGTTACTTAAGTTTTCACATTGAAATTTTTATTGGTATCAAGAGCAACTATTTAAAGAACATGTTTATTTAAAAAGAAAAAGAATTTATTTTAAAAGTTTAGTATCAAGAGCATGTTTAATTCATGTTTGGTATCAAGAGTATGTTCATTTCATTGTTTTATGCATGTTGATGCATATTCATATTTAGTATTCATTGCATATATTTAATGTTTATTGCTATGCATGAGCTAAAGGGGAGCTTCTTTGAAGCTTAACTTTAATCCATGCATATATAACTCCATGAGTTTTATCATCATCAAAAAGGGAGAGATTGTTGGCCCAGAGGCCTTCCACTCTAGTTTTAATGAAGATTAACTCATGTAGTTATAGTTTACTAATAATCTTGTGGTGTTTAGTTTTAAATACTTAATCAAGATATTAGTAGGTGATTAGCTTCAACAAAGGAGTTTTGAAGCTTTCACATGGTGATTCAAGAGCCCGAGCGTCAAAGTTCATATCTAGCACTTGTTGGAGTCAAGCTCAGTGGATCATGTTTGGATCGAGTTGACTTGGAGACAGCGCTCTACAAGAAGACTTCGGTACAATGTTTAGTTTATAGTTTAGATCCATTTGTTAACGATTAGATAGTGTGATATGCTCAAGTTCACAAAACACACACTTGTTTAAGTTTGATGTTTTGGTTTTCGGTTTTTGGTTTAACCGATCTTGGTTTTCATGAATAGATAGAATCAACAAAGTTACATGGTTTAATGTATATTAGATTTGTTCTATATACATCTATGCTTCAACTATTTATACAAACTTAGTTTGATAGTCTATTTCATGAGTTTGGAGTTTTGGTATTTTAACAAAACTTATTTTTGATTTATAGTCAAAAATATTGATATATATCTTATATGTATATTGGATTATATCCATATACTATATGCCTAAAATGTTGTCTATATCATGTTTTTGTATTTGGATGAGTTTTGGATAAAACGTTTTTCCATTTCAAAAATCTAAGGTTTGGAAAATACGGAATTTGGTTTGCGGCAAAATTTTCATAACACAAAAAGAGTTCAAAATGTTTGTAACTTGGTTTGATTTTTACTCAAACAAATTTGTATTTCAAAGAGAATATAAGAACTTATTTTTGTGGATTTTTAGAGATTTTATGGGATTTATTTAGTAAATAAAAACCCAGTTTTCAAGTCCTGAATTTCTGTCTGCCTGGCCCTGGCGGTCGACCGACCGGTCGACCAGACCAGGAGCCGATCGACCGGAGCGGTCGACCGGACATGCACATAAACGTGCACAAGGCCATATCAGTTGGCCGGTCGACCGAGCGGTCGACCGACTGAAGCCAACCCACTCTCGGGTTGCCCTGGTCGACCGGGTGATCGACCGGCCAGAGAGCCGTTGCTCTCAGTTCTGGGCACGGTCGACCGGGCGGTCGACCGGCAGGCTCAACGGTCAATTTTTTGACCTTTGGCCGGTCGATCGGCCGGTCGATCGGAAGGTCATTTCTGACCTTGTCTGCTGCCAACAGGCAAATTTTTATGGGGCCTATTTATACCCCATTTGAGAGAGATTTCTCCACAAGTTTTTAGAGAGAAAAATTCCTGATTTTTTTAAGTGTTTTAACACTTATTTTTCAAAAGAGTTTTAGTTTTTAAAGATCAATCTTCATTGTTTTAAAAGTGTTTTGTTAATTCAAAGAAAATAGTCTTTTGGGAATTTGTTTTTGCTCTAAAAATTCTATATCTATTTGGAGATCTTCCCAAGTGATTTTCTTTGTTAAAAACACTTTGTTTTCTCACACTTGAGCATATCTTCTATCCTATCTATTAGGATCTTTGTTTTTGTGAGAAAGAGATTGGTTTGTGGTCTTTTGATCACTAAGTTATAATCCCTCCTACTTTGTGTTATCCCTCTTGTGTAGAGGTTGATTTTGGAGTGGTGGTTGGCTCCCTCTAGTGAGAGGTGGAGATTGTGTTTAGCTCCCTCTAGTGAGAGGTGGAGTTTGTGTTGGAATCCCTCAAGTGTGAGGTGATTGATTTGTATTGGCTAAGTGCCTACCCCTCTTGTGTGAGGTGGTGTTTGTGTTGGTTGTGCATTGCCTCTGTGAGAGGTTGTATTTGGTTGAGAGAGGAGTTGTGTACTCCCGATTGTATTTGCCCCAAATCCTCAGTGGAGGTTCCCTGTGTGGGAGTCCTGTGTGGACAAGTTAGTGGATTGTAAATCCTTCTGTCTGAAGGCGGGGACGTAGAGCTGTGTGCTCGAACCTCGAAACATATCTGGTGTTTGCGTTTGATCCATTGACTCTAACTCTCTCTCTCTTTACTTTGTGCATTGATTCATATTGCCATATCATATACATGCTTGTGTGTTTGTGTGCCTCACTTGTGTTTAACCACGAGAGCTTCATATAGCGCCTCAACTCTTATTCAAAGGAATCAAGAGGAGTTAGTCCAAAGCCCTTCACCGGGAATTCGGCTACACTCGTTGGTTACATTAAGTGTGTTGCCTTTTAAGATTTTTAATTTCCGCATTTTGTTCATTAGATTAGCCGTACACCTATTCACCCCCCTCTAGGTGTACTTACAGATACAACTCTCCCGAGTCATACTATCAATAACTTGACCAACATTCAGCTTCTGATTGAGTTTTTACCTACACAAAAAAATACAGAATCTCCGAACTTAGAACAAATAGTGAAGTACTCAATACTACTGCAATAGAAAGTGGCTATGCGGGTCGTGATCCAAAAGGAGGGACTAGCGATGGAAGGTTTTTTAGCAAGTTCTCTTTTAAGTTACATTCAATGGTTAAAGATCTTCTATTAGTTCTTTAAAAGAAAATGAAAAATAAGTTAAAGTTAAGTTAAAAAGAAAGTGGTAGATTGAGAAGGTGGAGAAAATAGAAAATAGATATTTACAAAAAATTGAAAAGAGTGATAAAAGAGTTAGGTGTTGATGGTGTTGGTGATCTAAACTAAAGAATTAAAAGGAAAGAAAGAAAAGCTAAAAGAAATACTTACCTCCTTTGGTTGATGACTTATCTGGAACCCTTGCATGTTTTACCTTGCTTCAGAGGCTATCAATGCATAACCCATAAGATCGAGCTCAGTCCTCATTCACATTACATCATTAAGACGAACAAGAATGAAATGATACAGAATCTTGAGGAGGAGAACATCATCATGAAATATCGGTGGCACTCACACAAACATGGCTATATTGATGCTTCTAGGTTCACTTGGACATTAATAAAAATCAAAAAAGGAAAAGTAGAAATAGAAGAAGAACATATAAATAAGAAAAGCATGAAAATGTTACCTTTGATTACTTGTAGAAACGATGAAAGAAAGGAGGAGGTTACATCGGTGTCACTCTCAACATAAGTCTCTCTCTTACTTATATGAATCTCAGTCTAACCTTTTCTTACAAAGAAATAAAAAAATTACATAAAAAGAAAATAAAAACCTACACTAAAAAGAATAAAAAAGTGGCCTAAAATCTATCTCTGCTTGGTCGCTCCTTGTACGCTCTAAAAAATCCAGTATTTATAGGCAAAACCCAAGGGGGAGGAGCGTACGAAGATTGGGGGAGCAAACACTCCCCCACCTCCTCTAACAAAGCCGTGAAAACGTGGCTTTGGTTGCGTTTCCGCGGCCTAGGGGTGGCCAGGTGCCTACACCCAGGGGGCACACGTCTTTGGCTCCTCGATTTTCGTTTATCTTCAGCTGGATTTTCAGTTTAAGTCCAGGATTTTGACGAAACTGCCTTTGATCTTTGGCTTTAACCAATTGATTTTGGAAAATTTATTTTAATCAGTTTTTAACTTCTTTGATTTGCTATGATCTGCCCTGATTTTTTGATTTCAAATTAATCAGAATTTTGATGGGCCTTTGGGCTCGTTTCTCTTTCCTTTCCTTTAGCAATGGGCCTGCATATAAATTAAACAATAATTAGGATTAAAAGCAGAGTTTATTATATAATAAGTATGAGAATGTGACAATGAATGTACAATATCAGCGACCGATCAGCTTCGTATACTCAATTTCAATGTCAACCTATAGAAGAGAAATCTTCTTTAGAAAAGAGTTTCGAAGCCTTTCTTGAGTCAAGACAACTCCAAAGCTCGATGGACTCAAATTCTCAAGTCCAAAATCCTTACTCTATTTTTCAAGTCCCGTCATAACAAGAAGAACATACTGACTTCAAAAGGAGTATGGAATTCATGATTCAATTCCAAAGCGATCCTTTCGATATGATAGAAGCAAGACTTTGTTGATTAAAAAACATGCATAGGAATGAGGAAACTCTTTCTACTCAATCTTTGACTATTCTCGACACTTATAGTCATATTGATGAAGATCAATTCCAAAGCAATTCTTTTGATATGATAGAAGTAAGACTTAGTCTATTAGAAAACATGTGTATGCACGAGGAAACTCCCTCTACCCTTGACTATTCCCGACACTTCTAGACATATTGATGAAAATCATGAATCATGGTATCTTAACGATTTTGACCAAGATTCAATTTCACTACAAAATTTTAAACTTGACCAATATCAACCTATTGACGAATTGGCTAGTTTCATTTCAATGAAATTGAACTTGAACATGAATGTAAGCCCGACCCACAACTTTGTGATTTAATTTCAATTCTTGAATCTATGTTAACTCCGATATCCTTACCCAAGTTGGACCCATTTCTCGAGCCAATATTGATTCTTATATCCATAGATCTTAAAATTGAGCCACCTCTTTTAAATAGTCACATTTCATTGATAAGAAAAGAATGTGAAATTAAATTCTTTGATTTAGACTCAACTCTTGAATCAAAACCGACTCTCGAATCCAAAGTTGATTTTCTCGAGTTAGTAATGGTTCCCAAACCTATCACTCTTGAACTCAAGTCAACCATTCCACCAAGTCCATTCTTTTGTTGGACATAGGTATTGACCATAATGACTCAGAAATGATTTTTCAAGATTGGTCACGTAAAGGGAATAATTTTCATGACAGGATCTTACATGATCCTATTCATATTGGGGAAAATATGTAAATAGAAAAAAGGTAAATAAAGGTGAGTTCCGTGAACCATCACATTATCTTGATTTGATAGGAATGCTTGGCCCAATCTGACCATCATCGGAACCACTACCTTGAGGTAACATTTTCTTTCCCTTCCTTCTTTTTTACGCATTTATGCATTTATTTATACATTGAGGATAATGCATGAGCTAATATTGGAGGAGAGTTCTAACATAGCATAGGTTTAGATTTTCATTTTATTTTAAAAAAAGAAAAAAAAAGAGAATTTTTTTAACATTTTCTATACTTTTAAACTTTTTGAAAAAGAGAAACAATATTTTGACCTATTTTTTATAAGAAATTAAGTTAATTTTAAGGAATAGGAGAATCATAATTAGGATTTCTTATACTAGGTCAAAATAAAATTATTTGGTTGATTTTTAAAGTTAGAAAGAAAATTAAAAAAGTGCTTTAGTCTTAATTTTTACCTTGATAAAATATGCATACTTTATACACTTACACACTTAGGATTCAAAAAAAAATTCTCATGCCTTATTAAATAAATACATATATATATACAGTCGCCAGCTGAGAGTCCCTCTCAGCCTGCGGTGACGTGGCACATTATGAGCCACATAATTCGACAATCTAAAATGACGTCCCGCTTTTGAAAATAATTGAAATTACTAAAAGCTCCTATCGTTTGTCTTTTCTTAGAATGATGTATTAGTTTTATATTCTTTATTATTATTTTTTCTCCCCTTTTATATGTCTATCTCTCTGTGTCTCCTCACGCTATCAGATCTAGATTTTTGACTTGTAGAGAATGTCGTTCTAAAAAAGTAGAGCGGGATCAGATATTAATTTTAGTTGCAGACCTAGATCTCCAGCAGCTATTTTGACAGGTTCATTTTCCCTCTGGATGTCAGCTTCAATATTTTCATCGTGATTCTTCTCTTCTTCTTCTTCTTCCAAAGGAAAGCCTATCTGAAATTTTTCATCATCGGAAATATTGGCTATTCGATTTAAAATCTGAAAGACAAAATAAAATACACATAAATATATAACCAATCTATCAGAGATGCTACTGAAGTCGTAGGAAAAAAATTATTTTAAAAGCTATCCTTTTCATCAGGACTGCGACTTTGGTCGCATCATAATAATAAATTGTCAGATAAAATTGAATTTTGTGATCACAGTCGCAGTATGAAATTCCATTTTCAAACCATCTGTTTTACAAGACAGCGACCAAAGTCGCAGTCCAATTAAAATATATTAATAAAAAGACTGCGACCTTGGTCGCAAAAAATAAAAAATAAGTTATAAAATACTGCGACCAAGGTCGCAATGTTATCAAACAACTTTTCAAAAACACTGTTAGTACATAAGACTGCGACCAATGTCACAGTCTTCGGTCGCAGTCTTCTAACCATCTTAATTACTTAACTTTTGAGACCTTGTTCACTGCTTTAATTGACTGTCTCTTATTTCATAAGAATGTGACCATGGTCGCAGTATTCTATTTAGATTATTTAATAAAAAATATTATGACTAAGGCCGCATTGTTATCAATCAAAACATTCTCAAAGAGACTGCTGTTAAATAAGACTGCGAACGAAGTCGCAATCTTCTAATCATCTTAATTAATTAACTTACGAGATTATTGTCACTGCTTCAATTGACTGTGACTCTTATTTCATAAGAGTACGACCATGGTCGCAGTATTCTATTTAACTTAGCAAGGTCGAAAAAATACTGCGACCCTAATCGAAAAAATTAAAAAAAGGCTGTAACACTGCGACCAAAGGTCGCAATGTAAAATAAAAATAAATCTAAAAAGTGAAAATGATATTAAAAAATTGAAAGCCAAAATTTTTTTTTCAGAAACTGCGACTTCGATTGCAGTTTCAGAAAACAAAAAAATAAAATAAAATAAACTATTTCAAGTCGCAGTAATAGATTTTTATTGTGATTAAAATATCTTTAAAAAAAAACTTGAACATCAATGCGACCATGGTTGCATTCTTTTAAAATAATTTATTTTTCTAAAATTTAGTTATCAAGATCTGTAATTTTTTTGTTTGAAAAAACTCAAAATTTTAGATCTGTAATTTTTTTAGTGGAGGAACAGTTTTAGTCAGGTTAAAAGTGAAACAGAGGGTATTTTAGTAATTGGGCAACGAAAAGTGGTTGAGGGTCTTCTTTTACCGCCTAAATTTTTGACTTCTATGCGATTAATATGAATTCACGTCATGCCGGTGGGACGTGGCAACATAATAGCCACGAATTTGTCATTAATTTTGGCAAACAAAAACTAAAAACTTACCGCCCAAGTTAGTATCAGTCACTTCAACAATCACTTTAACAAAAATACCCTCCCTCAGAATTTTTTACTGTATGTAAAACCTTTCCTTTTAAAAAAATTTACAAATAGGAAATTATCAGTTGATCAATACAAAAAAATTAGTGCTATTGTTTCCCAATTTTCCGATCATTTTCGTTCAAAAATTTGTTTTTTTAAAAAATATCTGATAAAGATGGCGCCAAAGAAATCATCTGCGAAAAAAGGTAATGGGAAAACCCAGAAATTTTTTTAGGGTATGTAAATTTTAATAGTTATATTTTTCAGTTTTGAATCACTTTTTACTTTTTTTTAGAAATATTCCTATTTTAAGGTAGTTCGTGTTTGTTCAATTATTTATCTGAGCTTAAACTCTTGTTCAAACTGGGGTCGTTTAGGTTATCAAACGATCCCGAGCGAGCTTCCAACAAGCTCAAGCTGAGCCTTGATCTTTTTGAGCTTATTTATTATTCAAAACAATTAAAAATATATTTTTTAAATTATTTATGAAAATAATATAAACATTAAATTTTTAAGAAGTGGGCCATGACAACTTAGGAATACATTATTATTTTGAAGGGCATAATGCTTAAATCATATATTAACTTTTTATTTGCCACCTAACAATAACTACGACATTTTTTGACCAAAGCAAAGTGTAGCGGTCAGAATCTGGCCGCTCCCCAGGATAGCGACACGTGTCAGCAACACCATGGAACCATCAAGCAGACAACAAACTTGACATACCAATTGGCTCACCTTCAACCCCGTGGAGAGAGCGCCTCAGGCTTCGCCCCAATATTACATTCAACCCCGAGTAGAGAGTCATGGGCCTTGCCTTGAGTTCACATTCGACCCTGACGAAAGAACCCCGGACCCCTTCTTTTCCTCAACATTTACAACTACCATCCTCTTCCTGCCTCAGCTGGACACAGATCAATAGCAGGATTTCCCGAACCATAGAGGGATGATGATGCCACGATATCCCCACATTCTAAATAATTCCCTATTTCAGTGGGGCAGTTTTGGATATTAGCGGATACCTCGGCATGCCAATCCCAGCAATCAAACGCAGCAATCTGAGCTGTAATAGAAGGATATCAACATGCTAATCATGCAGATCAGAGAAATTTGCAACATCAGCCACAGAATAATTATACCCTTAGAGATCCAACAATAAGGGGACGAAAGAAATTGTATACAGAAAAAAAAGATAGTGAACTCGAGGCTGATGGTGCGAATTTCATAGTGAGTTTACTTTAATCTCTAGAAACATAGTGAATTTTCTCTCTAGAAACATAGTGTATTTTCTCTCTCCTCCCCGTGATTTTTTTCAAATTGGATTTTCACATAAATCTTTTGTCTTCACTTGTTCACTATGTTTGAAATCGGAAATCTATTCCAACCTAGTTAGATCCCCCATTCATTTATGGTGCGAGGTTGACCGCTCGACCAATCGCGTTGGAAAATCTCCAACACAAATTGGTGCTTTCATTAAGATCTGAGTCTAACTCTAAGATTTCTCCCCTACTAAACTCCTTCTCAAAAAAGCCTCTCCAACAAGTTATGGCCCCGAAAAACAGCTGACCACCAGTGAAGGGACCACCTTGATCGGCAAAAAGCAAGCACAAGAAAAGTAAATAGAGTGTGGGTCGAAATTACTGCTTTTGCGATTCTTCCATAGTAGCGAAGCGGCTATACGGGTCGTATCCACAAGAACGGGAGGCGATAGAAGCTTTACCGGTTGATTCACGTATTTGTTAAAGATTCTTCAAAGTTTTAAAGAATGAAAAGAAAAGAAACAAAGGATGAAAAGAGAAGTACGGTGAAATACAAAGAAGTGGGAAACATAGAAAAGAATGGTTTTTATAAGTTTGTTTTTATGTCCAAAACAAAGTGAAAGAGAAAGAAAACCCATGGCTACTAACTACTAATGACTCCACCAACATGCTAACCTCTTAGTGATAGTTGCCTCACATGTATCCTTGGCAATCACTAGTCCTTGTTCAAGAGCTTTACAAAGTATGACCCATATGTAACTCTTCACAACCCAACTCAACAAACAAGTTCAAGCTACACTTAAACCATCAATACTATAGAAAAGTAAGCATGGAGTAAATTAATGTTAGCTTGTTAGTGGTTAGGAAGTTAGAGTTAGATCCATCATCATGAGCCATCAATGGCTCTTGCAAGAGCAAGGCCAAATTAGATTCATGTGGATTATCATAAAGAAGTTAAACTAGTTGGTGGTTAGTAGTTAGTGCCATGAGAGAAAAGATTAGCTACGCATATAAAAGAGATTAGAGAGAAGAAAACATAGAGAGGTAAATAGAGCACTTTTTATAGATTGTCACCTTCTATTACAAGCACTCTTGTATTCCAAGCATGTACCACTCTCTCTCCCTATTACATGATCTACAAAATGAAATTACAATGGAGGAAGAAGGAGAAAAACTAACCTAAACTAAACTACAACATGGAACTCAAAACTACTCCTAACACTGTATCTCTCCTTCTCAGGAACCCCAGGGGGTATTTATAGGCGCCAAGGGAACAGGGGGCCAGGGGACAAGATGTGACCCGAAACGGCGCGCGCGGCGCGGCCGTATTGCCGCGGAAACGCGGCAAATGCCGCGTTTCTGCGGCATTACTTTGGCGGCGCGCGCAGCGCCGCCTGGTTGTCCCCCTGTCGGCTGGATCTTTTGGTTTCTGGTTTTGGCCGCGAAAACGCGGCAAAATGCCGCGTTTCCGCAGCTTTCCTTGAGTGGCGCGTGTGGCGCCGCCTGCTGCGTGCTGCGCTGTTGTTCCCCTGTCGGCTAAAGCTCCGGGTTCTGGTTTGGCTCTCCTGGTTTTGATAGAATCTGCTCTTTAGGTCAATAGCTATTTTAATAACCCTTTAATCACCAATTAAATGGTGATTTGGGTCATCTTCTTCATTTGCACACCATTAACCTAAGATCAAGCAAGCAAGATATTGTTAGCAGAATTTATTATCAAATAAATGTGAGAATGTGATGAAAATTATGCAAAATTAGAGACTAATCACACCCCCACACTTATCTTTTGCTCGTCCCGAGCAAAACAAAAAACTAAGAAAATTATTACACCACTTTCTTAGGTGACGCGATTGCACTGAGCATGTGCAATAAGCCGTTAAACCTCTAAGTTCTCCTTAGAGGAGGAGTTTTGTCTCCTGAGGGTTTTCAGCGGATTACACCCACAAAATCCATAAAGAAAGAAATCAAATGTTAGTATTTTGAAAATGCATTTTTGAAATAGAGAAAAGTGTTGAAGTATTTTTGCAAAAATATAAGTGATCCAAGGTTATAGGTTAACCAGAAATTAATCTTCCTTAAACTAAGTCAAATGCAAAATCTTGTTATAAATTAAATGTAAGAATTTAAAATTGAATTGACTTTTTGATCTTTTATAAAATTCTTAGAAAATATGCACTTTGTGAACTGTGAAGATTTTTGGGATATCGACTAAAACTTTCATGCCATTTATTTAATATATATATATATTTTTTTATTTGTTTATTTTTTTTTCCTTCCCTTAGTTTTCTTAGGCTTTCTTATTTACCCGGGTAGTGAGCCTTTAGCCGGTGGCTCCCAAACCGGATGGTCTTAGGGCACCAGATGAGAAAACATCCCTCGGACTTAAGGACTCGAGTAAGCAAGGCCACAAAACTAAAGGGGGTTTTTTATTTTTTGTTCACCATTTTAGATATGAATAATCATGCTTCCTGAGGCATAATTACCCAACTCCAATAAGTGATTTTTTTTTGTATATATATTTTTATGGCATTTCAGTCTTTGTTTCAATCCCAAAAATTGTGTAAGTGTGGAGTGCATAAATCTAAGGCAACAAATTAAGATCAAATTATCTTTTCAATTTTACTTTCTTATCCTAAAATTTAAACAAGATCTATTATTTTGACTCAGTTTAAAATTTCATAATTTTAGGTCTTCCTAATTTCTAAGATAATCTTAATTTTCTTAAAAATAAATCAAAACTATTTCTCTTGTTTCAAAAAGTTTTGTAAAAAGCAAAGAACAGTTTTTATAAAAGATTTTTTTGATTAAAAAGAAGTGTAAAAGAAAATATAAAACTAACTACGTTAGTGAACCCTCCCCGACACTTGTCTCATGCATGGTCCTCAATGCATCGTGAATGTGTAAATACATGAAACAAATGGAGAGGGAAGGAAAATTACCTCAAGGGGGTGGTTCCGGTGGTGGTCGGATTGGGCCAAGCGTGGCGACCCAATCAACATATCATGGATCATCCAGAAATCAACCAAGGACCATTTTAATATGACCCAATAAACGGATGATAGATTGAATGGTCTTATTGAAAAGTTTATCCCCATCTAATGGCCAAGTTTCAAAAATAATTACTGAGTCATTTTCTTCAACAGTCTTGTCCAACAATGAAGTGTGATTTTGAGAGATGAGTGATTTGGACTCAAATGGAGCAGGAACAAAAACTGATACCGACTCGGGAAGTTGACTCAGGTCAAGTCGAGAGTCAACAATGATTGTCGAAATTGGGTCAAAAACAGGGTCCAAACCAAAGAATTGATATTCACACACTTTCCCCAATAATGAAGTGTGATCAGGAGAGATTGGTGATTCTATTTCACGGTGTACTGGCACAGGATTCAATGTTGACTCCGGAATAGAGAAAGAATCTGGTAAAGATACCGGGGTCATTATTGAATCAAAAAGTAAAAAGGAATCATCTACTTGAGGTTCAGGATCACTTTCAGGTTCGATTTTAATTTCAGGAAAGGGATAACTTGCCAGAATGTCCAGGTGACTTTCATAACTTGGAGTTTGGTCAAGCTCAAATGTGTGTTCTGAAATTGAATCTGGATTTCCAAAATGACATGATTCATGGGTCCAATCAGTAGAGTTAGGGATATCAGAATCGGTCAAAGGTTGACAAGAAAGGCTTTCCTCACTCTCAGTGATCAATTCGCTCAAAAGTGAATCTAACCTACTGATAGGCCGTGTAACAGAATTTGGATTCGGAATCATGTCTTCCGTACTCTTTGTAATTGGTTCTTGAAAATATGAGTATGGAAGTTGATTTTGGAAATTATGGTGAAATTGTGAGTCCATCGGATTGTGCGGTTGCTGCTCGGACTCACGCAAGGGTTCCACACTCAAGTCCAGTATTGAAGTTTGTTCATTTTGAATAGGTGAGACTGGAAAAGATGAGTAGGACTCTTGAAAATTTTGTTGAGAGGATGAGTCCAACATGTTTTGCATTCTTTCACAACAGACTTCCAACGCTTTTCTAGTTCAGATTCTTCGTCAATTGGATGCTCTAGAAAAGGAGTATGTAGAGTTTGATGTGGGAAGGATGTGAATTAAGCAAATTTTGCATTTGTTGTAGGGACTCTTCTATACTCCTTTCCAATGATGATTTTTCTTCAATTGGTGGTTCAGGAAAAGGAGTATATGAATCAAAATTGGGGAACGAATATTGTGAAAATTGTGGACAAGATGGTTGAAAATTTGACTCGAGGTAGGTGAATCCCCATGAACTCGGTGAAGAGTTGAAATTATTTTGAAAATTAGGGTCATATGGTTGGGGATATGGGTCATATTGATTCGGATAATCCCAACCCGGCATATATGGTTGGTTCATGTTGTACATTGCCGGGTCAAAGTTATCCGAGTCAAATGAGGTCGGAGTGAAATATGGATTCATATTATGATTGAAAGAATTATTGTTGTTAAAATCCATTTCACAGTATACAAAAACAACAAACAAACAAATAAAGAAAAAGAAAAAGAAAACAAGCCTATGCTAGGGTTGACTTAGACCTAGACGACTCCTAACTGGTTAGACTGTCCACGGGGGATACATTGTCGGAAGCTGACCACGAGTTAATCGGCCAGGTAGGGGCAAGATCAGTGGGAGGTATCTGTGCCGGAGCAACGGGCCTAATTATGTCAAACCACCGTTCTTTGAGGTTTCGCCTCTCAATCCCCAACTTTAGACACCGATTTAGCAAGAGTCAAATTCTGACAACTTTCCCCTTAGGTCAATCTCCTAAATGAGTCCGAGATGTCCCTAGGGGCCAACATCTAGCAAATTTTATTAAGGCTTGGGTGTGTGAGTGGGGAGGTGATTTTTGGGCTAAGGGAGGGTAATAAATTCCCCACCTTATGTTGTCTTGGGTTTTGCCCTTAAGTTAAATTTGTGCAAGTGTGCAATATAGATAAGCATGAACACAAAAAAGCGAGTAAATCACTGAAGTGTTTGTCCTATACTATATGCAATGCCATATACACACCTCCTACAAGATCACAACAACATAAGAATAAAATACAGTATATTGGAATAAAATTGACACGTGCCTAGATGCAAATGTCTAAACCGTTTTAAAGCATCCAATTTCTGTATTTTAGTTCTTAAAATTATTTACAGTGTACAGGTAATATAAACAAAAATTAGCAGCAGAATATAAAAATATACAAGAATTACCCGACCACACTTGAGCAAGTGTGTGTTCTGCAATGCTAAAACTTTAACCTGCACACCAAAAAAATAAAGAAGAAAAGTTAGCAAACTTGTGAAATCAAACCGTTCTCATCCCCGGCAACGGCGCCAAAATTTGATCGGCAAAAAGCAAGCACAAGAAAAGTAAATAGAGTGTGGGTCGAAGTTACTGCTTTTGCGATTCTTCCGTAGTAGCGAAGTGGCTATACGGGTCGTATCCACAAGAACGGGAGGCGATAGAAGCTTTACCGGTTGATTCACGTGTTTGTTAAAGATTCTTCAAAGTTTTAAAGAATGAAAAGAAAAGAAACAAAGGATGAAAAGAGAAGTACGATGAAATACAAAGAAGTGGGAAACATAGAAAAGAATGGTTTTTATAAGTTTGTTTTTATGTCTAAAACAAAGTGAAAGAGAAAGAAAACCCATGGCTACTAACTACTAATGACTCCACCAACATGCTAACCTCTTAGTGATAGTTGCCTCACATGTATCCTTGGCAATCACTAGTCCTTGGTTCAAGAGCTTTACAAAGTATGACCCATATGTAACTCTTCACAACCCAACTCAACAAACAAGTTCAAGCTACACTTAAACCATCAATACTATAGAAAAGTAAGCATGGAGTAAATTAATGTTAGCTTGTTAGTGGTTAGGAAGTTAGAGTTAGATCCATCATCATGAGCCATCAATGGCTCTTGCAAGAGCAAGGCCAAATTAGATTCATGTGGATTATCATAAAAGAAGTTAAACTAGTTGGTGGTTAGTAGTTAGTGCCATGAGAGAAAAGATTAGCTACGCATATAAAAGAGATTAGAGAGAAGAAAACATAGAGAGGTAAAGAGAGCACTTTTTATAGATTGTCACCTTCTATTACAAGCACTCTTGTATTCCAAGCATGTACCACTCTCTCTCCCTATTACATGATCTACAAAATGGAAATTACAATGGAGGAAGAAGGAGAAAAACTAACCTAAACTAAACTACAACATGGAACTCAAAACTACTCCTAACTCTGTATCTCTCCTCCTCAGGAACCCCAGGGGGTATCTATAGGCGCCAAGGGAACAGGGGGCCAGGGGACAAGATGTGACCCGAAACGGCGCGCGCGGCGCGGCCGTATTGCCGCGGAAACGCGGCAAATGCCGTGTTTTCGCGGTATTACTTTGGCGGCGCGCGCAGCGCCGCCTGGTTGTCCCCCTGTCGGCTGGATCTTTTGGTTTCTGGTTTTGGCCGCGAAAACGCGGCAAAATGCCGCGTTTCCGCGGCTTTCCTTGGGCGGCGCGTGCGGCGCCGCCTTCTGCGTGCTGCGCTGTTGTTCCCCTGTCGGCTAAAGCTCCGGTTTCTGGTTTGGCTCTCCTGGTTTTGATAGAATCTGCTCTTTAGGTCAATAGCTATTTTAATAGCCCTTTAATCACCAATTAAATGGTGATTTGGGTCATCTTCTTCATTTGCACACCATTAACCTAAGATCAAGCAAGCGAGATATTATTAGCAGAATTTATTATCAAATAAATGGGAGAATGTGATGAAAATTATGCAAAATTAGAGACAAATCACACCTCCAGGGGCAAATCTGTTCCCACCGTTGGGACATCATTCTCCCGAACGACCTTAGCCCCATCATAGAAGATATTGTCTCTGTGCCTTCGCAAGGGGCAACCGAAGACATCCACCCGTCGTCAACTTATAAATCCCAACTCCTCCAAATGTTTGCTGACATGAAGGAGGAATTGGCAAAGTAGCAAGCTCTGTTTGACCGCGAATGTGGGCAAGCAGAATAGGATTGAGAAAGTGCTACCCGTGAATGAGAGGAGATGAAATGCCTAAATGACCAGCTCCTCACCCAGATCGCGGCCCTTCAGAACACCCAAGTACCGCTTCTGTCGCCAGAGAGAACCACAACTATGAAGGATACGAGCTGTGAGTAGTCTCAAAGTCAGAGACATCACAGAAGACCCTCTCCCTCTCGATTTGATTCAGCACCTCCGCTAGTATCAGGACAAGATGGTGATCCATTCTAGAAATGACTCCGTCTTCTGTCGGATCTTCCCCTCCAGATTGAAGGGGGTGGCCTTCGACTGTTCTACTCCCTTGCACCACGCTCAATCCACGGCTAACAAGTTGTTTCTCACTCAATACTCTTTCAGTCAAGAGTTCAACGAGAACAACCATCATCTCATCTCCATTAAGATGAGGCCCTCCAATAGCCTCAAGGCATATATTGGCTTCTTTCAGAATTAACTAGTCAAAGTACATAACAACAGTGAAGACACATCCACTTTCGAATTCATTAGCAGATTGTAGATCACTCACCCACTGTACAAGTATCTGGTGAAATACAACGTCACCTGTTGGAGCGAGGTCCTATACCGAGCCCCACTATACATCCAATTGGAGGAAGTAATGAGAAGATCCACCAACCTATATTTCAACTGAGACAGCAATGGGACAAAAATGAAGCCCCACTGCGGAGACCCCCCATTGACTGCCAGGGTCACGGACAGGGCGCTTTCAAGAAGCAACCATTTTCGTACCCTCAGTGAAACCAACCCCAACCCTGCCAAATATCTGACAGTTTCACCCCCTCTAAAGCTCCCAATCCAGGACATCTTCGAAACCATCAAGAGTCAACCCAGGGTGAAGGATTCGGAGGCAAAAACACGTGAACCTGCTCATCCCAGAGCAAGAGACTATTGTTCCTTCCACGACAGCCTGGGGACACTAAAATTTTCAATGTCGGTCCCTCCGTAAGTATCTTGAAGAAATTGTGCAATAGGGCGATCTCCGATAGTAATCCTCGCACCTGGAGCCTTCTTTGAGACATACAGTGATTGGTAGTGAAAAGTGCATTTTTATCATGACATTTACCATCACATTTTCATATTTATTCATATAATTCTGCACATTTACTAATATTTTATGATTTATTGTGTGCAGGCCTTGAGTTCTTATTTTAATAATAAATAAAGCCTAAAAGAAGCCCAAAAGCCCATATTCAAGCCCAAGTGCAAAAGTTGCAAATATCAATTGCCAAAATTACAAATACACAAGGGCCAAAGTTGCAAATACAAAGAAAGAGGGAAGGATAGACTTTTATTCAACCCTAAACACTTGCAGGAGGAGGATAAAAGCCAAAGAAGGAGAATTTAAGATCACAAATTCGTGGATAAAAGATTTGGGATCAAGGTAAATTGCTTCCCAAGTTATATCCAAATCAAAAGATTAAGAGCCAAGATGCAGCTTCCAGAAGAAAAAGCCCAGATGGACGGACCAGGAGAGGCCACGCGCCAAAGCGCGTGGCCAGCCGCCACTACCAGGCCGCGAAAACGCGGCCCAAGCCGCGTTTCCGCGGCAATCCTGTCAAATCTATCTACCTGTTTTCGTGGGAGAGTTGTGTTGGGACTCTACCTCCTTCTGCACCTATAAATACCCCTACAGTGCAACCGAGAAGGGCGTACAGCGAGCTATAGAGAAAAGGTTAGGGTTTTTAGGCTTTCTTCTAGTTTGTAGTTTAGGTTAGATTTTCGTTTTTCTTTTGTAATTTCTGTAACTGAGAGGAGAGGATGTTTTCATGGAGGAAGGAGATCTACTTGTACTGAGGGTGACAATCGGTGTAAGTTTTGCTCTTCTTCCATTGTTAAATAAATCGATTCGAGGTTCGTTTTTATTCTTTTATTGTTTTCTTCTTTTGTTCTTGTTTTCTTCTATTTGTTTCTCTCTAATGTTGTGTGGACCATGAGATCTGATTGCTTCGAGACTGCCTAGCCGAAGAAGAGCCCTTGATGGCTTATGGAGATGAACAAGCTTTCACTTGCCATTATTTTCTTTTCGTAGTGTAGATCCTGAAGGTGGACGATCCTATACGCCATACTTGTACGCCTTCCAAGAAAAGGTAAGTCGTCGCAACGGTTCAACGGTAAGCAGACTAAGAGGTAGGTATGTATAGTTTTTAGTTTTCTTTCTTTTATTTCTTTAGTTTAGATCACCATCTCCATCTTTCCAAATTCTTTTCCTCACTTTCATTGTAAATATCACTTCTTTTTCTCCATCTTCTTTCTTTCTAACTTAACTTTAAATTAATAAAAATATTAGAGATAACTTATTGACAAAGCTTCCATCGCTAGTCCCTCCCTGAGGATCACGACCCGCATAGCCACTGCTACCGCGGATTCGAATTGAGAACCTTGCACAACTTGTTCTAAATCTAATATTATTTATTTTGTGTGCAGGTAAAAACTCAATCAAAACATTGGTGCCGTTGCCGGGGAGGGACGGTAAGTTTTTCTCTAATAAAAAAATTAACTAATTCTTTTATTCTTTCTGTTTGCAGGTTTGGAGAACAGGAAAAATAACAAGGAGCAAGGACATATAGCAACTCTGTGCCTCTGTCCTCGAAGGCAGAGCAACAGAGCCTACTACAGTGCCGCAGAAACGCGGCAATTGCCGCGAAACCGCGGCCTGAGTAGTTCCCTACTGATCCATCTTTTTGCAGGTTGCTGCAAATTGCAATATCTGTCTACTGCTCTGTTAAACTTTGTTCTGTGATAACCCTGCTTACTGCTAATTAATCAACAGTAAAATACTTATTGTTAAAGATAAAAATTGATTAGACGTTTGCATATTAGGCACGTGTCTTTTCAATTCCTTTATTTTTACTGTTGAAGAGTGCTGGAGCAAGGTACGTTCGCATTGCATGTAGAATAGGACTCATCTCTTGGTTGATGCTTTGTGTGAATCTTATTTACATATTTTGTACACTTGCACAAATTTATTTTAAGGGCATAACCCATTAACAAGATAAGGTGGGGATTTCATCACCCTTCCTTAGCCCAAAAATCATATCCCAAGCACTCACTAACCCAAGCCTAACTTAAAATTAGTAGACGTTGGCCCTAGGGACATCTCAGACTCAATTAGGAGATTATCCTAAGGGGGAACGGTGTTGGAAATTGACTCCTGCCAAATCAGTGTCTAGGAAGGGGATTGAGGGCCGAAAGCCCGAAGATTGGTGGTTATTTAATTAAGGAACGTCTTTGACGGAAAACCTCCAACCACTCTTGCCCTGACCTTGATGATTAACTTGTGGTCAAAGTCTGCACCCTACCTCCCGTGGACAGTCTAACCAGTTAGGAGTCGTCTAGGTCATAGGTCTACCCTAACTTAGGTTAGAATTTTTTCTTTTTTGTTTGTTTATTTGTTTGTTTTCTTTTTCTTTGTTGTGTTAGTGTGATATGGCATATAATAATAATTTTTCCAATTTTAATCCATATTACACACCTAATTATTTTTCGGATATTACCAACCCGGCATATCACAACTTTGACCAACCTAGTGTGCCAGAATGGTCTTATCCGAATGAATATAACCCATACCCCCCATCTTATGACCATAATTTCCATAACAATTTCAACTCTTCACAGAGTTCATGGGGTTTCGATTCCCCCGAGTCCAATTTTCAACCGACTTGTCCTCCGTCTCCACCTTGTCCACAATATTCCCAAGATTCATACTCAGATCCACCCAGTCAGAATAGACTACCATCCATCCAGGAAATGATGAGTATGCATGAGTCCAAGCAACAATTACCATCAATCGCAGACATGATTATGCGTGAGTCCACCGACTCACAACTTCATCACGATTACACTTCATCCTTTCAAGTCCAATCACAACATGATGCACCTATCAACTATGAAAGGATGCTTGCAGCCATGACTCAGGCTAGATTAGCCCGTGATCATGATATAGATCTGATAGTTCAATCTTTACGTTCTCACCGTTTGGCCATTTCTGATATCGCTGACCACTCTCTTAGAGCCGACGAACCAAGTTGCTTTGGACAACAAGATTCTAATTCAGTGCCATCATGTGAACTTGCCGAAACTTCAAATTTTGATAACTTGGCAAGTTTTTCCTTTCCTGAAATAGAACTTGAGCATGAATATGATCATGATCTTCCACCCGGTGATTCAATTTTATTTATTGACTCAATAATGACTCCGGTGTCTCCACCTGATTTTACTTTTCCCGAGTCAACATTGGATCATGTGCCAATTCATCATGAATTTGAATCACCCATTTTGATGATCATATTGAACTTGATCAATTGTGCAATTTTGAAAGTCCCATGGATAAATTGGCAAGTTCTCATTTTTATAATATTGAGCTGAATGAGATATGTGACCTAAATTCTCAAATCTGTGATCAAATTCAAATTCCCGAATCATTATTGACTCCTGTTTTGTTACCCGACTTAAGTAATCTTTTAGAGTTAGTCTTGATTTCCACACCTATCATTCCTGAACTTGAATCACCAATATTGAGTCACATTCCATTGTGGGAAGATTATTGTGGACTTGAGCTTCAACTTATTGATTTGGACCCACTTCCTGAACTTAGCCCGACTCCTGAACCCTTACGTGATTTAAGTTTCTTTCCTGAGTCGATATTCGTTCCTGTACCTATGACGTCCAAGTCAATCATTCTATCTTTTCACACTCCATTTTGGGACAAGACGGTTGATACAATTGACTCTAAAATTAATTATGAAATTTAGAAATTTGATGGGGTGGCATTATTAAAAGATAATAATACATACATTTTAGTGGGTTATATAAGAAAATTTCTGGTGGGTTTCCCCGAATTCCACAAAAAGTAGATTGGGCCGCATTTCGTGGACCAATTAGACCACCACCGGAACCACCACCTTAAGGTAACTTCTGTCTTCCCTTGTTCTTTTTCATGCATATATGCATTCATTCATACATTGAGGACAATGCATGAGATAAGTGTGGGGGTAGGCTTTACTAACATACTAACATAGTTAGAAACTAACCAAAATTTGCTAATAAAAAAAATATATTATAAAAAGGACAATATTTTGACTTATCTTTTGAAAGAAATCTAAGTTAGTTTTAAGGATTAGGAAAATCATGATTAGAATTTCTAAAAACTTGGTCAAAATAAATAAATTGTTTAAATGTTAGGTATAGGAGGAGAAATTGAATAATTAATTAGTCTTGATTTTTACCTTAATGAAATTTGCATACCTAATGCATATCTAGGATTCTAAGACGAAGACCTTTGTGCCTCATATATATATAAAAAAAAAAAAAAAAAGAAAATCACTAATTAAGCTGATACATGTGCCTCAAGAAGCATAAGTATTCATGCCTAAAGGTGAGTAAATAAAATAAAGTCCTTATTTTGGGGCCTATTTCACTCGAATTTGAGTCCGCGGGGTGTTTTCTCACCTGGTGCCCTAAAGCCAACCGGTTTGGGAGTCATCGACTGTAAGTTTGTTACATGGGTGGATTAGAAAGCCTAAGGAAATTAAGAAAAAATTACTTATATATGTACTAACACATCTAATAGTCAATTAGTTAGGTATGAGGGCCTCAAGAAGCCTTGATACTTACACGAAAGAAAATTAGATGAGTTATACATATTAAAAAAAAAGAAAAAAGAAAAATACATATATATATATATATATAGAGGCATGAGAGTTCAAGTTAAGGAATTCCTAGTATAAATTTACAAGAATGCATATGACTTTTGGTAACGAAAAAGACTATACAAAAGTTCAATTTTGACCCTTACCTAAAATGGATAACAATTTACTTTATAAAGACTAAGTCTAAGAATGAATAAAAATGAGGATCCTAAAAACTTATAGATTACTTAGTCTTTTCAAAAGTATTTCAAATATTTCCTTTTTATGGATTTTGTGGGTGTAATCCGCTGAAAACCCTCACGAGACAACACTCGTCCTTTAGGGTAACCTACGGGTTTAACGGCTTGTTGCACATGCTAAGTGCAACCGTGATTCCTACGAAAGTGAGTTAGGTTAGATTAATTTTTCTTTTTCTTTTTCTTTGATTTTTACTCGAGGACGAGCAAAAAGATAAGTGTGGGGGTGTGATTGGTAATGAAAAGTGCATTTTTATCATGACATTTACCATCATATTTTCATTTTATTCATATAATTCTGCACATTTACTAATATTTTATGATTTATTGTGTGCAGGCCTTGAGTTCTTATTTTAATAATAAATAAAGCCTAAAAGAAGCCCAAAAGCCCATATTCAAGCCCAAGTGCAAAAGTTGCAAATATCAATTGCCAAAATTGCAAATACACAAGGGCCAAAGTTGCAAATACAAAGAAGAGGGAAGGATAGACTTCTATTCAACCCTAAACACTTGCAGGAGGAGGATAAAAGTCAAAGAAGGAGAATTTAAGATCACAAATTCGTGGATAAAAGATTTGGGATCTAGGTAACTTGCTTCCCAAGTTATATCCAAATCAAAAGATTAAGAGCCAAGATGCAGCTTCCAGAAGAAAAAGCCCAGATGGACGGACCAGGGGAGGCCACGCGCCAAAGCGCGTGGCCAGCCGCCACTACCAGGCCGCGGAAACGCGGCCCAAGCCGCGTTTCTGCGGCAATCCTATCAAATCCATCTACCTGTTTTCGTGGGAGAGTTGTGTTGGGACTCTACCTCCTTCTGCACCTATAAATACCCCTGCAGTGCAACCGAGAAGGGCGTACAGCGAGCTACAGAGAAAAAGTTAGGGTTTTTAGGCTTTCTTCTAGTTTGTAGTTTAGGTTAGATTTTCGTTTTTCTTTTGTAATTTCTGTAACTGAGAGGAGAGGATGTTTTCATGGAGGAAGGAGATCTACTTGTACTGAGGGTGACAATCGATGTAAGTTTTTCTCTTCTTCCATTGTTAAATAAATCGATTCGAGGTTCGTTTTTATTCTTTTATTGTTTTCTTCTTTTGTTCTTGTTTTCTTCTATTTGTTTCTCTCTAATGTTGTGTGAACCATGAGATCTGATTGCTTCGAGACTGCCTAGCCGAAGAAGAGCCCTTGATGGCTTATGGAGATGAACAAGCTTTCTCTTGCCATTATTTTCTTTTCGTAGTGTAGATCCTGAAGGTGGACGATCCTATACGCCATACTTGTACGCCTTCCAAGAAAGGTAAGTCGTCGCAACGGTTCAATGGTAAGCAGACTAAGAGGTAGGTATGTATAGTTTTTAATTTTCTTTCTTTTATTTCTTTAGTTTAGATCACCATCTCCATCTTTTCAAATTCTTTTCCTCACTTTCATTGTAAATATCACTTCTTTTTCTCCATCTTCTTTCTTTCTAACTTAACTTTAAATTAATAAAAACATTAGAGATAACTTATTGACAAAGCTTCCATCGCTAGTCCCTCCCTGAGGATCACGACCAGCATAGCCACTGCTACCGCGGATTCGAATTGAGAACCTTGCACAACTTGTTCTAAATCTAATATTATTTATTTTGTGTGCAGGTAAAAACTCAATCAAAACATACAGCAACAGGAGATCCCATCTCCAAATCGACTGCAACACGTGATCACTCAATACAGATGTTTGACTAACATTAACCCGAGAAATAAAAGCAGGGAAGTTCCTCAAACGGATAAAAAGCTCTCTGTATTTTATTTACTTTTTATGTATTTATTAAAATCATTTAATAAAAATACATTCATGCTTCCCTACGTCTTTCTAAAGATCCGCGAAATCTGATCATCGGCCCTAGTTCGGCCCAGCCTACAGGCTCTCTTCTCCGGAGTCATGATGGAACATCCAAAGGAAGAATTTTCCCATTCGAGATCCAACGGCTCCAACGTCTGGCTCTCGGCTCTCTACATCGTCTACAGGATCTGCCAATTCGTTCACCAATCCTATACGGCCTATCCATGAGCGTCTTTCCGGGAACTTCTATCTGTGAGTTTTGAGGGAGAATCCCCCCACTCAAGAACAACAATGCAGGCATTCATCTCGGAATCACTCTGCCTCATGCTTAATCAGGTTACTATCAGTCTCAGCTCCATGATTGATGGTTCCATTCACCTGGAGACTTCCTTCTGTGTGTGTTCCGAGGAGGGGAGCCCCCACTCGTGAATAGTTACACAAGCATCCGCCTCTAAGCGACTCCTCAGACTCATCTAGGATTGGGAAATTACCCTTTGGAAGGCTCATCCCCAATCAGGCAACGCCACCTTTACGGCTCATTCCCGGTAGCAACTACCATCCAGAATCATACCCACTGGGCAACTGCCATGCCTCATCCCCAATCAGGCAACTACCGTCTGAATCATCCCCGATTGCTCTACTTCCAGTTTATCTGTGTTCCGAGGAGGGAAGCCCTCACTTGAGAACCATAGTACAAACACATGTTTCTGGGCTTTAAATGCTCATTCTCAATTGGGCAACTGTTCCTGGAAGGCTCATCCCTAATTGAGCAACCGCCTGCCTAGCTCCGCAGCTGAAGGCTCCCCTCACTCGAAATCCTATGCTTTTACGTTCCGAGATGGGAAACCCCCGCTCGGGAATAATATCACCAACATCTGCCTCCAGGCTCCCATCAACCCTACAACTGAAGTCCTCACTTCACTCGGGATCAGCGCCTCTCAATTTAGTCCAACTCCGCGACTGAAGTCCTCACTTCAGTCAAGGATCAGTGCCTCTCATCCCAGTTCAACTCTGTTAGTAAAGTCCTCACTTCACTCGGGGATCACTCTCCCAGCCCGGTTTAACTCTGTGACTAAAGTCTTCACTTCACTCGGAGGACAAATGCCTGTACAGTCGGAGATGAAGACACCATCCGGATATGGTATTGTAGACACGTCATATTCTTGCATCCGGAAGTCAGGCCTCTGAAGGGGTATAAACATTCCATAATACAAATCAGGCAAGATTTGAACAGCTCAGTCATTTCCATAAAACAAATTTACGCTTCATTAAATTTCATTATGTCGTTACATCTGACAAGTGGAATGAATGAAATTCTTTACATCATTTTGTTTACTTTTTTGAAAAAAAAATATAGGAGACACGAGAACCTGTCATGCCACCATTTAAATACCCCGACACAGGAGCAACAAAGACTTGTTTGTTAGAGGAAATCTTTTGATGGCAGTTTTATCCTTGCGGCAGTTCATGAAGCAGATAATTATATCTCGCCAGCAGCTTTCTGTTCCTCCAAGGAAGCTAGAAGAAAATCGCCCACCACTGCGATTCCCGAAAAGCCCTTCAGGAGCGAGGCAGTAATGTCCAACTAGACGGGCTTTGGCAGAACACACCAAAGGATAAAACATCTCTCTCCACCGCAATTCTCTAAGGATGAGGATCAGGCTCAGGGACGAGAAGCCATCCGCTGACGTACTTGATAAGATTTTTCTCTCTTCCATTCTCGTACACCCTATATGGAGGGAGGGTCAGATTTTTTTGAATGACCCTCACACCCTGAAAAACTGACAATGAGGAACTAGATCATCCGCTCCAGTCGAAGCGCGCCATCAAACAATCACCCCTGACGGTGGAACCCTATCACGATGGCTGATGTATCACACCGAGCAGACTCCCAAGCAATGGAAGTCTGATCACCATCTTCTCCACCTTTCTTTCCTCCACCTGACGAAGAGAAGAGGACATATAGCCATTGAACACCAACGTGAAAGCTAGAAACAAAGCTTTCCAGAAGAGAGGGCAGAGATTATTTCAACATGAAGGATTCAGCCCATTTATAATTAGAGGAGGAGCCAGACCATCTTTCGTTCAAATTTTCAAATCCCAAGAAATCAATCCGCGTCTCAAGATTTTTGGCATGTCAAATCAACTAGATCCACCTCTGTCAGACGATCCCGTTCATCATGAAGTCAAGATTCTGGTCATTAATTCGCCAGCTGTCCACACCCGCTCCAATTTCCAAAAAAGACCCAGGATAGTGACACGTGTCAGTCATACCAAGGGGTGCATTAAGCAGACAACAAACTCGACGTACTAGTTGGCTCACCTTCAACCTCAAGGAGACAGAGCCTCGGGCTTCGCCCCGAGCTTACATTCAACGTCGAGGAAAAAGAGTCACGGGTCTTGCCCCGAGTTCACATTCGACCCCGAGGAGAGAACCTCCGAGCCCTTCTTTCCCCCAACATCGACAACTACCATCCTCTCCCCGCCTCCGCTGACACAGCTCAGCCGCAGAATTTTCCGGATCGCGGAGGGGTTATGATACGATATCCCCACGTTTAAAAAACTCCCATATTTCAGTGGGACAGTTTTGAATATTTATGGATACCTCAGTATGCAATCCCAACAATCAAGCATAGCAATCTGAGCGGTTATGAAAAGATCGCAACGTGCAAATCGTGCAGATCTGAGAAATCTGCACCATCAGTTACAAAATACTTATACCCCTAGAGATCCAAGAAGAAGGGGACGAAAGAAATTGTATACAGAAAAGAAAGACTCTACTGAGTTTACTGTAATATCCAGAAACATAGTGAATTCTCTTTCTTCTACCCGTGATTTTTCACAATTTGAGTTTCCTCATAAAATCTTTTATCTTCGCATATTCAATGTATTTGAAATCGGAAATCTATTCCAACCTAGTTAGATTTCTCCCATTCATTTGTGGTGCGAGGTTGACCGCTCGATCAATCGCGTTGGAAAATCTTTACCACACAAAGCAATTTTTATTTTATTAATGAGTATGCATATTACTAAAAATTTGTACTTACATGTCAAATAATTCATAAATAAGAGACAGAGACTATATTTTCCAAAGGAGGAAAAAAAGAGCAAGAAAGGAATTATAGAAACTTACTGTTGCCAGATGGTAAATATTATTTTCCCTTGTCAATTTCTAAGGTTCATGCTGTCCAGTAAGGGGAAAAAGATGCTAGACTTGGGTAGAAAGAAAGTAAAATATGAAATTGCCTGTTATTTGGGGTTTTGGGTAGATAATTTTTTTCTTTTTTTTTCCTTTTTGAAGGAAAGAAATACATTACAATAGGTGCATGATGAAATTGAAATATTAGATTGGACACTATTTAGAAACTCAATTAAATTAATCTGAACCCAGAAGAACTCGTGCTTAACACCATTTTATTTAACCTTTTTTTGGTTGAGCTCGGTTTCGAGCTACGAGTCACTAATGAGCCGAGCTCAAGCATGAACCGAGCCGAGCGCAGCCATGCTCAAGCTTGTTTATTTATTTTACCAAACTTAGATTCATTTAAGTCATTGAACGAGCTTGAACGAGCTTTTACCGAGCGATCTCAAACCGAGTCTCGAACCCATTAGCAGAGCAAGCAAGAGTGCAAACAAGATATCATAATTAATATTAAATCTGATCCTGGATCTTGAAGTAATTTTCTAGACCTTGATCAATTACAGTTAGAATAATCCTAAGCACAGTTACATAATTATCATCTTAACACTGAACGAGACCTCGGACCAGTCAAAAAGATGCATTAATTTCAAAAAAAAGGTAAAAGTTAAAACGAAGCTATTTATTCACAAGCACCAAGATACATAGAAATGCACAAGAGTAATTGCTTGAATCTTACATCAAATGAAGGATATAAACAGACGTACCTCGTATAGTTGAGTTGGATGGATGGTCCTTTTGGATGAACTGATGCCAACAATATTGCCTCCACAATGCAACATTCAACTCTTTTGGAATGAAATGAGAGTTATTGAATGGGTATTTGATCATCATAGGAGAGTTTGAAGCATATGGGAGGGATGATGATCTCTGCCTTGCTAAATTCCAGACATTGCTGCATTCAACTTCTCTCTCTTTTTCTGTAGTTGATGCATGCGAGGGTTAATAAAAGAATTCATAGTACGTAATGGGAGCCCACGTTCGGGGATGGCCTCTGAATTGACCTAATTTAATTTAAAATTTATAATTATTAATTTGTATTCAAGATATGGGAAATCTGCTGTTTTTTTATTCTTTTTAATTTGAATAAAAATTAATGATAAAAGTTCCCACCCACCCCCCCGGGAATCACGCCAAATGATTGAAATCGTGTAACTTTAACTGAGGGAATTTTTACAAATGACCCTCAAATAATAAATAATTCTAAAAATCGATCTCCTCCAAGTTAATACCAAAAATTGACCTCAGATATGTCATGTCGGCAGCGAGGCGGTTCGCCCTGCAAGTGTGGCACTCACGCACGTCAGGGTCATTTTTTGGTTCTTCCGGGATTTATAACCCCGAACAAGGCAAATTTTTTTGCCTGTATATTGCCTTGTTTGGGGTGGGTTGGCAACCCGGGAAAAGCCCAAAATTTAAAAAAAAATAGTTTTTTTCATTTCCCTCTCCCTCTCTCCTCTCTCCCTCCTCCCCCCTCCTCTAAGTCACCCACAGGACGCCACCGCCGACGGCGAGGTGGCGACAATGAGGCTGGAAGTTGGCGACCGCGACAGCGAGCGGCAAGGTCGCTGCTGGGTTGACGTTACTGGGTTGCGACGGCGAGGAAGCCCGCAGCGACGAGGGACGCTCGTCATCGCCGCCGCCACCCTCCTCGTCTTCGCAGCGACAGCAGCTGCTAGGCTGCCCCACTGCTCGTCGTGGTCGCCGCCGTCGGCCTAGTCGTCGCCGGCCTCGGCAGCGGCAGCGTGCCCTGTAGGTGCCTTAGAGAAGGAAAGAGGGAGAGAGGAGAGAGGGAAACGGGAGAGAGGAGAGGGAAATGAAAAAAGTCACTATTTATTTTTATTTTGGGCTATCGCTAGACGAGTGAAAAAAATTTTAACAAAAAAAATACAAATTTCTCTTGTCCAGAGTTGATTACTCCGGACGAGCCTAACTTAAGCAAAAAATTCCTCATCAAGTTCGTCTGGGGTTGTCAACTTTGGACGAGGAAAATTGTAAAAAATAATAATAATAAGTTCTCGTCCAGGGTTGGCAACCCGGGGCAAGGCAATACGTAACCAAAAAAAATTGGCTTGTCCGTGTTTGCCAACTCCGGATGAACCAAAAAATGACCTGGACATGCCTGGGCGCTTTTGCCTTGCTGTCGAAGTGACATATCAGAGTTCGATTTTGGAACTAATTTGAGGGAGGTCGATTTTTGAAATTATTTACTTTTATAGATTTTTTTTTGAAAAATAACCCTTTTAGCTGAACAGTCCGCCTACTTTCTTATCCGCTAGCTAGCTAACTTGTCAATTGCAGTACCTCCTCCGCTACAACGCAGGAAACCTGTAACACCCTGATCCCCGGTGTACGTATCACCGTATCTGTACGCTATACGGCGTACAAATTTGATTTGCCCTCTTCAGTATTCCGATTGACCTGATTTCAGTTTCAAAAATCATTTCCTAATATTATAGATTTTTCAGGATTTTCTGGAATTTTTCTAGATTATTTTGGAAAATCTCCGTTGTCGGTGTCGACCGATACCGATAACCGGCCTTACGATTTTTCTTTCACAAACGGAGTCATATTTTGAGAATCTGCTTTCTCCATGTGACTTAGAATCGTATTATCTACGTTCGGGTATTTTTGGGGATTTTTCAGAATTTATCGGAAATTCGGGCAAAACCGGTGTCGCCCGTATCGGCGAGTCATTCCGGGATTTTTAATTTGCAAACCGGATAGAATTTCTGCAAACCGTCTTTATCTTACGTTTCAGAATAATATTCTCTATTTTCTGTAATTTTTGGACACCGTTCGGAGCTAGTCGAATTTTGGGCCATTAAAATAATATTTAAATATTAATTTTTCTTTTTCTTTTTCTTTTCTTTTCTTCTTCTTCCTCCCCAAGCAACCTCCACCGCCCTACTGTAGCACCGCCATTCTCCCCTTTTTAAACCCTCTCTCTCTTTCTCTTATCAATTTCTCTCTCTCCCTCTCTCTATTTCTCTCTCTAATTAAGCCCTAATTAAGACTCTCTCTCTCTAAACTCTCCCCCTCTCCCTATTTTTCCTGCCGATCCCTCTTCTCCGTCTGTCGCGCCCCCAGCCAGGCGTGCGGCTACCACCGCCGGCGGGCGCCGCCAAGCCGCGTCCCTGGGCGCCGCCGTTGCCGCCGTCGGTCGCGACCCCAGGGCACCACCCCTTTCTCCTCTCTTTCTCTCTTTCTCTCTCCCTCTCATTCTCCCTCTCCCTCTCCTCCTCTCTGCAAACCCCCGGAGGCGCCGGAGCGGCGCCGGAGCGACGCCGAAGGGGCGCCGGCGCCGGCATAGCAGCCACGCCGGCGAGCGGCCGCGCCGGGCGGCGGGCGGCGGGCACCCATGGGCGGCGGCAGCAGCCGTGCGGCTGCTGCTGCTGCTTCTGTTGGAGGAAGAAGCCCATTTGGGTTTCGGGTTTTGGGTTTAACCCAAACCCGACCCATTTACAACCCGAACCCGACCCGTTAAAGGTATAATGTCATTTAAGCCCCTGTAAATTTTTAAATTACTTTTAGGCCCCTGCAACATTACAAATAGCCCCCTAGATAATTTCAGATATTACATATTTAACCCTATATTATTCTTTTCAGTATTCGGGCGATATCTGGAGCATCCGGACTCCGATTCGGGCGATTCTGGATCCGTTGCGATCGTGGGAACGAGAGCTACTGTCCTGTAGCCAGTTTGTGAGTGTTTTTCTTTTCTAAATTATATTTTATCATGTTTAGTGAAATTGATTGGTAGATCTTGATTAGGGATAAAAGACGGTAACTAATAAATATTAACTAGTAATTATTGGACACTCATTGAATAGGAATAACCACTACTATTGTACTAGTGATGTAATAATAACAAACACTGTCATAGACAACTCGGACACAGATATCATGACTGTACCGCCACTGACCCACGGACCACTAGGTGACCATGTTAGTGGATACGATCACTTCATGTAATAGCTCACAGTTAAATAACTATCGTCACATGTATACTGATTTACGATACTTGACGACACTACACTGTCACTAGACATGACTGCTAGACACCATTAGTACATGCACTGATATCCTCCTTACACGGATACCGTAGTTCACTGGATATGGTATGATACACTGACCATTATTATTACCACTATCACATATAGATATGACACGGATTCTTGCTACACATATAACTTCCACTAGTAAACAGATAGACCAATGCATGGACTACCGCATTTCATATTATGTCATGTTTACATATTACTGTTACATCTGCATGTCATGTTTACATATTACTGTTACACCTGCATGTCATGTTTACATAGCCCTGTTACACGTGCATGTCATGTTGACCTATCACTGTTACACATGCATGTCATACTTCCCTGTGACACATGCTTATATGGTTTCTCTATATTCTTGTCATATGAATCACCATGCTTATTACATGTATTATTGTTCCATGCTCCCGTATTCATGATATATGATTGTTGCCTGTTACTGATACGGGTATTCTTGTTACTGGACATGCGAGCTGTTGATATGCGATACGTGGGAAGCCCACATCTATTGTTCTCGTTCTTGGTATATTGTTCATGATATCTTGTTCATGTTATATTATTCCTGATTATTGTTATATTGTTCTACGCTATCAACAGAGCTCAGGTCCAGTTATCATGTTGCCCGTATCATGTACAGTAGTTATTCTTGTTACTTTGGATACTTAAGATAATAGGTCATAGAACTAACTGGGGTATGGGGGAGACTTGATGGTTGATTAGATCATATCGGGTGATGTATTGGATCCATATTGTTTTCCCACTGCAGGGGACGGTAGGAGGGTTGCCTACCAATTGCTCCATGAGCTCTTGTTACTTGATTCATGCTCCCCTCTTAGCGGAGGGCCCTGGTCCTGGCAGCCAGGGGCTTGTTTAAGGCCGTGATCCCGGGTATGCACGGGATACATCCACCCGATAAGAACTCTTCGACCACGGGTTTCCAATTAACATAATAAAACAGTATACAGAGTAGTGACATCGGGAACACTTGTTATTTGGTTACTCTCTCATTTGGATAATGGTACCCGTAGGCCATGTCCGGATGGGTTCGACTGGAGTGCGGGCTCCAGTATGAACTGCCAGTGGTATGGGACACTGGAAGAGAGTGACTAAAATATCAGGTGGTACTGATTGCTACTATTGTATCAATCACATGACTTGCCTCAGACATGTATGCTATTGTTGTACTTGACTTACCTGATACATGTTACTGTTCCTGTCATCTTGTCTACTATCATGTTCACTGTGATCTTGCTTACTTGTACTATCCATGTTCATGTTATGGTATCCGCTATCATGTTACTTGTAGACTTTGCTACACTACTTGATACTGATTACACTTCATATAGTGACATACTACTCATGCTCATGTATACCTTGCCTCATAAACATTCTGTTATGCATTGCTTATGTGGTAACTAGAGTCAACACAGTAGCATGTTCATATTGCATATGTCCACCTGCGTATTCATTTACATCACTACCATGTTCACTGCTATTACGTCACCGTAGATAACATTATTTATTATATAAACTAGATATGATTAGAGTCATGACCTGATGATAACCGGCTAGGTAGTGATGATACTAAAAGATGACATGCTTTTATATCTCTACTGCTTCCTATATGCTTATGAGAGAATATCACTTGTACCACAACATGTATTATATATTAGTATCGTGCCTGTATTACTATTATATATTATTGTCTCCTTCAGTTTTACCACTCACTAGGTCGCTTTCTGACGACCCTGGGTTTGCATGCCCAGATTGGAGATCCGCGTACCGTAGTATCCGAGAGTACCTTGGAGTCACATCGGAGCTTCCGCATCGGGACTATTCCTAGGTATCTTGGTAATTTATTTTCGTTATCTTATTTGTCTCCATTTTTCATATCTGTTATGATCGCTGACCTCTTTCTGCAGGTATTCTTGTACTGCTTTTATGCTGGACCTCATGTTTATATGGAGGTAATGTACTGTACTGAGGCTTAACGTACGCGTGAGCGTGTATGCACCTCGCGTATGTACGTCGCCATAACGTCCCCGTACCTACGGGATTGGGGCGTTACAAAGTGGTATCAGAGCCCAGGTTCACACCTAGTGTGGGTAACCACCTGGGTCAATCTTCGGGCTCTTACCAACAGTACAATCAGTATCTGAATTTGGGGTTCCAGCAACGAGTACAAGAATACCATGACCTTGACAAATCATTCCTTGACTTGTTTGTATTCCTTCCTTCCTTTCAGTTGTCAACCATAACATCCGATTTCCTTCTCGTTTTCCTTGTATCAGCTTGCTTCCTATCCGTTAGGATTAGTTCACTACCATACTTCTCCATCCCGAGTTCCTTAGAGATGTCAGAGTGCGCAGCGGAAGTGTCGTGGACCCGTCACCTTTAGGCTTTGGGATTGAAAATCTTGTTCTCACACCTGATTGAAATTGCGAGGACGCAATTTTTTGTAAGGTGGGGAGAAATGTAACACCCTGATCCCCGGTGTACGTATCACCGTATCTGTACGCTATACGGCGTACAAATTTGATTTGCCCTCTGTAGTATTCCGATTGACCTGATTTCAGTTTCAAAAATCATTTCCTAATATTATAGATTTTTCAGGATTTTCTGGAATTTTTCTAGATTATTTTGGAAAATCTCCGTTGTCGGTGTCGACCGATACCGATAACCGACCTTACGATTTTTCTTTCACAAACGGAGTCATATTTTGAGAATCTGCTTTCTCCATGTGACTTAGAATCGTATTATCTACGTTCGGGTATTTTTGGGGATTTTTCAGAATTTATCGGAAATTCGGGCAAAACCGGTGTCGCCCGTATCGGCGAGTCATTCCGGGATTTTTAATTTGCAAACCGGATAGAATTTCTGCAAACCGTCTTTATCTTACGTTTCAGAATAATATTCTCTATTTTCTGTAATTTTTGGACACCGTTCGGAGCTAGTCGAATTTTGGGCCATTAAAATAATATTTAAATATTAATTTTTCTTTTTCTTTTTCTTTTCTTTTCTTCTTCTTTCTCCCCCAAGCAACCTCCACCGCCCTACTGTAGCACCGCCATTCTCCCCTTTTTAACCCTCTCTCTCTTTCTCTTATCAATTTCTCTCTCTCCCTCTCTCTATTTCTCTCTCTAATTAAGCCCTAATTAAGACTCTCTCTCTCTAAACTCTCCCCCTCTCCCTATTTTTCCTGCCGATCCCTCTTCTCCGTCTGTCGCGCCCCCAGCCAGGCGTGCGGCTACCACCACCGGCGGGCGCCGCCAAGCCGCGTCCCTGGGCGCCGCCGTTGCCGCCGTCGGTCGCGACCCCAGGGCACCACCCCTTTCTCCTCTCTTTCTCTCTTTCTTTCTCCCTCTCATTCTCCCTCTCCCTCTCCTCCTCTCTGCAAACCCCCGGAGGCGCCGGAGCGGCGCCGGAGCGACGCCGAAGGGGCGCCGGCGCCGGCATAGCAGCCACGCCGGCGAGCGGCCGCGCCGGGCGGCGGGCGGCGGGCACCCATGGGCGGCGGCAGCAGCCGTGCGGCTGCTGCTGCTGCTTCTGTTGGAGGAAGAAGCCCATTTGGGTTTCGGGTTTTGGGTTTAACCCAAACCCGACCCATTTACAACCCGAACCCGACCCGTTAAAGGTATAATGTCATTTAAGCCCCTGTAAATTTTTAAATTACTTTTAGGCCCCTGCAACATTACAAATAGCCCCCTAGATAATTTCAGATATTACATATTTAACCCTATATTATTCTTTTCAGTATTCGGGCGATATCTGGAGCATCCGGACTCCGATTCGGGCGATTCTGGATCCGTTGCGATCGTGGGAACGAGAGCTACTGTCCTGTAGCCAGTTTGTGAGTGTTTTTCTTTTCTAAATTATATTTTATCATGTTTAGTGAAATTGATTGGTAGATCTTGATTAGGGATAAAAGACGGTAACTAATAAATATTAACTAGTAATTATTGGACACTCATTGAATAGGAATAACCACTACTATTGTACTAGTGATATAATAATAACAAACACTGTCATAGACAACTCGGACACAGATATCATGACTGTACCGCCACTGACCCACGGACCACTAGGTGACCATGTTAGTGGATACGATCACTTCATGTAATAGCTCACAGTTAAATAACTATCGTCACATGTATACTGATTTACGATACTTGACGACACTACACTGTCACTAGACATGACTGCTAGACACCATTAGTACATGCACTGATATCCTCCTTACACGGATACCGTAGTTCACTGGATATGGTATGATACACTGACCATTATTATTACCACTATCACATATAGATATGACACGGATTCTTGCTACACATATAACTTCCACTAGTAAACAGATAGACCAATGCATGGACTACCGCATTTCATATTATGTCATGTTTACATATTACTGTTACATCTGCATGTCATGTTTACATATTACTGTTACACCTGCATGTCATGTTTACATAGCCCTGTTACACGTGCATGTCATGTTGACCTATCACTGTTACACATGCATGTCATACTTCCCTGTGACACATGCTTATATGGTTTCTCTATATTCTTGTCATATGAATCACCATGCTTATTACATGTATTATTGTTCCATGCTCCCGTATTCATGATATATGATTGTTGCCTGTTACTGATACGGGTATTCTTGTTACTGGACATGCGAGCTGTTGATATGCGATACGTGGGAAGCCCACATCTATTGTTCTCGTTCTTGGTATATTGTTCATGATATCTTGTTCATGTTATATTATTCCTGATTATTGTTATATTGTTCTACGCTATCAACAGAGCTCAGGTCCAGTTATCATGTTGCCCGTATCATGTACAGTAGTTATTCTTGTTACTTTGGATACTTAAGATAATAGGTCATAGAACTAACTGGGGTATGGGGGAGACTTGATGGTTGATTAGATCATATCGGGTGATGTATTGGATCCATATTGTTTTCCCACTGCAGGGGACGGTAGGAGGGTTGCCTACCAATTGCTCCATGAGCTCTTGTTACTTGATTCATGCTCCCCTCTTAGCGGAGGGCCCTGGTCCTGGCAGCCAGGGGCTTGTTTAAGGCCGTGATCCCGGGTATGCACGGGATACATCCACCCGATAAGAACTCTTCGACCACGGGTTTCCAATTAACATAATAAAACAGTATACAGAGTAGTGACATCGGGAACACTTGTTATTTGGTTACTCTCTCATTTGGATAATGGTACCCGTAGGCCATGTCCGGATGGGTTCGACTGGAGTGCGGGCTCCAGTATGAACTGCCAGTGGTATGGGACACTGGAAGAGAGTGACTAAAATATCAGGTGGTACTGATTGCTACTATTGTATCAATCACATGACTTGCCTCAGACATGTATGCTATTGTTGTACTTGACTTACCTGATACATGTTACTGTTCCTGTCATCTTGTCTACTATCATGTTCACTGTGATCTTGCTTACTTGTACTATCCATGTTCATGTTATGGTATCCGCTATCATGTTACTTGTAGACTTTGCTACACTACTTGATACTGATTACACTTCATATAGTGACATACTACTCATGCTCATGTATACCTTGCCTCATAAACATTCTGTTATGCATTGCTTATGTGGTAACTAGAGTCAACACAGTAGCATGTTCATATTGCATATGTCCACCTGCGTATTCATTTACATCACTACCATGTTCACTGCTATTACGTCACCGTAGATAACATTATTTATTATATAAACTAGATATGATTAGAGTCATGACCTGATGATAACCGGCTAGGTAGTGATGATACTAAAAGATGACATGCTTTTATATCTCTACTGCTTCCTATATGCTTATGAGAGAATATCACTTGTACCACAACATGTATTATATATTAGTATCGTGCCTGTATTACTATTATATATTATTGTCTCCTTCAGTTTTACCACTCACTAGGTCGCTTTCTGACGACCCTGGGTTTGCATGCCCAGATTGGAGATCCGCGTACCGTAGTATCCGAGAGTACCTTGGAGTCACATCGGAGCTTCCGCATCGGGACTATTCCTAGGTATCTTGGTAATTTATTTTCGTTATCTTATTTGTCTCCATTTTTCATATCTGTTATGATCGCTGACCTCTTTCTGCAGGTATTCTTGTACTGCTTTTATGCTGGACCTCATGTTTATATGGAGGTAATGTACTGTACTGAGGCTTAACGTACGCGTGAGCGTGTATGCACCTCGCGTATGTACGTCGCCATAACGTCCCCGTACCTACGGGATTGGGGCGTTACAAAGTGGTATCAGAGCCCAGGTTCACACCTAGTGTGGGTAACCACCTGGGTCAATCTTCGGGCTCTTACCAACAGTACAATCAGTATCTGAATTTGGGGTTCCAGCAACGAGTACAAGAATACCATGACCTTGACAAATCATTCCTTGACTTGTTTGTATTCCTTCCTTCCTTTCAGTTGTCAACCATAACATCCGATTTCCTTCTCGTTTTCCTTGTATCAGCTTGCTTCCTATCCGTTAGGATTAGTTCACTACCATACTTCTCCATCCCGAGTTCCTTAGAGATGTCAGAGTGCGCAGCGGAAGTGTCGTGGACCCGTCACCTTTAGGCTTTGGGATTGAAAATCTTGTTCTCACACCTGATTGAAATTGCGAGGACGCAATTTTTTGTAAGGTGGGGAGAAATGTAACACCCTGATCCCCGGTGTACGTATCACCGTATCTGTACGCTATACGGCGTACAAATTTGATTTGCCCTCTGTAGTATTCCGATTGACCTGATTTCAGTTTCAAAAATCATTTCCTAATATTATAGATTTTTCAGGATTTTCTGGAATTTTTCTAGATTATTTTGGAAAATCTCCGTTGTCGGTGTCGACCGATACCGATAACCGACCTTACGATTTTTCTTTCACAAACGGAGTCATATTTTGAGAATCTGCTTTCTCCATGTGACTTAGAATCGTATTATCTACGTTCGGGTATTTTTGGGGATTTTTCAGAATTTATCGGAAATTCGGGCAAAACCGGTGTCGCCCGTATCGGCGAGTCATTCCGGGATTTTTAATTTGCAAACCGGATAGAATTTCTGCAAACCGTCTTTATCTTACGTTTCAGAATAATATTCTCTATTTTCTGTAATTTTTGGACACCGTTCGGAGCTAGTCGAATTTGGGCCATTAAAATAATATTTAAATATTAATTTTTCTTTTTCTTTTTCTTTTCTTTTCTTCTTCTTTCTCCCCCAAGCAACCTCCACCGCCCTACTGTAGCACCGCCATTCTCCCCTTTTTAAACCCTCTCTCTCTTTCTCTTATCAATTTCTCTCTCTCCCTCTCTCTATTTCTCTCTCTAATTAAGCCCTAATTAAGACTCTCTCTCTCTAAACTCTCCCCCTCTCCCTATTTTTCCTGCCGATCCCTCTTCTCCGTCTGTCGCGCCCCCAGCCAGGCGTGCGGCTACCACCACCGGCGGGCGCCGCCAAGCCGCGTCCCTGGGCGCCGCCGTTGCCGCCGTCGGTCGCGACCCCAGGGCACCACCCCTTTCTCCTCTCTTTCTCTCTTTCTTTCTCCCTCTCATTCTCCCTCTCCCTCTCCTCCTCTCTGCAAACCCCCGGAGGCGCCGGAGCGGCGCCGGAGCGACGCCGAAGGGGCGCCGGCGCCGGCATAGCAGCCACGCCGGCGAGCGGCCGCGCCGGGCGGCGGGCGGCGGGCACCCATGGGCGGCGGCAGCAGCCGTGCGGCTGCTGCTGCTGCTTCTGTTGGAGGAAGAAGCCCATTTGGGTTTCGGGTTTTGGGTTTAACCCAAACCCGACCCATTTACAACCCGAACCCGACCCGTTAAAGGTATAATGTCATTTAAGCCCCTGTAAATTTTTAAATTACTTTTAGGCCCCTGCAACATTACAAATAGCCCCCTAGATAATTTCAGATATTACATATTTAACCCTATATTATTCTTTTCAGTATTCGGGCGATATCTGGAGCATCCGGACTCCGATTCGGGCGATTCTGGATCCGTTGCGATCGTGGGAACGAGAGCTACTGTCCTGTAGCCAGTTTGTGAGTGTTTTTCTTTTCTAAATTATATTTTATCATGTTTAGTGAAATTGATTGGTAGATCTTGATTAGGGATAAAAGACGGTAACTAATAAATATTAACTAGTAATTATTGGACACTCATTGAATAGGAATAACCACTACTATTGTACTAGTGATGTAATAATAACAAACACTGCCATAGACAACTCGGACACAGATATCATGACTGTACCGCCACTGACCCACGGACCACTAGGTGACCATGTTAGTGGATACGATCACTTCATGTAATAGCTCACAGTTAAATAACTATCGTCACATGTATACTGATTTACGATACTTGACGACACTACACTGTCACTAGACATGACTGCTAGACACCATTAGTACATGCACTGATATCCTCCTTACACGGATACCGTAGTTCACTGGATATGGTATGATACACTGACCATTATTATTACCACTATCACATATAGATATGACACGGATTCTTGCTACACATATAACTTCCACTAGTAAACAGATAGACCAATGCATGGACTACCGCATTTCATATTATGTCATGTTTACATATTACTGTTACATCTGCATGTCATATTTACATATTACTGTTACACCTGCATGTCATGTTTACATAGCCCTGTTACACGTGCATGTCATGTTGACCTATTACTGTTACACATGCATGTCATACTTCCCTGTGACACATGCTTATATGGTTTCTCTATATTCTTGTCATATGAATCACCATGCTTATTACATGTATTATTGTTCCATGCTCCCGTATTCATGATATATGATTGTTGCCTGTTACTGATACGGGTATTCTTGTTACTGGACATGCGAGCTGTTGATATGCGATACGTGGGAAGCCCACATCTATTGTTCTCGTTCTTGGTATATTGTTCATGATATCTTGTTCATGTTATATTGTTCCTGATTATTGTTATATTGTTCTACGCTATCAACAGAGCTCAGGTCCAGTTATCATGTTGCCCGTATCATGTACAGTAGTTATTCTTGTTACTTTGGATACTTAAGATAATAGGTCATAGAACTAACTGGGGTATGGGGGAGACTTGATGGTTGATTAGATCATATCGGGTGATGTATTGGATCCATATTGTTTTCCCACTGCAGGGGACGGTAGGAGGGTTGCCTACCAATTGCTCCATGAGCTCTTGTTACTTGATTCATGCTCCCCTCTTAGCGGAGGGCCCTGGTCCTGGCAGCCAGGGGCTTGTTTAAGGCCGTGATCCCGGGTATGCACGGGATACATCCACCCGATAAGAACTCTTTGACCACGGGTTTCCAATTAACATAATAAAACAGTATACAGAGTAGTGACATCGGGAACACTTGTTATTTGGTTACTCTCTCATTTGGATAATGGTACCCGTAGGCCATGTCCGGATGGGTTCGACTGGAGTGCGGGCTCCAGTATGAACTGCCAGTGGTATGGGACACTGGAAGAGAGTGACTAAAATATCAGGTGGTACTGATTGCTACTATTGTATCAATCACATGACTTGCCTCAGACATGTATGCTATTGTTGTACTTGACTTACCTGATACATGTTACTGTTCCTGTCATCTTGTCTACTATCATGTTCACTGTGATCTTGCTTACTTGTACTATCCATGTTCATGTTATGGTATCCGCTATCATGTTACTTGTAGACTTTGCTACACTACTTGATACTGATTACACTTCATATAGTGACATACTACTCATGCTCATGTATACCTTGCCTCATAAACATTCTGTTATGCATTGCTTATGTGGTAACTAGAGTCAACACAGTAGCATGTTCATATTGCATATGTCCACCTTCATATTCATTTACATCACTACCATGTTCACTGCTATTACGTCACCGTAGATAACATTATTTATTATATAAACTAGATATGATTAGAGTCATGACCTGATGATAACCGGCTAGGTAGTGATGATACTAAAAGATGACATGCTTTTATATCTCTACTGCTTCCTATATGCTTATGAGAGAATATCACTTGTACCACAACATGTATTATATATTAGTATCGTGCCTGTATTACTATTATATATTATTGTCTCCTTCAGTTTTACCACTCACTAGGTCGCTTTCTGACGACCCTGGGTTTGCATGCCCAGATTGGAGATCCGCGTACCGTAGTATCCGAGAGTACCTTGGAGTCACATCGGAGCTTCCGCATCGGGACTATTCCTAGGTATCTTGGTAATTTATTTTCGTTATCTTATTTGTCTCCATTTTTCATATCTGTTATGATCGCTGACCTCTTTCTGCAGGTATTCTTGTACTGCTTTTATGCTGGACCTCATGTTTATATGGAGGTAATGTACTGTACTGAGGCTTAACGTACGCGTGAGCGTGTATGCACCTCGCGTATGTACGTCGCCATAACGTCCCCGTACCTACGGGATTGGGGCGTTACAAAACCTATTTAAATGGTCAAATTAGATATTTGAAAAAAAGAAAAAAAAAAAGAAAGAGAAAGAAGGAAGCTATGGGAGAATTTGAAAAGTGGCCGTGATCTCGTAGCTGTGGCTAGCTGGCTAGCTAGATTAAGGGCTGTTTGTTTTTCTGCAAGTCGTAAATCATAAAATGAGAATGAAAAAATTGAACTGTAGTAGAAAAAATATATTGCGTTTTACGGTCTTCGATTGGTAAAGTGAAAATGTAAATGAAAAAGTATATTGTGTTTTTCCAAACAGTAAATGGGAAAATATATTGTGTTTTACGGCATTTGGTTGGTAATATAAAAGTGTAAGTAGAAAAGCTGACCACAAAATTAATTGTAGCAGTGATTTAAATATTATAAATACTATTAAATTAAATCTTCTATTGAAATTAAATAGTATTAATAAATTTGAGATAAAATATTAATATTTTTAATAATTTATTTATAACAATAATATTAATAAAATATTAGTATAATTAGTAAAATATTACTAAAATATTAACTAAATAAATAATTATAAAACTTTAAGAAAATCTAAAATTTTAAAACATTAATAAAATTTTAAGAATACTAATAAAACATAAATATTAAAAAAATCTTAAGAGAAATTAAAAAATATAGTTATAATATTATAAAATACTTAAAAAATATTATAATATTAAATTTTATTATAATATTATTGTAATATTACAAAAATATAAAACTAACAAAGTAAAATATAATTATAATTTCATACTATATTATTATTATAATATTATTATAATGAATTATTATTACAATATTAACATAATAAAATATTAATATAATAATAAAGTATATTACAATATTAATAAAGTAATTATTTATATTAAAAAATAAATTAATTAAATATATATATAGTAATTTTATATTAAAACATAATATTGTTATATTAATAAAATATTAAATCTAAATAAAATATTAAAAAATGGGTATAAATATTAATAAATAATAAAGTATTAAATAAAAATATTAAATAAAAATATTAAATTAAAATATTAAATATTAAAATAATATTAAGAATAATAAAAAACTAAAGATTAAAATATTAAATAATTAAACAAGAAATTAAACACTATTAAGAATATTAAATATCTGATAATATTAAATTAAATATTGATTATCAAGTAACTGTTTTGGACTGCAAGTGTACTACAAGTGTGATTTACATGACCACCAAATTAACTGTAGCAGCTGTAAGTGAGAAAATATGGGTGTAAAAGTGAGATTTCATGACCACAAAATTAACTGTAACAACTGCAAGTGAAAAATATGAGAGTTGCATTTTGTAAGTTGTTTTGCAGCGAAACAAATAGCGAAAAATGAAGGAAAAAAAATTACGACTTACGACTTGCAGCGAGACACACAGGCCCTAAGAGAACTTGTAGGTGATCTTCAACCTTGATAACAATTTATCTTCCAAGTATTTATCTACGTGCATAGCTCATAATCTGCCTTAATTTTCTATAACAGGTGTACAATCGAAAGGTTTTGTGCACATCAAACGTTTTAAGATTTCATCATGCAGCAGTTATCATCCAGTGATATGGGTTTACAAACGATAATTATTTGGATACATTTCTATATTAATTAAGTAAATAATACTTTCAGTCACCCCTGCAAAATATGTAATACCTCAAAATTTTTAGGTATTACAGCGACCATCACCAACATCAATGAAGTCGACGAAGTTCGAATCATAAAAACAAATCAATAATTGATGTCATTGCAGAAGAAGTCTGTCCGCAAGATGCTTGGTAGACGCCTTTCTTCTGATTTCCACAACAATCGACGATGACACCGACAAGGCACTACTAATTCAAGCATTACTAGAAAACGATATCACCCTGGAGGAGATCGAGAGGCGTTTCGATCGCAGTTCGTGACCGTAACGTCTTCGCTCTCCTTGCTGTTTTTTTTTTTTTTTTTTTTTTTCTTTCCTTTTCTCTTTTGTTTGCCCGCTGGGCTCGCTCTTGTAGCAAAAAATAAATAAATAATAAATAATTAATTATCATCAGACTCTGATAAAAATAGAACAAAAAGGAGAGTATCTTGCATAAATACTTGGATTCTCAGCTCTTGTTATGTATAGCTCCAGCAACAATAAGAACATCCCTTGCAATTCTTACCTGCTATATATTTTCCATGTAGAAAGGATCAGCTCTATGGCACACAAAGGTCAAAATTTTAAATTGCAGTGCATATGTTGAGTTCTTTGCCAAAATAAAAAAGGAAAAAGAAAAAGCAAAAGGGAAAAGAATCCTATCAACTCACAAGAAAAATGGATTTGGATCAATATGCAATACAAAGAATTTAGCCCAGACTATCTAAATGAAACCTGCTACAATGAGGCACAAGTTACAAAACTTGTGTCTAATGAAAATTCACTGCATGGATGCAAATTTACCCAATAGCCTTTGATGGGCTGCTACTCACCCTGAGAAGAAACAGCTCAGAGATCATTGAAACTATGGTACGAACTGTTCAGTTCTACCTCATGAAGGATTTTCTCAGGTAGCAAAATCTGGAAAACAGAGTAATGATGATTCAAACTCTTCTCTCCTTGCAATCGATAGACGCTACCAAGGGCACCAGCATATGGATTCGGGAAAGCATAGAAAATACGGCGGATCCTCTGATGAACAAGTCCCATAGCACACCTTCAACAAGAAGACAATTAGGAGATTAGAATAGACGCATTTTGTAAAATTGGTTTGAGAAATGTTAATGGAGTTGACTCGTTTCTGTAAATAGTGCAAAGACATAACACTAGGAACATTCAGAAATTAATAAATGTAGGGCAAATAGGGTAATACAAGTGATTAACATCATATCTTCATCTTAATTCAACTTATAGGAGCCACTCTTTTCTTGCTAGGCAAGAGTTTAGTTGCAACAATCATTCTGTACCATACTTTTAAGCACAGGATATAACAAGGAAAAATGATTTTCTCTGCATATAGTTGAGAAACTAAAAGACATACACTGAGAAAAAGAAAAAAAATTGGGAGAACGAAGTTCCAGAAACAGCTTTATCGGAAATGCAATAGTTGACAAAAATTGAAAACTTTCAGCCAATTTGCAATTCATCTGAATATGTTCTTTTCAAATCGTTGTTAACTTGCATAGTTGGGAACTTACATAGTGCATGGCTCCCACACAATGTACATATCAAAACCAGTACATAGATAAGGCCGCAGTGATTCGGGAGGCAAATCATTAGCATTTCCATGGTTGATCAATGTGTCTTCATCCTGGAAAAGAATACAGTAAAGTTAATAATAATCAGACACAACTGCTTAATAAAGAATAATATTTAGAGCTTTTTGTTGACAAGAATTGATATCTTGGAAAGCAATGTCTTCCATATGAGGTGTTACTGATGCTTTGCTCACATTCCTTGTGCTTTCATTCACATTTTTCATCAGAAAAGAATAAGAAAATCAGGATACAAAAAGAAGTAAGTTGCAGGCTTACTTCTGGATTATTGGTCTTCTGCCGTTTTGCTTGACAAATATTGGAATAATTCTTCAAACTGTCATTTGGATGAGACAGATCTTCTAAAGATCCTGAACCTGGAAATAAATGCCTATCCCTTGCAGCAGCCTTTTCAATAGCAACTAAAGGAGCATGTCTTAAAGGATGCCATAAATTATTGCTCCCGCATCTTGCTAAGGAGTTTTCACCATGTGTTCTTCCTTGTGCTGTCCATCGCCATGGATATAAGCAGGAAACTTCAGTATATGATTGGCTATATTGGTCATCACTTAAGAGCTCTGGAGCAGAATCCTTGTCACAGTCAATCGAACCATTTGCATTTAACAGAGAGTTAAGAGTAGCCAACAGGTCATTGCAGCGTTCCAGCTTGGTATTGCACGGAGAATCTTGCCACCGACATGCTTCATCACCGGCAGAAGCAATGATTTGACTGCTCAAAGGATCAACTATTACAGCAACATTTACTACCTGCGGCATTGAACAGTATAGTTACACGGAATTGCTAAATAAACAAACATATAAGAAAGATCAGAACAGGAACTTGGAAGAGTAGCAGACAGCAAGCACAAGGACAAAAGGGAACCAGGTGTGGTTCCTGGGTCCGCATCTTCCGCATTTATTCCTCGGAAAAAAAGAAGAAAAGGTTTTAAACATCAAAACTCGTCAAATGCCGGTGAAAGGAATAACAAGGACTGTGTTTATCTCTTTTACTTTTTGGGGGGTTTTATTTAAACTGTTTTTTTCTTTTTCTTTTTTTTATTTTTGTTCGCGTGGGGGGGAGGGTCATGTAATGGAAAACTGTAACGGGAAAGAAGTTGTACAAGATGTATATCAAAAATGTCATGAAACCATTGCCTTTTGTTGTTCTATCCAAATATAGTCATTAATAAAACTGTATGTAATATATTATATTTGATGATTATGAATAAATAATATTTATTATTTTATGTGCAGAATAACAGACTTTATTTAATTAAGTATAAGATAATTAACTGGATATGTGATATGAAGATCCCAGAAGATGCATAATATTTAGCAATCATTAAGAAGACATTGTTGGATATCCGATATTTAATATTCTTGTGTCTTAAATCATGTCAAACTAAATTAAGCTTTGGGAAAACATAATTAGATTGATTGTCATATGGATACAACGGTTCAAATGATGATTGTGGTTCTCACAATATAAGATGAGAACTTGCGTTGATGCATTGGGTACATCAAAAACGCATTGACAGAGTGACTATGAAAAAATTGTCATATGAACTAGGTCGAGAAAGACGAGTTTTTCATATGTACTACATTATATCCTCAAACAAGAGAGATCCATAATAAGTCTTATAATGAATAGCAACATTCTACTTCGCCAACAGAGTCTTACTTTTAAAGCAGTGAATTGAGTGAAAGTCTATCTTATGAGATTCTCAACAAAGAAATCCACTAATGAATATTTTGGATGAACGCCCTTTTGGTCGATTAAGCTAGACAAAACTCGTCACCAAGATGTGACAACAAATTAGATTTGCAAGAATTTAATTGTGCCTAATATATGCAATATGGAGTTAAGACTTGACCAGGAGTCAGACATGATTATCTTTCCCACAAATCAACAATGGATGTCAGTAGGTGAACGGACAGTCGTAATTGCATAAAGGAGTCTATGATTTGCATGATTAATCTTAATTTGTCATTGTCTGACCATGTGATGAGTCAGATCAAGTAAATAATTAGGTATTATTTCAGCCTAACCTACATAACTGTTTGGAGTAGGTAGTTGATTAGTCTCAATTGATTCAAATGTTGAATCAATTGAGTCAGGAAGTTAAAACACAACAATAAACCTCATCAGATTTGAATCTTCTAAATATTAATATAATAAAATCACTCTCAAATCTAGTGTAAGAGATATAATTACACTATAATTAGATAAGATCAGTGTGATTAGATGAGATCTAATCTCATTGTGTTTAGATAGAACCAATGTAATTAGACAGCAACAAGTGTTAATTATAAAAGGAGAATAGTATTTTGATCGAATTGATTCTTTTATTCTCTCTCTCACATCACTAAAGGAGAACAGTATTTTGATCAAATTGATTCTTTTCTTCTCTCTCTCTCACATCACTTCTCCTTCCTCCTGCTACTGAAGTAGTTCAAGGTTACAAGGAATTGAAGGCTCCACCTCGATCAAATAAGAAGAGGTTCGTGTTGCAAGGCGCGCCAAGATCTAAGCAGGAGGAAAGATTAAACAGGTGACTTAATATAAGTTAAAGTTAATTCTTTTTCAAATCAGTACAATAGATTTCTTATTCATATCTAGATCAAAAGTTCATCCTCCACTTCCAACATGTCTCCCTAAACACAAGCCCCTCAAATTGAATAGAACTGAAATTCACAACTTAACCGTAAGTGCGGTTTGGTGCAAACAAACGATCCTAAATCCCCATCCCCCCCCCCCCCCCCCCCCCGGCGCAAAACTTCCACTCCTAGGATATTCTTGCATGAAGAGAAAAGTACATTTTCTATTGAGAATTAAACCCGATATGATAAGAAATAAAGAGTTATGTCTCTTCGAAGAGTCATGTTTCTTTGAAATGAAGAGTTTTATCCTTTAGAAGAGTTGTCTATTTGAAATGAAGGGATGTATCCCTTAGGAAAAAATGTGTCTTCTGAGTTCAAAAATTGTGTTTCAAGAGTCATTTAGATCTCTATACAAGGAGTTGTTTGGTGAGAATGTATGAAAGAAAGTAGAAGAAGAATTGAGAGAAAATTGTATCTTTCGTAAAAGATGAAATAAATTTATCATTGTTGTTTCCTCTATTCTTCCCCTCAAATTTATTTTTTTGTTATCAAAGTGGTATCAGAGCAAGGAGAAGATGGCAAATGACCTGGCACCCTTCATTATTCCCCGCTTCATCAAAGAAAATTTCGAAAAATTGGAGCATTCAAATGAAGGCATTGTTGAGTTCTCAAGATGCTTGGGTTATTGTAGAGAATGACTATACTGAGCCAGAAGGAACTGATGGGTTAACAAATGCCCAAAAGAATGCATTGAAGGACTTACGGAAGAAGGACAAGAAGGCCTTATTTTTCATCTACCAAGGTGTGGATGAATAGGCATTTAAGAAGATAGCAAATGCAACTACATCCAAGCAAGCGTGGAAGATACTTCAAAACTCCTATAATGGAGCAGAAAGGGTAAAGAAGGTTCGACTCCAAACACTCCGAAAGGAGTTCGAAGGCCTGGAGATGAAGATCAAAGAGTCAATTTCAGACCATTTCACAAGAGTTCAGTCTTGTGTGAATTAATTGCGACGAAATGCCGAAACCATTGAAGATGTTCAAGTGAATGAGAAGATACTTCGCTCGCTTGATCCAAAGTATGATTATATAGTTGTGTTGGCCCAAAGGCCCATTGCTCTAGTTTTGATGATGATTAACTCATGTAGTTATAGTACTAATGATCTTGTGTTTAATTAGTCTCACATATTTGATCAAGATCTTAGTAGGTGTTTAGCTTTAACAAAGGATTCGAAGTCAAGTTTTGGAGCTAGCACGTGTTGATTCAAGAGCTCGCGCATCAAGATCGGATCAAGTAATCAAGAGGAGTCTAGCTCATTGGATCAAGGTTTGGACCAAGTCAAGAAGGATAAGAAGATTTTCAAGAGAAGATTTTCAGAAGACTTGTGTCGGGTTTTGTAAGTGTCAAGATTTTGATTTTAGATAAAATATAAAAGATAGATTAGTTGGTGGATTGCTCAAGTTCAAATACACACACAAAATTTATGTGTTTTAGAAAATACCGTTTTGATTTTTAAGCTTCAAAGTATACATGTGTTTTATTAAAACCTATCTTAGAGCTTATTGTCAAAAACATAGATATTTCATCTTATATGTGTAAAGGATCATATTTATACACACTAAGCTTCAAAAGTGTTTAAAATATCTTTTTTTGTATTTGGAGAAGTTTTGAAAAAATCATTTTTTAATTTGGAGATTGTTTTTTTGAAAAATACGATTTTTTTAAAGCTAAAATTTTCATATTACAAAAATGGTTCAAAAGGTTTGTAATATGTGTTAATTTTTTATCACACATATTTGTACTTCAAAGTATTACAAAGAACTTATTTTTGTAGAATTTATGAGAATTTGTGGGATTTTATTAAAGATAAAAAGACCAAGTTTTAATCCCTAAAAAATGTTTGACCAAGCCTTCTGTCGGTCGACCGGACAGTCGACCGAAACAGAGGTCGGTCGATCGATGTGCACAAACGTGCACAGCCAGTTTGGCTGGAAGGCCGATCGACCGACCCGGTCGACCTCCAGAGAGCTCTGCTCTGTGGATCTGGCCCCGGTCGACCTGGCGGTCGGCCGGCAGAGAACTCTGCTCTCTATATCCAGGCCTCGGTCGACCGGGCGGTCGACCGGTGGCACAACGGTCGAAAATCCGACCGTTGGCCGGTCGACCGACAGCAACGTCAGCTGCTGATTTGGACCCCCAACCCAACGGCTAGATTTTGGAGGCCTATAAATTAGGGTTCCCTTGGACTGTTCTCTACAAGATTTTAAGTGAGTTTTCAAGCTAGTTTTTCCTACCTTTCTAAGTGTTTATCTCCACTTGTTTTAGAGCTAAAACTTCAATATTAAAAGAAGAGTTTTTCAAGAGTGTTTTGAAAAAGAGATTTCTTGAGTTTTCACCGCAAATCTATTCAAGTTTTTCTCACGTATACTTGAGCTTTCCATTGTCATATCTATCCTATAGGAGAGTTGTGAGAGTATTTTTAGGTGATCAAAGTGTTGAAATCACCAAAGTGTTCTACTTTGTATTTGAGGAGGCGAACTTGCGAGTTCGTGTTGTTTCGAGTTCTTGTGGGAGCTCGGTGTAGAGGTGCGGCCTCGGCAAGCTAGTGTGCTTGCGTGTGTTGTTCTTGCGGGAACAAGAAGGGACTAGTGAGTCCAATGAGTTCTAGTGTGAACTCGTTGTAGGTGTTGCAGCACCGAGTGATCCAGTGGGATCGTTTTTAGTGAAAATCCTTCATAGTGTTGAAGGCGGGGACGTAAAGCAAGAGTGCTTGAACCTCGAAACAATTCTCATATGTTTATGATTGCTCTCTATCTCTCACTTGTGTTTATATCTTGCATACTTACATTGCTTATCTCTTTATATGCTTGATATATCTTGTGCCTTATTGTCATATGCTTGGGATTGTTTGCTCACACTTGTATTCAACCAAGAAAGTCATAACGGCACCTCAACTCTTATCTAGAGGAATCTTGAGGAGATAGTCCAGATCCCTTTACTGGGAATTCAGCTACACTCTTGTGTCATACTTAGTGTGTTTAGCTTAATAGTTTTTAGTTTGCATAAATAGTTTTAATTCCGCATTAATTCATCATTAGATTAGCTTATCACCTATTCACCCCCCTCTAGGTGAACTTCAATTGGTATCAGAGCTTGGTGCTCTTGATTTGAGTCTAACAACCTAGAGTTTAAGATCCTCTTTTTAGCTAATCACAATATTTGTACACACATGGATTTCATGACACCTCCCATGTTTGACATTCTTAACATCCAAACTTGAAAAGTTAAGATGTCAATGTACCTCAAAGCCCTAGGGATTCATATTTATCTTGCCACAATTAAAGATTCATATTATTTAAATGGCAAACATCTAGACGCTAACTCAAAAGCCATTCATGTTTTAAAGTCAACCCTAAATAATGATTATTTATGTAAGGTTTCTAACTTTGATTCGGCTTTTGTAGTATGGAATACTTTAGTCTCCCTTGGTGAACAAAAGCAATACTATACGGGGACTCGGATGATGGAAGTGATACTTCCAACATTATGCTACATGATCTAAGGGGATAACCCCTTGAGGTAAATTCTGAATCCGAACTTGATGAGGATGTTGACATGTCATATGATGAGCTTGCTACATTTTGTCAACAACTTATTGAAAAATATGATTTGCTTAAAAAGAATAATAAAAGATTAAAAAATAAATTTGAAAATATTTCAAAAGAAAATGAATTTTTGAAAAGGAGAATATTTCTTTGTCTTCAAAATTAAATGATCCTTGTGAAGGAAATAATTCTTCAAAAAATAAAATTATTTTGGTGGAAAAGAAAAAGAAATTATTTTGGAAGAAAACAACTCTTTGAAAAGAAAATTTGTTTCAAAAAAAAAGAAAACATTTCTAAAAAAAGGTTGATTCTCATTCTTGCCATGCTCTTCATGCTACCATCAATAAAAATGAGATTCAAGTTTTGAAAAATAGAATAAATTGCTTGAGTTCAACTTTGAGCAATTGTGCATTTAACCATTCTAAATTGGAAACCTTGTTTCAAAAGAAACAAGCTTCACATGTTCATGCACATAACCCACGGCATACATATGCACACTTTGCACATCATGATCACATTCACTCTCATATGCATGCTAGAGTGTACAAATGTATACATTGCAGCCGCAAAGGCCATTTAGTAAAGTTTTGTTTTGATAAGATTAACTCTATAAATTTTGTATATAAAAATGTTTGGGTTCCTTATGATGCTAACCCCCGTGGACCCAAAAGAAAATGGGTACCAAAATCCCCACCTCTTGTGTTTGATGTAGGTGTGGGCTCTCACATGACGTGAGAGTATTGGTACCTTGGTGGTGGATGGATATGGAGCTAGATGGACATACCCTATTGATGCACCGCTATCAAGGAAGTTTGTGGGGGACCACCATGTTTTAGAGACTTAGAGAATAGTGCATATAGTTTGGTAACTATCTCTAAACTCTCATTTAGTTTACATGCTTTTTCATAGAAAATATTTTTAACATGTTTTGGTTTTATGTTAAAATAATTATAATTTGTACTTCATGTGGTAAATACTTGTTTAGATGAATTTTTCATTAAAACTTGTGTATATACTTATACAAATAGTGAGCTACACTTGATTATTATATGTTTGTGCCTCATTGCTCTTTTGTACTCATTACATGTATATGTATAACCTAGTTTTGATGATTCCCTCATTTACACTTGTTTTTCCTATTTTTGTGCATGTTTTGCTTCTTGCATATGTTATTCTTATCTAAAACTAATAAATATACATATATACTCTTGAGTCACTTGTCTTCATGCAAATTACATTATGGACTCGTTTGTTTTTGGGATATGTATGTATATTGTTAGTTTTGATAAAACATACATATACCTTGAAGTTTGTTTAAATGTGATGAAAAATTAATGATTTTCATGTTTTTGATAAAAGAAATTCATGTTTATTTTGAGCTTTATTGATTATTTTCATGAATATGCTATTCACATAACTTTTGTACACTCACATTATTTTATTTACTCATGATTTTGTTTCATGAGCACATTTTTTAGCTATATAGATTTTGAGTGTCAATTTTGTTGGCCCAAAGGCCCATCACTCTAGTTTTGATGATGATCAACTCATGAAGTTATGATTACTAATGATCTTGTGTTTAATTAGTGACAGATTCATTATCAAGATCTTAGTAGGTGTGGAGCTTCAACAAAGGATTTAAAGTCAAGTTGGAAGCTAGCACCGGTTGATTCACGAGCCTATGCATCAAGACCACATCTAGAGATGAGCTCGGTGGATTGCACTTGGACCAAGTCAAGAAGATGAGAAGCCTTCAAGGGAAGACTTCAAGAAGTTGAAGACTTGTGTCTAGGTATAAGATTTGTATTTTTATTTTAGATAAAATGTAAAGGATAGAATAGTTGGTGGATTGCTCAAGTTATATCACACACACACTCTTGATAGAACTCTTGATAGGATTGCTTTCATAAAAGATTTCTATGTCTTAGAAAAGAATTTTTATTTTGGAAAAAGATTTTTTCTTTGTGACAAAATATCTACTTTGGTTTTTGGTATTTCTATTATACACATCTTTAACCAAAATCAAGTTATATGCTTAATGACAAAAACATAGATATATCATTATGATTGTGTAGTGGATCATATCCATACACACTATACTTTAAATGAACTCAAATATCTTGTTTTTGTATTTTGTGAAGTTATGGAAAAACAAGTTTTAGAAAAACATATTTTTAGAAAAACAGTTTTTATTGTGATTAAAACTATTTTTTAGATTTACTGTGAATTTATGGGATTTTTATTGAGTGAAAAGACCTATTTTCAAATCTCGTATCTGTGCAGAACTGAAAACTGTTTCAGGCTTCAGCGGTCGACCGGTCCGGTCGACCGAGTCTGAAGTCGGTCGACCGGGTCGGTCGACCGGACGTGCACAGACGTGCACGCCTGTGTGCACTGGAGAACGGTCGACCGTGCCGGTCGACCGCTTCAGAGAGCTTAGCTCTCAGGAAATCTCGATCGACCAGGCCGGTCGACCGACAGAGAGTTTACTCTCTTCTCCAGTTGCTCGGTCGACCGGGTCGGTCGACCGGAGGCTGCAACGGTCGGATTTTGACCGTTGCCGGTCGACCGGACCGGTCGACCGGAAGCTCTGACAGAGCCCAACGGTCAGATTTTTCTGGCCTCTATAAAAGGGGATTTTGTCATTGTTTGTAACCAAGATTTTTAGAGACCTTAGAGCCTGTTTTCTCATATTCATTCCAGAGGTTTTTCTCCACAAAAATAGTGAGCTAATACTTCCAATCAAAAGGGAAGATTTTATAAGAGTGTAAAAGTGATTTCTTGAGATTTTCACCAAAGATTCTTTCCTTGTTTTCTCACACTACACTTGAGCATCCATTGTTATATCTATCCTATAGGAGAGTGTTGTAGTGAGAGTTTTGTTAGGTGATCAAGTGTTTAGATCACCAAGATTTCATCTTGTACTTTGAGGAGACGGGCAAGTGTGCTCGTGGGTGTTTTGAGTTCGGGTGCGGACTTGTTGTACGAGGTGCGGCCTCGACGAGCCGGTGGGCTTGTGGTGTGTAAGGGACTTTGGGAGTCCGAGGGCTTGTAGGTGTTGCGGCACCAAGGAGAGATCCGGTTGGATCGTGCATAGTGGAAATCCTTCGTGTGTCGAAGGCGGGGATGTAGAGCAAGTGTGCTCGAACCTCGAAACAAACCCTTTGTGTTTGCGATTGCTCACTCTTGCTCTCTCTCTTTCTCTTTGTCTCTTTTATATCTTGCATTCAATTATTGTCTATATTTATATGCTTGATATACCCTTGTGCTTAATTGTTATATAATTGCTTGGGATTGATTGTCTAACACTTGTATTCAACCAAGAGAGCCAACGCGGCACCTCAACCCATTCAAGGGGAATCTAGAGGAGTTTGTCCAGAGCCTCGCAAGGGGAATTCGGCAACACTCTTGTGTTATACATAAGTGTTCAATTAAAAGAAGTTTAATTTGGTCAACTTAGTTTTAATTCCGCATTATTTGTTCATAAGTGACCATTAGATTAGTCATCACCTATTCACCCCCCTTAGGTGAACTTACAATTGGTATCAAAGCCAAGTGCTCTTGATATTGGGTCTAACAACCTAGAGTTAAAGATCCTCCTTTAGGCTAATCACAATATTTTGTACACACACCATGGACTTCATGTCACCACCCACCTTTGACACTCTTAACATCCAAATTTGGAAGGTTAAGATGTCTTTATTCCTCAAAGGACTTGGCCTTAGTGTATATCTTGCCACAACTAATAAAGAATATTGCTTAAATGGTAAGAACATTGAGGCTAATGCAAAAGCCCTTCATGCTATTAAGTCAACCCTAAATGATGATTATTTATCTAGGGTTTCTAATGTTGAATCGGCTTTTGTAGTTTGGAACATCATCATCTCCCTTGGCGAAAAGGATCTATACTATGCGGGGAGCGATTCGGACGTTGGAAGCGACATCTCCAACGTGTGCTATATGGTCCAAGGGGATAACCCCCTTGAGGTAAACTCCGAATCCGATGATGAGGACATGTCATATGATGAGCTCACTTCATTTTGCCAAACAATTCTTGAGAAATATGACATGATTAAAAGGAAAAATAAAAATTTGAAAAAGGACATTGCATGCATGCATAAGGAACAAGATTCATTTAGATCTAACATTGCATGTTTAGAAAAGAAAATAACATTTTGAAAAAGAATTTTGATGCCATGCTTAATGATAAAGATTCATTAGATAATAAAATGGCATGCTTAGAAAAAGAAAATGAGTTTTTGAAAAATGAGAATGTTTCCCTTATGTCTAAATTAAATAATTTATGTAAAGGAAACATTGATTTGAAAAATAAAATTGATATGGTGGAAAAACAAAAAGAAGTTGTTTTTTCAAGAAAATAAATCTTTAAAAAGAAAACTATGTGAAAAAGAAAAAGATTTTGTTTCACAAAAGAAAAAGAAAAATGATCATATATCTCATCATGCTTCTCATGCTCACATTGATCAAAATGAGATTAAAAATTTGAAAAATAAAATTGATAATTTGAGCTCTAATTTGAGCTCATGTGCATTCAATCATACTAAATTGGAATCCTTGTTTCAAAAGAAACAAGTTCCTCATACTCATGCACATTCACATCATGCACATGCTTATGATGCACATCATGCTCACACTCCCACTCATAAGTATGCTAAGGTGTACATATGTACACATTGTGGCCGCAAAGGCCATTTAGCAAAATTTTGTTATGAAAGGTTAAATGTTCTTATTTTTGATAAAAAATAAAAATGCTTGGGTTCCTTACGAGACTAACCCCATAGGACCCAAGAAAATATGGGTACCAAAATCCCCACCTTGTGTATTTGATGTAGGTGAGGAATCTCTCAAAACGTGAGAGATTTGATGCCTTGATGATGAGTGCATTTGAACTAAAATGACACATACTTGGAGCACCGCTATCAAGGAATTTTGGTGGTCAACCACCATGCTAGGAGTTTTGGAGTTGGTAACAATTTCTAAACTTCTATTTCATTTATGCACATGCTTTTAATTTCATGTATCATGTAGCATGTTCATATTTTTTTTGGGATGCTTCATGTGGCATTTACATGCTTAAATGTAGAATGTGTCAAAACTTGCATTTATACATATATGAATAGTGAACTACAATTGACTCATACATATTTGAACTTCATGCTCATTTGTATCCACTATATGCATGTGTATAGGCTAGTTTTGATGATTCGGTCATTTATACTTGTTATGCCTATCTTTGATCTTACTTCATGTATATGTGTGTTTAATTCAAATCTAATAAATATACATGTATACCCTTGAGTCATTTGCCTTCATGCAATATATATTGGACTCTTTTCATATTTGGGATATGTATGCATATTGTTAGAATTGGATATATCATACATATACCATGAAGATTAGTATTTTAAATAAATAATAATAAAAAAAATGATTTTTCATGTTTTTCATTTGTACAACAAAATGTGATTTATGATCTTTTTGAGCTTGAATGACTATTTTCATAAAGCATTGCCAAATACAAAATACTTTATGAAAAATATATGATTTGTTTTAAGATGAAAAATAAGATTTTCATGAGATTCATGCTTCACTTTCTATTTTCATGAAAATACCATTTACATAACCTTTGAACACTCATCTTTTATGATAAAAGATAATTTTTGAGCTTCATGGACTATGAGTGCTTAAACTTGCATGTATTTAGTATTTTTCATGGAAAACATTTGACTTTGTATTTTTGAAGGATCTTTAACTAGTTTGTCAAAAATCCATTTAAACTAGTTATCTATTCTTCAAATTGATTCACATGATCCTCTTTTTATTCATATGGATAAATTCTTTTGTATTTTCAAAATTTATTTGATGCTTCATGATTTGAATATTAGTTTAAATGTTAGCATTTGTCAACACTTGGATTTATACTTATACACATTATGGATCACAAATAAATCTATATATGATTGGGTTTGAATGCTTATTTGTGCCCATTAGGTGTGCTAGTATAGCCTAAGTTTTGATGATTATTACATTTTAAACTTGTATTCCCATTTTGGATTTATGCTATGATCATGTGCTTTCATTTCATGTATATGTTTGTCTTGCCAAAACATTAAGATATACATGGATACCTCTTGAGTCATTTGTCTTTCATGCAAATCTATATATGGACTCAATTGTGTTTTAAGGATATGTATGTATACTTAATGTCTTGTCAAAACACACATATATCTTGAAATATAAATTTTAATTTTTAATAAAAAATTTTTGTGATGGATTTCATGATTTCAAAATTTTAAGGAATATTGAGTTTTATTTCTATTTTTCATGATACCATGTTCCACATAACACTATCACACTCACTTCTTTTTGATATGGACTTTATGGATAGAGTGCTTTTTAGTGCCTTGTGTTTCATTGATATTTCATGAAAAACTTTTGACTTATTCCTTGATTGAAGGATTCCGTACTAGTTGTTAAACACCTTCATTTAACTAGTTCGAATTCTTCATGTGGTAGATTTTATGATATATACACTTAAGCTTAATTTTCAATTGGTATCATTGGATATTTTCAATTGGTATCAATATGACCTCTTATTGTGTATACTCATATGTTGTTCTTTCATATATGTATGTCTCTACTTAAATTGGTATACTCTTTTCATACATATATATGATTGTTGTGTGCTTGTATTAAAATGGATTTATATTTGAAAGCACAATAGTTGTTAATGCTAAGCTTACTTCAAATCTTATTTATTTTAAAGCTTATGCATTGTATTTCAAAATTGGTATCAAAATTCAAAATTTGATTGTTCTACATTTGGTACCTTAAAGAAAGTTGTGTATTTTAAGATATTTCAAAATTTTGTTTTCATAAGAAAAGTTCAAAATTTTGTCTTGTTAAAGAAATATTCAAAATTTTTGATTTGTATTTCCTATATGCAAGGAGAGCTTAACATCTCTCTTACATATGGATTCATGTTGAGTATATTATAAATTGAGGAGCTTGACAACTCTTCTTTATATGATATACGTGTGTAGGGGGAGCTTCACATCTCCTCTTATGCATTACATAATATGTGTTATGTGAGTTAGGGCTTGTCATCCCTTCTTCATGTAATGCATATGTGTAGGGAAGTTAACTTAGCGTCTTCCTCTTCATGAATTTATATCGCATATAAATTTTATTGATTGTTTTGATTACCCCTCTTTGATTTCATTGTTTTTGACAAAAAGGGGAAGAAAATTTGTTTGATGTATTTTTACTTTGAACCCTTTGTTGATGATTGACAAAAAGGGGAGAAGTATTTGTAAGTATTTGTGATATATGCATGTCTTCCTTGCTTAAGGGGGTGTAAGATTTATGTTTTATGCATATATGTCTTTGATTTGCAAATAGGAGAAAAAGATTTGATTTCAGATTTGATTTATATGATTGCATCTCCTACATTTGCATACATGTCATATGCTTCATTGCCATATCTTATTATTTATGTCTATGCATGAGTTAAGGGGGAGCTTCTTTGAAGCTTTACTTTAATCCATGCATATATAACGTCATGAGTTTTGTCATCATCAAAAAGGGGGAGATTGTTGGCCCAAAGGCCCATCACTCTAGTTTTGATGATGATCAACTCATGAAGTTATGATTACTAATGATCTTGTGTTTAATTAGTGACAGATTCATTATCAAGATCTTAGTAGGTGTGGAGCTTCAACAAAGGATTTAAAGTCAAGTTGGAAGCTAGCACCGGTTGATTCACGAGCCTATGCATCAAGACCACATCTAGAGATGAGCTCGGTGGATTGCACTTGGACCAAGTCAAGAAGATGAGAAGCCTTCAAGGGAAGACTTCAAGAAGTTGAAGACTTGTGTCTAGGTATAAGATTTGTATTTTTATTTTAGATAAAATGTAAAGGATAGAATAGTTGATGGATTGCTCAAGTTATATCACACACACACTCTTGATAGAACTCTTGATAGGATTGCTTTCATAAAAGATTTCTATGTCTTAGAAAAGAATTTTTATTTTGGAAAAAGATTTTTTCTTTGTGACAAAATATCTACTTTGGTTTTTGGTATTTCTATTATACACATCTTTAACCAAAATCAAGTTATATGCTTAATGACAAAAACATAGATATATCATTATGATTGTGTAGTGGATCATATCCATACACACTATACTTTAAATGAACTCAAATATCTTGTTTTTGTATTTTGTGAAGTTATGGAAAAACAAGTTTTAGAAAAACATATTTTTAGAAAAACAATTTTTATTGTGATTAAAACTATTTTTTAGATTTACTGTGAATTTATGGGATTTTTATTGAGTGAAAAGACCTATTTTCAAATCCCATATCTGTGCAGAACTGAAAACTGTTTCAGGCTTCAGCGGTCGACCGGGTCGGTCGACCGGACGTGCACAGACGTGCACGCCTGTGTGCACTGGAGAACGGTCGACCGTGCCGGTCGACCGCTTCAGAGAGCTTAGCTCTCAGGAAATCTCGGTCGACCGGGCCGGTCGACCGACAGAGAGTTTACTCTCTTCTCCAGTTGCTCGGTCGACCGGGTCGGTCGACCGGAGGCTGCAACGGTCGGATTTTGACCGTTGCCGGTCGACCGGACCGGTCGACCGGAAGCTCTGACAGAGCCCAACGGTCAGATTTTTCTGGCCTCTATAAAAGGGGGTTTTGTCATTGTTTGTAGCCAAGATTTTTGGAGACCTTAGAGCCTGTTTTCTCATATTCATTTCAGAGGTTTTTCTCCACAAAAATAGTGAGCTAATACTTCCAATCAAAAGGGAAGATTTTATAAGAGTGTAAAAGTGATTTCTTGAGATTTTCACCAAAGATTCTTTCCTTGCTTTCTCACACTACACTTGAGCATCCATTGTTATATCTATCCTATAGGAGAGTGTTGTAGTGAGAGTTTTGTTAGGTGATCAAGTGTTTAGATCACCAAGATTTCATCTTGTACTTTGAGGAGACGGGCAAGTGTGCTCGTGGGTGTTTTGAGTTCGGGTGCGGACTTGTTGTACGAGGTGCGGCCTCGACGAGCCGGTGGGCTTGTGGTGTGTAAGGGACTTTGGGAGTCCGAGGGCTTGTAGGTGTTGCGGCACCAAGGAGAGATCCGGTTGGATCGTGCATAGTGGAAATCCTTCGTGTGTCGAAGGCGGGGATGTAGAGCAAGTGTGCTCGAACCTCGAAACAAACCCTTTGTGTTTGCGATTGCTCACTCTTGCTCTCTCTCTTTCTCTTTGTCTCTTTTATATCTTGCATTCAATTATTGTCTATCTTTATATGCTTGATATACCCTTGTGCTTAATTGTTATATAATTGCTTGGGATTGATTGTCTAACACTTGTATTCAACCAAGAGAGCCAACGCGGCACCTCAACCCATTCAAGGGGAATCTAGAGGAGTTTGTCCAGAGCCTCGCAAGGGGAATTCGGCAACACTCTTGTGTTATACATAAGTGTTCAATTAAAAGAAGTTTAATTTGGTCAACTTAGTTTTAATTCCGCATTATTTGTTCATAAGTGACCATTAGATTAGCCATCACCTATTCACCCCCCCTCTAGGTGAACTTACAAATTTGTGTGTACTTAGCAATGCTTCATGAAATACATATGATTTGATTTCATATTTGAATGATCTTTAACTAGTTTTTCAAAAATTACTTTACCTAGTTATTTATTCTTCATTTGGTAGTGTTTCAACTTACAACCATTTTCAAAACATATTTTTGAAAACTTCTACCCTTCAAGGGCGGATGGTTGGGAGACCATGCCTTGTATGCTTTAATGTATATCTTTTAAATATGTGTATGAGTAAGGTGGATAGTTATGAGTAATACACATGATCTTCATAATATTTCACTTTTTGTATACTCATAGTCTCATACATATTTTCTATATTATATATATATGCTTCAAATTTCAATAATATCAATTTCTAGTGGTATTTTCTTTTTCATACATATATATATTTTGATTGTGCTTGATTTACAATATCATTACATGTTTAAAGCACAAATTATGTTTATGCTAAGCTTAACTAAATTTTAAATGTTAATTGGTATCTTAATGAGCTTATGCATTGTTTTCAATTGGTATTTTTATTTGATATCACAATTTTCAATATATTTCAATTGGTATTAAAATTTACAATATACTTCAATTGGAATCAAAAATATAAAATATTTTACCTTCATTGGTATCAAAATTTGTTTTTTTGTTGACTTGAGAAATTCAAAAATTTGTTTAAAAATGTTTTGATATGTATTGCCTATATGCAAGGGGAGCTTAACATCTCTTCTATATATAGATTCATGTTGAGTGTATCTTATATTAAGGAGCTTGACATCTCTTCTTTATGTGATACACGTGTGCAGGGGAAGTTTAACATCTCCGCTTATACATTGTATATTATGCTTTATGTGGGTTAGGATTTTGTCATCCCTTCTTCATGTAATGCATGTATGCAGGGGAGCTAACTTCACGTCTCTCTTCTTCATGAATGTATATCGCATATATATCTTTATTGTTTGATTTGGTTTCACCCCTTTGTTGATGATTTGACAAAAAAGGGGAGAAGGATTTTGAGAGTATATATGCATGTTTATGTTCTTATTTATGCATATATGTTTTATTTATGCAAAAAGGGGAGAAGAATTTTGTGAGTTTATGCATGTTTATTTCCTTGTTTATGCATATATGTTTGTTTATGCAAAAAGGGGAGAAAATTTTTGTAAGTTTATGCATGTTTATCTCCTTATTTATGCACATATGTTTGTTTTGTTTTATGCACTTCATTGAATATTTTATTGTTTATTGTTATGCATAAGTTAAGGGAGAGCTTCTATGAAGCTTATCTTTAATCCATGCATATATAACTCCATGAGTTTTGTCATCATAAAAAGGGGGAGATTGTTGACCCAAAGGCCCATCGCTCTAGTTTTGATGATGATTAACTCATGTAGTTATACTACTAATGATCTTGTGTTTAATTAGTCTCAGATATTTGATCAAGATCTTAATAGGTGTTTAGCTTCAACAAAGGATTTGAAGTCAACTTTTAGAGCTAGCACGTGTTGATTCAAGAGCTCGCGCATCAAGATCGCATCAAGTACTCAAGAGGAGTCTAGCACATTGGATCAAGGTTTGGACCAAGTCAAGAAGGAGAAGAAGATTTTCAGAAGACTTGCGTCGGGTTTTGTAAGTGTCAAGATTTTGTTTTTAGATAAAATGTAAATGATAGATTAGTTGGTGGATTGCTCAAGTTCATATACACACACAAATTTTATATGTGTTTTAGAAAATACCGTTTTAGTTTTTAAGCTTCAAAGTATACATGTGTTTTATTAAAACTTACCTTTAAGCTTATTGTCAAAAACATAGATATTTCATCTTATATGTGTAGTGGATCATATCCATACACACTAAGCTTCAAAAGTATTTAAAATATCTTGTTTTTGTATTTGGAGAAGTTTTGAAAAATTATTTTTTAATTTGGAGATTGTTTTTTGAAAAATACGGTTTTTGTTTAAAGCCAAAATTTTCATATTACAAAAATGTTTCAAAAGGTTTGTAATATGTGTTGATTTTTTATCACACATATTTGTACTTCAGAGTATTTCAAAGAACTTATTTTTGTAGAATTTATGAGAATTTGTGGGATTTTATTAAAGATAAAAAGACCAAGGTTTAATCCCTAAAAAATGTTTGACCAGGCCTTCTGCCGGTCGATCGAGACAGAAGTCAGTCGACCAGTCCGGTCGACCGATGTGCACAAACGTGCACAGCCAGTTTGGTTGGAGGGCCGGTCGACCGACCCGGTCGACCGCCAGAGAGCTCTGCTCTCTGGATCTGGCCCCAGTCGACCGGGCGGTCCACCGACTGAAAGCTCTGCTCTCTGTATCCAGGCCTCGGTCGACCGGGCGGTCGACCGGTGACACAGCGGTCGGAAATCCGATCGTTGGGCGGTCGACCGACAGCAGCGTCAGCTGCTGATTTGGACCCCAACGGCTAGATTTTGGAGGCCTATAAATTGGAGTTCCCTTGGACTGTTTTCTACAGGATTTTAAGTGAGTTTTCAAGCTAATTTTTCCTACCTTTCTAAGTGTTTATCTCCACTTATTTTAGAGCTAAAACTTCCATATTAAAAGGAGGGTTTCTCAAGAGTGTGAAAAAGAGATTTCTTGAGTTTTTCACCACAAATCTATCCAAGTTTTTCTTACACATACTTGAGCTTTTCATTGCCATATCTATCCTATATGAGAGTTGTTGTGAGAGTGTTTTTAGGTGATCAAAGTGCTGAGATCACCAAAGTGTTCTACTTTGTATTTGAGGAGGCGAACTTGCGGGTTCGTGTTGTTTCGAGTTCTTGTGGGAGCTCGGGTAGAGGTGCGGCCTCGGAAGCTAGTGTGCTTGCGTGTGTTGTTCTTGCAGGAACAAAAGAGGGACTAGTGAGTCCAATGAGTTTTAGTGTGAACTCGTTGTAGGTGTTGCGGCACCGAGTGATCCGGTGGGATCGTTTTTAGTGGAAATCCTTCATAGTGTTGAAGGCGGAGACATAGAGCAAGGGTGCTCGAACCTCGAAACAATTCTCCTGTGTTTGTGATTGCTCTCTCTATCTCTCACTTGTGTTTATATCTTGCATACTTACATTGCTTATCTCTTTATATGCTTAATATATCTTGCGCCTTATTGTCATATGCTTGGGATTGTTTGCTCACACTTATATTCAACCAAGAGAGCCATAGCAGCATCTCAACTCTTATCTAGAGGAATCTTGAGGAGATAGTCCAGAGCCCTTCACTGGGAATTCGGCTACACTCTTATGTTATACTTGGTGTGTTTAGCTTAATAGTTTTTACTTTGCATAAATAGCTTTAATTTCGCATTAATTCATCATTAGATTAGCTTATCACCTATTCAACCCCCCTCTAGGTGAACTTCAAGTTGTTGCTATTGAAGAAGTCAAGGATCTGGACGTCATGACCATTGACGAGCTTATGGGTTCTCTGCAAATCCATGAACAGAGAATCAATAGAAGGCAAGAGCCGGTGGAGAAAATTCTGCACTCAAAGCTCAAATTGAAAGAAGAGCAAGGGGAAGCCAAAAACAAAAGCATAGATGATCGAAACCGAACCAACTATCGAGGCAGAGGAAGCTTCCAAGGTCATAGGGGATCTCAAGGATGATACAAGGTGGAAGAAGTAAATTCACCACCAAAAACTATGAAGAAACAGAGCAAAAAACAAAGATTTGCAAGAGGTCGTGGAAAAGAAAATTTTTCTGGAAGAGGAAGGTCTGAAAATCTCAAATTCAATGCTACAATTGCAAGAAGTATGGTCATTATGCTTCAGAATGCTGGAATCGTGCCTCTAACATATTGAAGGAGAAAGCAATTACATAGAAGAAAAACATGTTCTGCTGGCTTTCAAAGGAGAAGTGAAAACATGTGGTACCTTGATACAGATACCAACAATCTTATGTGTGGAAAGAACATGTTTGTGGAGCTTGATGAATCAACAAATGGCCAAATTTTATTTAGTGATTCCTCAAAGATCCTAGTAAAAGGAAAAGGCAAGGTTCTAATTCGGCAAAAAGATGAGAGTCATCAGCTTATTTCTTATGTCTACTATGCTCCAGACATGAACAATCTCCTCAGCTTAGGACAACTACTGGAGAAGGGATATATCATCCATATGGAAGATCGTTGCCTTTGTATCAGAGATAAAAAGAAGAGGCTAATTTCAAACGTTCAGATGACAAAGAATCGGATGTTCCTTCTAAATATTCAAGTTGACAATGCGATGTGTTTGAATGCAAATATTAAAGATCCATCCTAGTTACGACACATGAGGTCAAAATTTGGAGATCTCAAGTTATTATCTAAGAACAGTTGGTGAAAGGACTACCCTTCATCAATCACCTAAAGCAACAATCCAAAGTGTGTCTACTTGGCAAACATCATCGAAGTAGCTTTCCAAAAGAATCAACATTTAGAACATTCAAACCTCTACAACTCGTTCATATGGACGTTTATGGCCCAATCTCTCCAAATTCTCGTGGAGGAAACAAGTACTTCCTAACATTTACTGATGATTTTTCAAGAAAAACTTGGGTCTATTTTTTGAAAAACAATCTAAAGTGTTCAAAATTTTTAAAAAAAATTCAAGGCCTCTATAGAAAAGAAAAGTGGATATTTTCTGAAATCCACAGGCCTGATAGAGGAGGAGAATTCATATCAAAAGAATTTGAAGCTTTCTGTGAAGAACAAGGGATTCGACACTCTCTAACAACATCATACTCACCCCAGCAAAATGGAGTTGCTGAGAGGAAGAATCGAACAATCATGAAGATGGCGAGAAGCATGGTGAAGCAAAAACAGATGGCCAAAACTTTCTGGACTGAAGTTGTAGTGATGGGAACATCTTAGCTCTGAATTCTATTATATTTTCAACTTTATTTTCATGGATTTGTGTTTGTATTTGAGTAGTTAGTAATTTGTGTCCATGTACTAAGTAGTGGTGGTAGTTATAACCATCATGAGTAGTGGGTAGTTATTAGATGTATAGTAGTTGTGTGTAGTTATGAGTGTAGTAATGGGTAGTTATTGCTTGTAATGGGAAGTTGTGGATGCATGCCTATATAGGCCATTACATGTATCTTGTTTGGGATAATGAATGATGAATATTGAATGCAAAGAATGCCTCTTGTCTTGCATCTCCTCTCTTTCTCCTCTATCTAATATATAATGAATGAAAATATGAAAATACTCTTCCCTCACATGCTCCCTTCTCCCTAGATCTCTTCCTTCTCTCTGAAATTGTTTATCTCAGCAATAGTAACAGCGAAGCAGCAACAACAACATCAACAAGCAGCAGTGGCAGCAGTAGTAACTTGCAGCAGCGGCAACAGCAGATCAGCAGCAACTGCAGTAGCCACGCAGCAGAGCAGCAATAGCAGCAGCAGCCGCAGCAACATGCAGCCGCAGTAGCAGCCAGCAGTAGCAGCAGCAGGAGCTGCAGCAGTAGCATGCAGCAGTAACAGCAGCAGTAGCACGTAGCAGCGATAGCAGCAGCAGGGGCAGCAGCCAGCAGCAGACCAGCTGCAGCAGAGCAGCAGCTGCTGCAGCAAAGCAGAGCAGAAGCAACAAAATTCCAGCAACAGTAGTGGCTACGGGTACCTAAAGTGTGCTTCTCAGTTTTCTCTTGGAGTATGACGGCGAATTCTTTGTCTGTAAGTTTATTTCAAAGCAATCTACTTATTAGTTGAACTTTACATCAGTTAATTCATCTCTAAAGTATTATCTTTATCTCATGTTGTCCACATATGGTGAGATGCGTGACTCTGCAATTCCTTTGATCGCTTATCATTGATATTGATAATAGAACTTGTCATGCATGATATAGCTATTGTAATTAGATCTTATTGAGATTAGAAATGTTCAAAGCTAACATGCAATACTTTGTAAAATCCATTTGTTTGACATTGTTAGTTTTTTCATTACTTTCCTGCCGAAAATCATTTTATTTGGTGAAACGTGGCGAGTTCGATTACATCACTGATTCTCTACATAGCACGCACACACCGTTCACATCAGTTTGGTATCAGAGCATAAGGTTTAGGCAGGAACACCTTGCATTAAGTTAAAAAAAAATGGCTAGTAAATCCCAAACCATCAATATGGACACCAAGTCCAAAATCCTCCAAAAGATAGATGAAATTTTGAGTTGCATAACTAGGTTGGATCAAGTATTCAAGTCCACCTCTTATCATCCGACAATCCAGGGTAACAAATGTCAGGGTTACAGGCATGTTGCAGTCAACTGTCCAAGTCCAGTCAAAGTAACTAAAGTTAAGAAACCACCTGTAACAAATCCAGAGCCCCTTCCTCCTTTACTGCCAACCCCTAGTGCCGTTGTCTGCTCTGGTCGTCAGCACCTTCCTCCTCTACTGCCGACACCAAGCCCAGTCAGAGTTGTCATTGATAAACTGTATGTAACAAACAAGGAGTCTGACTCTGAAGAGTTCACTTACCAGGCGGAAGAACCAGAAGATTCCAACTCTGACAAAAAGAACATGGGTGGTAATATTGAAGAATCCAGTACTTCGAGTCCACTCGAAGTGATCCCAGTGACCACAGAGTCTATTCATGTCTTTCCTAAAGACAGTACTCTGATCCCTCTCGAAATCACCTCAGTGACTACGGAGTTCAGTAATATCTTTCCTGAAAAGAGTACTTCATCGCTCCTCGAAGTCACCCCTGTGACTACGGAGCTTGATGATGTCTTGTCTGAAGACCTCCTGTGCAAGCTACCACCGACCAACACGCCATTGACTTAATACTAGGGGCTAGCCTTTCCGACTTGCCACACCCTAGGTTGAATCCTGCCGAGAAAACTGGATTTGAAAGGCAAGTTGATGAGTTATCACTAGAGGGTAAACCATAATTCCTTATCCCAATAAACACATATGTCTATGAGGACAAGTTTTGGAATTATATAGTGACAAAGGATATAGGACAGATCAAGAATTTTACCATCTATGGTCAATCTATAACCAAAGATTTGAAAGGTATTATTATGGAAGAAACTAATGTTCTACATATCATAAACTTTTCTGCCATTACAGTTAAACCTAAGTGTGCTTTCCTTCAAACTTTACCTGTTAGGATCTCACTTGACGTCATTAAAATAACAGGTAAATTGTCACACATAGTTAGGATGATTTGCCTGATAATCCCTTTTGATCGAGGTCGTGTATATTGTGACCACTGAACCAAGTGCCTAAAACTTTAATATCCAATAGAGAGTCAAAGTTCCCGAGCTATCTTTTGGAAGACTCTTTAGCAATGACAGGCACTAAGTTAAGTTCTCTACTGCACTTCATTATAGAGTTTCTGAGTCTGCATTTTACGCCTAAACATCTGAGTCTGCATCATATTTTGTCACACATGCAAGTTTTACACATGAGAAATCAGTGATATATTTGAACAAGCAACACTAACTATAAGTTATGATCTAACATCAGGAAAGGAATTTAAAACTTTTAGTGTTGCAATTTTGTGATGATTCGGATTCGTCCGAAATGGTTTCCTCAAGAAAACTGTTAAAGATTTGCATGCCAATATTGCTGGACTTTTCAAAATCTTAAAAGAATTTAAATTACAATACTTATGTTATAGATTTGACATCAATTCTATTTTCAATATTAAAGACTAAGTGGTTTACAACGTCTTGATTATCCATAAACAACCCACTGGTTGATGTGCCTTATCCTGAGCCAATTTTTGAGAGTCCTTCACTATCCCACTTTCAGATATTCATCCTATACAACAGAGAAAATTGATAACATTTTAGATGATGAATTTATGATGCAGCTTGACTAGTAATCTGAGATGCCAGAAATAAACTTACAACAGCAAGAGAGCAGTTATGCAGTTGACTCGACGGGGTCGAATTCTCTCCCATTTGGGGAGAATTGATGGGAACATCTTAGCTCTGAATTCTATTATATTTTCAGCTTTATTTTCATGTTATTTGTGTTTGTATTTGAGTAGTTAGTATTTGTGTCCATGTGCTAAGTAGTGGTGGTAGTTATAACCATCATGAGTAGTGGGTAATTATTAAATGTGTAGTAGTTGTGTGTAGTTATGAGGGTGGTAAGGGTAGTTATTGCTTGTAGTGGGAAGTTGTGAATGTATGTCTATATAGGCCATTACATGTATCTTGTTTGGGATAATGAATGATAAATATTGAATGCAAAGAATGCCTCTTGTCTTGCATCTCTTATCTTCCTCCTCTATCAATATATGATGAATGAAAATATGAAAATACTCTTCCCTCACATGCTCCCTTCTCCCTAGATCTCTTCCTTCTCTCTGAAATTGTTTATCTCAGCAATAGTAACAACAAAGCAGCAACAACAGCATCAACAAGCAGCAGTTGCAGCAGTAGTAACTTGTAGCAGCAGCAGCAACGCAGCAGAGCAGCAGCAGGAGCAGCCAGCAGCAGCACGCAGCAGGGGCAGCAGCCACCAGCAGCAGTAGACCAACAGCAGCTGCAGTAGAGCAGCAGAAGCAACAAAATTCCAGCAACAGCAGCGGCTACGGGTACCTAAAGCGTGCTTCTCAGTTTTCTCTTGGAGTATGATGGTGAGTTCTTTGTCTGTAAGTTTATTTCAAAGCAATCTACTTATTAGTTGAACTATATATCAGTTAATTCATCTCTAAAGTATTATCTTTATCTCATGTTGTCAACTATATGGTGAGATGTGTGACTTTGCAATTCCTTTGATCGCTTATCATTGATATTGATAATAGAACTTGTCATGCATGATATAGCTATTATAATTAGATCTTATTGAGATTAAAAATGTTCAAAGTTAGCATGCAATACTTTGTAAAATCCATTTGTTTGACATTGTTAGTTTTTTCATTGCTTTCCTGCCGAAAATCGTTTTATTTGGTGAAACGTGACGAGTTCGATTACATCACTGATTCTCTACATAGCACGCACACACCGTTTCACATCATGTAGACTTTAATGTCTACATTCTGAATGGAAGTCCAACCAGAAGCCTATGGAATATGACGCCGCAAGAAGCATGGAGTGGACGGAAGCCTGGAGTTGGACACCTAAGGGTGTTTGGAAGCATCGCATATGCCCATGTACCAAAACAAAGAAAAACCAAGTTTGATAATCGTAGTGCCGAATTTGTTCTTATCGACTACGGTTCAAGGACCAAGGGCTACAAGATGTACGATCCATATAGCAGCAAAGTCACAATAAGTAAAGATGTGGAGTTTGATGAAGAAAGAACATGGGAGTGAAAATCATAAGAAAAATGGAATAGTCCAGGCATGTTCTTTGAAGAAGTCCAAGCATCAAAGGAGTTGGAAGCACATGCCCATCACCCACATCATCTTCAAATCTTGGTGGTTCTCCGGCATCATCACCACCACCACCAAATTCTTCTCTAAGGCCCCAAAAGACAAGAATACTCTCCGACTCCAAGTTGTATGAGGTAACAGAGAATGAAAACAAGCTTACACTCTTTTGTCTATTTTCCGATTGTGAGCCTGTAGGCTTTGAAGAATCCAAGATAGAAGATGGAAACAAGTCATAGATGAAGAAATTAAGGCTATCGAGAAGAATAGTATATGGGAACTTACCACACTACCGAAAGGTAAGAAAGCAATTAGAGTCAAATGGGTATACAAAGCAAAGAAGAATGTGAAAGGAGATATTGAACGCTATAAAGCTCGGTTGGTTGTCAAAGGATACAATCAGAAAGCTCGGATCGATTATGATGAGGTATACTCCCCTATTGCTCGGCTTGAAATTATAAGATTAATTATTTCTGTTACTGTTCAAAATAATTGAAAAATCTTTCAAATGGATTAAAATCCACGTTTCTAAATGGGTATCTTGAAGAATTATATGTAAAACAACCTATAGGTTATGTAAGAAAGGACCAAGAACAAAAAGTAAGTTGAAAAAAAAAACATTATACAGTTTGAAACAGGCACCAAAAGCTTGGAACAGCAGGATTGATGAAGATTTTCAAGCTAATGGGTTCATCAAATGCTGATATGAACATGCATGTATACAAAGAAGGAAAAAAATGAAGATTTTCTTACTGATCAGTTTGTATGTTGATGATCTTATATTTACAAGGAACAATGCTAGAATGATCTAAGAGTTCAAAGACTCCATGATTCGAGAGTTTGAGATGACCAACATAGGGCTTATGTCCTATTATTTGGGTATTGAAGTGAAGCAAGAGGAGAAAGAAATTTTCATCTCTTAAGAAGCTTACGCAAAATCTATTTTAAAGAAATTCAACGAGGAGAAGAGCAATGTAGTAAATACACCAGTTGATTGTGGAATCAAATTATCAAGATATGATGAAGGAAGCAATGTTGATGCCACTTATTTTAAAAGCTTGGTGGGAAGTCTTCGCTATTTGACTTGCATAAGGCCGGATATTCTCTATGAAGTTGGGTTGGTTAGTCGTTATATGGAGAAACCAAAATCTACTCATTTAATGGTTGCAAAAAGGATCCTGCACTACATTAAAGGATCGGTTATGGACTTCTCTACACAAGGTGTGATGACTTTCAACTCATTGGTTATACTGACAGTAATTGGGCAAGAGATGTTGATGAACGAAAGAGCACTACGGGTTATGTTTTCTTCCTGGGTAATACGACCTTTTCTTGGTCATCAAAGAAGCAAACTATTGTCACTCTTTCTACTTGTGAAGCAGAATATGTAGCTGCATCATCTGGAGTTTGTCATACAATTTGGTTACAGAATTTACTTAATGATCTTCAACATAACTAAGAACAGGCAACGAAGATTTATATTGACAACAAATCAGCCATGGCACTTGCAAAGAAACCTGTTTTTCATGAAAATAGCAAACACATTGACACTCATTATCATTTTATCCGGGAGACCGTAAAAGAGAATAAGATAGAACTAATTTCTGTCAAGACCCAAGATCAACTTATTGATATTTTCACAAAGCCACTGAAGCATAAAATATTCTCTATAATATGGAGTCAACTTGAGATGGTTACATCAGGTTTAAGGAGGACTATTGGGAATTAAACCCAATATGATAAGAAATAAAGAGTTGTGTCTCTTCAAAAAGTCTTATCTCTTTGAAATGAAGAGTTTTATCTTTTAGAAGAGTTGTGCCTATTTGAAATGAAGGGTGCATCCCTTAGGAAGAAATGTGTCTTTTGAGCTTAAAAATTGTGTTTCAAGAGTTATTTAGATCTCTATATAAGGAGTTGTTTGGTGAGAATGTATGAAAGAAAGTAGAAGAGAAATTGAGTGAGAATTAGGGGTGCCACCGGATGTGGATTATTCGCGGATATCCGCATCCGAATCCGCCTCCAACCCGGATATGGATATCATTTTTTCACATCCGTTAATATTCGTTTCTGTATCCGTATCCGAAAATTAGATGCGGATACGGATATGATAAAAGCAATATCCTATCCGTATCCAATCCGATATCCAAAAGTTGGGTGCTTGATAATGATATCCGCATGAAAGAGACTATTCTTTAATGGAATGAGGCAATAGATTTTGATATTTTGAGTTGGTGGAAAAGTAATAGTAAGTATTTTATTTTTACAAGAGTAGCACGAGATATTTTGAGTATTTCGACATCAATCGTGACATCCGATTAGCATTTAACACCGGAGGTCGTATAATCTATTTCTATAGAAGTCGAATGCCGATGGATACGTTGGAAGCATTGATATGTACACAATAATATCAGAGTATTTATTACATTTTATATTTTTGTAAATGAGATAAAAAGTATTATAAGTTTATCCGTTTAGTTTATCCTTAACCTTATTCACTTTTACATATCTGATTAGTATCCACATCCAATCCGCTAATATCAGATCCATATCTGATATTCGATTTTGACGAATACGGATATCATTTTTCACATCCGTCAATATCCTATCCGTATCTGTATCCGAATGTTCAGTGCAGATACGGATATGGTAAAAACAATATTCGATCCGTATCCGATCCGATGGCACCCCTAATGAAAATTGTATCTTTCATAGAAGATTAAATAAATTTATCATTGTTATTTTCTCTATTCCTCCCCTCAAATTTATTTTTTTGTTACCATTTTCTACTGCAATGTGACAAAGAGAGTACATCTTAAATGTTACACTGAAATTCCTTGGTGTGCCTCTTGTCCCCTGGATTAGCCAAAAAGAAGTGGCTTGTCTCTCTGCCTGTTTTAAGAGAGCATTTTTTAGAAAAGAACTTCCACACCTAATATGGCATTATATAAATATGTTAAACTTGCAATTATCATAAGACTATCTGCAACTCTCAAAGGCCACCTTTTATCTAATAAACTATTTTTTCCCCTCAAAATCAGAGGCAACTCAATGTCAATGTTTCTAACGAGAGATGAATGCACATCACTAGTGTTACATAAGTAACGATTCCAGAAGAAATGTTATAAAAAGAATTGGAAAAACTGCACATTGTAATCTTAATTAGTAGATGGACACCAAAAAGTAGGAACTGCTGCACCTTTTAGATTTCAACGAGAGAACTAAAGGAACATAACATATCAAGATACCTTACCAACAAGACAACTGGGCTTTGTTAATCGAATTGCAACCTCCATGTACTTGAAGATCAACTGTGAGTCCTCATCACTAAACCCAACAACACCATCAAGGCTGCAATAATCAAATCGAAAAGCCCATCAGAAATGGCTATGATGATGGGTTTTCAATGAAAGAGATAACTTACAGACATTTCTCTAAATTATGAGTACAGTAACATAATGTGGGATTTGACAACTCGAGCTAAAGTATAAAGAACCCACTTAATACTTAATAATATGAAAAAATAAAAGAAAATTGGTTTATAATTACTAACAGAAAGATCCTATGGAACTACAGGACCTAGCCCATTATGCATCTGTAAACTATCATTCCTTGTTTATACAACCAACAATCCTGGTTCTATAAACAAGATTTGCATTAATGGTATAGTGATTGTTCATTTTCATTCTTCATAATATGAATGAAGGGAAAAAGAAACTAAATAGGAAACATAATTTAAGCAGCACGATAGAATAAGAATAAAACTGCAATATACACATCTCATCACATATAATCTTCAATTGAAACACTTCATTCTGAAACAGAAGACTACTATACAAGGTTAGCAAAGGTTCAGGTTTCAAATTAGACTTATAAAACCATGTTCCGAGTCAACATTTGATTTTAACGTACAGTTTTAATGGGAAACAAATAAAGGTTACAAAATCCAATGCTAATCTACCAGTCTACATAAGCATTGTAATGAACATAAGAAATTGCGTAAAGAAAAGAACTGAGACTTGTTTGGCGGATGATAAGATGTTGGCCAAAGATTACATTGTTCCTCCCAGTCTTTTTTGGACATTGCAGCAAATTTAGCAACCTGAATGCATTATATAAGAACAAATTAGATAAGGCTGTTGTATTACGTGATATAACATAGAAGTAAAATTTAACGAGGATTACGTTTAAACTCTAAAATGGCTGAAGCACAACTTAAAATTTCAAAAAAGAACTAATTATAACAAAGAAAACTTTTCTTGAGTTTCCAAAGAAATTCGGCAACAAGCAACAAAGATCAAATAATCCTGCAAATGTTAATCAGATGCAGCTCACACAAAAAAAAAATGAAGGGTTTCAACAATCTCAACAGTAACCATGAATACTGTAGTAACCAATAAGACAGCAGGTGAAGAAAAAGTACGTGACAGCATATGAAGAAAAAGTATGTGAGTACTCCTTTATAATTTTCTACTAGTTTAATTAGTTGACTTAAGATGAGAGCTGGACAGAATATATTTTTAATGTTTTATTATTCTTACTTGATCCATGCAGACAAGGGCAGCATATAGATGGGATGAATATTTAAGGGTAAAAGTAAAATTATTTTTTTAATAAGCTGCATATTATTACCTCAATATAGTCAGTCGATTTAGCCAGTGAAACGCAACAGCTACCAACAATACTTTGATAGGGACAGTAAGATGAATGTAGGAATTGATTAGTGTCAAAATGTTTAAGTCCATGTCTGCCTGTAGCTTGAAGAGATTATGAGTCTAGGCTCCATTTGGAAACTACATTAAGGTTTGTAATGGTCTGATTTTGATTTGTACCAGGATCACGACACGTATCCACATCATCAAGACCGCCCGAAACAAACGACAAGACATGCCAGCAGATCACTTTTCCGAGCACCACTCAGCCGTTCCCGATGTCACTCCTTCCGAGGACACCACCGCCCCAAAAACTCTCATACTCTGAGCACCTTCCTGAGCACCACCCAGTTGTTCCCGAGGTCACTCCTCCCGCTCCGAGCAAGACATATACAGCAGCCGATCTCATTGATCTTTACCTTCAATTCAGCAAGTAGGACTCTTTTGATTCACAAAGTCAATTACACCACCAGATCATCTCACGTTTTGAACATTGCAACAGTCCCTGCTCCAGCGTGGACGGTTACATATGGCAGCAGAAATCACTTCCAATAATCAAAAGTGTAATCCAAGCAGTTATGAAGAAATCCCAACGTGCAAATCTTGCAGTTATGGAGATTCAAAATATCTGCACTTTTGATTATGACGTGTAGGGTATTTATACACGTGGACCTCTATCAAGCAAGGACTCAGAGGGATCAAACTCTAAAGAATTGAATCTGTAACAGAGTATGAAGAGTCTCTTGTAATCCCTTTGAGTTAGTGAAATCTCTCTCTCCTGGCATCTTGATTTTTCCCCTTTACAGGTTTTTCATGTAAACTCTCTGGTGTTTGCGTTGTTTGACTCTCTTACAAATTTGAGTGTAGATAAATTCTCCCGTAGAATTCACCTCTACATTTTGGTGCTTTCATTGAGAGTTGAATCCCTACACTCGAGATCTCTCCCCCAAAACCCTCCTCAAAAATGCTCTTACAGATCAACGATGGCCCCACGAAAGCGAATTGCTGACGATGCAACTTCCAAAGGCAAGGCCACCGCAACCACGGGGGACAAGGCCTCCCTACCAACCAACAACCAATCGCATACCGAGGACACCGGCTCCATCTCACTGTAAGAACTTTCCGCCAATGTCCAACAGTTCTAACAATAAGAAGACCAACTCCTTCATATGCTCTACAAGATGAGAGAGCAAATGAAAAAATAGCAGTTGCAATCTGATCGTGAGCGGGAACAGATGGCGCTCGACCGTGAGAACATCATCTGAGAACAAGAGGGGCCAAAACTACTCAACCAACAGCTTTAGACCTAAGTTGCAGCCCTCCGGAACAACTCTACACAAGCAAAAGGTGACCTCAAGAGCAACAGATCCCATGGTCTTCATGCCCTCGACGAGCTGATCCAGAAACAGATCGTGGAGACCAAGCTGCCTAAGCACCTGATCCCAACTACTCACATCCACAACTCTCCTCTCTCTAAAGATATCCAGGAGTGTGAAATCCCAAAAAATTCTCAACTTCTACCTTCGACAGATACTCTGGAGAGAGTGATCCATTTCAGCACATCCAGTAATTCTGAGACGAATGGTGATTTACTTTCGCAATGACCCAGTCATGTGCCTCACCTTTCCATCCAACCTGAAAGATGCAGCATCAGATTGGTTCTACTTCATGCCCTCGCGCTCTCTCCACAACTTCTCAGAGATCACCGAGACCTTTCTCACACAAGTACGCATCTCGTCTAGAAGCCAAGAGAAACAGTCATCACCTCCTCTCCATCAAGACGATACCAGGAGGCAGCCTCTAGTCATACATCTTCCAGGTCCAGCTGACCAAAGTCTCCAACTGTGGTATGAGGAGGTCTCCGCACTCGCATTTATCAGCGAGTTGCAGGTCACGCACCCCCTGTACAAGCATTTTCTGAAGCACGTCACCAAAATGAGCGAAGTCCTTTCCCGAGCTCAACCTTACATCCAACTAGAAGAGGCGATGAAAGCTTCCTCCAATCACTCCGCGAAGTCATGCAATGGTGGAGGAAAGTTTAAGTCCACTCACGAAACTCCCGACCACGCTCAAGACCGGCACCGAGGGCAACCTCCTTACAAGCAAGTGCTCCCTATCATCCCACTGAGTCCACTCTGAAGCTATAGATCGATGAAACGCTTCACTTCATTGAAGCTCTCGATCAACGAAGTCTTCAACACCTCCAAAGATCAGTCATGGGTCAAACGCCTGAAATTAATCTAGCACAATCTCTCGCTTCTCGGGTCAGAGGAATACTGCTCCTACCACGAATGTAAAAGGCACCCAATCATCCATTGTTAGGCCCTCCGAAGGTACCTGGGAGAACTCATCTAATAGGACTTCCTCAAAAAGTACATCCTCACTCCCGCCGAACATGCAACCTCCTCGGGAGTAAAACCTGATCCCCCAGTACAAGACGATCAACTGACTACCCGAGTTTCATTCCGTACAGAGTGTACTTCCTTCCAATCTTAACCTTATGTATTGCATGTTTGAATAATATTATTCTATGCTTCTAACTTTTTACAGTACATCTATCCGTCCACAGGCCCCGTTAATGGGATTTTTCCCGCTCGAAGGCGGCCGCTAGAACCCTCGCTGATGGGATTTCCCTTACTCGGAGGCGTGTGAACGGATGGTGTCATGACGTCCATTCATCCGTACACATGCCCCATTGATGGGATTTTTCCCACTTGGAGGTGACCACTCGAACCCCCGCTGATGGGATTTCGCCCACTAGGAGGCAATTATGACATCCATACATCCATATGCCTCGCTAATGGGATTTCCCTCAGAGGAGAAATGTGATTCCTCTGCTGTTGAGATTTTCCCCATACGAAGGATCGTGTCTGTACACTCCGCTGATGGGATTTCCTCCAATCGAAAGTGTTAATGCAGACTTAACTATAAGCTTTTCTCGGTAGTCCTACGGGAGTCAAAACCCTCCATTGTGGAATTGCCCCCACTCGGAGCTCCCCACTCTGCGGAGGGATTTTCTCCTCTCAGAGCCCCCGTCTGATGTTCCGCTGATGGGATTGTCCCCACTCGGCACACAGACGCTAACCTACGGGCTCCCCTCATCTGAACCTACAGGCGAATGAACCCCGGTAGCTTCCCTGTGTCGGGTTCCTTACATCTTTCAAAGATGGGATTTCCCCCACTTGGAAGACAACTCCGTTCATGGGATATCGCCCACATGAGAGGACAACTCCGCTGATGGGTTTACTCTCACGTTAGAGGTTCCGGATCGTCGCCAGGTAGGGGCCCCTATCCAGGACAGATGCATCCAATCTGTCGATGGGTTAGATCCCCCTTCAGAATAATTTTTTTACAAGCCGACAGGACTATGACTACATACGGCACAAGATATATTTATAAGGGATTTTTTGGATTATCCCCTCGACGTACCGGTCTCGTATAGTCATAAGTCTAATTATTCTCCTGAGAATGAAAAGCTACAAGTAGGATCTCCCGAGAACAAAAACTTCAGGTATGATTTCAAACTTTAAATGTGCTTAATGATTGGTCAATCTGGGGTAACTCGGGCTGTATATGCTCGGCTCATGGCTCCATGAGACGTAAGGTATATCAATGAGAGTTTTCTTGTTTGGATAATTCCCTCGACATACTAGTTTCATGAATCCATTAGCTAAACTCATACAACTAGACTTGCACACATTTGCGTTTAGTATTTTATTTAATGCCTCATTGTATGCTTGTATGTGCATCCTAGTATTGTCTTATTGTCCTGAGATAGGATTTCCCCCACTCGGAGATGGCAACACAGACTCCTCTTCGTCTCGCCAAGACACTCTACTGTGGGATTTCTCTCACTCAGAGACCGGACTGTGCTACAGGGATTTCCTCCTCCAAGAGGCCTGTTGATGGGACTTCCCCCACTCGGAATCGAGTGCGAACCTAACTCTGTTGTAGCGATTTTTTTCCTCTAAGAGGCTTCACCTCGCGGCTGGGATTTACCCTACTCGGGGGCAAAAATTTACAGGACTAACATCCGCTCGGGAACTACACACCGAGCCAGTACCCAACACCTCGGAGTCAAAACAAACTCTCTGAACAGATATCCAGTTCCAAACGAAAGTCATGGTAAAACAAACCAGGCAAGATCCAAATAACATTTCCATTTCGAAAATTAATGCTTTTATTATAAAGCTTTCTGATTGCATTCATTCAAATACACACTTGGTTACATCTAACAAGAGTAATACAAGATTTATCACCCATTTGTGTTTGCCTTTTTTGAAAGAATATACAGATAACTCACACCTACTCATCCAGACCTGCCGAATAAACTCCCGATGCTGAATCAAAGAACTGCCCGTCAGGGAACGCTTCGCACAGGCGCGATCCTATTATTCATGTCACCTTCCGCAAATCCAGGAAAAAGCCCAGAGAGATTCCTGCACAAAAAAGAAATTCTTCAGATGAAGAATCTTTCTTCTCCGACCCGAACATGCCTCTAAAGAAGCCAGAAAGACTCCTCCAGGACGTACAAGACAGTGATGGCATCACATCACTCTGACCCTCCATCCTGAGCAAGAGGTCAAAACCCCTAAAGAATGCTTCATCGGTGGCATCCCAAGGCACCCTCATGCTTCCTTCATGCGCCTCGCCTTAAGAAAAGAGTCGCCCAAGACAAGAGCGACAGGATCCAAGCAGGAGTGAAGACTACAAGACATAAAAAAATAGTGATGAAATCAAGTCTGTCGCCACTACTGCCCACAATAGCCCCCATTCCTGCCTCATCCACCACCAGGAAAAGATCTCAGAGCATCAGTCTAAAATTTGATTTGGCTCGATTAGAGATCAGACGAGCAAATCAAGTCAAAGCATGAACCCTCCCAATCTTCCCTGGCAGCGGGATCTTGTCACGAAAACTGATGTTTTATGACAAAATCATCGCGAAGACTGATGCATTGTGCTAGTCTCCTCCACTATCTCTGTCCTCTCCCTCTTCCTCCATTGGACGAAGAAGAACGACATCGCTATCTACCAACACAAAAAGTTTGGGAGTAAGGAACTCTTGAGAAGATGAACAGACTTCTTCCAAGATCCGCCCTATTTATAGATGAGAAAACCAGATTGTCTCCTATTCAAATTCTCAACCACTCCCAAGGGTCGTGATGGGGAACCGGGCGGGATTCTCTCCCTAGGGTTTCTCACCCAAAGCACACAAGCTGCAAAGCTTTAAAAGCAATTTTCATTCATTCCAAAACTGAAAATAATAATACCAGTCTTGGCCTTAAATAGGCCTACATCAACAGAGATATCCCATGACAACTGATATAGAACTAAAAGAAACAACCAAATAGAAATTACAATAAAAGGGAAAAAGAAATGTAGCTTCATTCCCCAGCTCTAATCGAACCAAACTGGAAGAGTGCGACGACCCCTCTTGGTGTAGAATCGCAATCCTGGAGAGATGTCCCCATCATTCCCCCGGGGTTGGGAAAAACTCGACTCTGTCGATTGTGAACCACTTCGGCTCTCATAATACTCCAGACGATCAGGGTCCAACTGTTGGAGTTCCTCTCGATTAACTCAAGTATTATCAGAATCAGGTAGTCCTTTCCAACGAACTAAAAATCTGTGGTAACCATCTCTAGTAGAGACAATCTGATCATCAATAATTTCATCAATCTGTTCTGCCATATGAGTAGGATGTACTTGAGGAAGAGGAGGTAATAAGGGTGTAACGCCCCGATCCTGCGGGTACGGGAACGTTACTGCGACGTATATACGCAGGTCAGAAATACCCTCACGTATATACGCTAAGCATCAGTACAAGCAAGAATCAGAGTACGGAAGCACGTGGTGCATTATACATTCCAACATATAAGTACAATTACACAGTTATCACTAGATGTGACAAATATTACAAGAATATTACATCACCAATATGGCGCAATTGCGAGAATGAAAAGAGATGTACAAGTATGAACAGTACAAATGGAGACTCAAAGTCATAACAGGAAAACTCTAGAGCCGGGCTGGGGGCTTGGAAGGATGGAACTTTGGACGGTTTACTGGGGATCCACGCTTTAACTGGGCCACTCTAATCAGTAACTGGGAGAATCCACACGCTCCAAGCTCCAAAACCTGGACATGAAGATCCAGAATAGTCAGAACTCCCCGGCGAGTGGTGATGCAAAAGCAGATAGCGTGCTGAGATAAGCACATGTATCGATAAATCCAAGTCATAAATATGCACTGAAAATCGTGTCGTGAGCAAGTAGAGAGACAGTAATTCGATATCAAGCCGAGAACATGTATGATATAAGATGATAAGAGCAGGTAACGAGGCGATGAATAAGGCAGACAAGGCTGATATCTCCTAAACTAACATAAAACCGATAAAACTGAATACCGAATAAAACCGATTACGAGTAAACCGATTGCATAAGCTTAAGTCACGGCTTCATGAGACTAGTATATCGAAGGAATAATCCAAACAAGGAAACCCTCATTTATATACCTTTATCCCATGTCACCGTAATCTAAGCGCAAATAACCCGAGTTACAAAACAACACAACAAATTGTATATTAGCATCTTATTTTAATTGGAGCCGTCTAAGTTGTGGGCTTCAGTATGCGTCCCATTTTACATACTTTCACTTACAACTTATAGAGCAAGTTATTTGAAAACTGATAAAATTCGACGAATCATGTTTCGGATGGGCCCCGTACATGCCCGGGACAACGGTCCAGGAGTATCCAGTGCTGAGCCAGAACGTACCGCTAGGTACCGGGACTTATTTACGCCCGAACAGGAATAGAGTATCGCAGATTCCATAGAAATAGGCCTAAGGCGTGTGCATACCCGGCAGGAATAAACAGGAGTAGGGTGCCAACACACCCCACGGAATCCCTCAAGTATGTGGCCACGCGTGACTCGATAAGACCACCATAAACATGATTATTCAGGACCCATCAGTTTCCCCTAAACCGGGTACAAGTTGTCTTTTTATAATTTAATATGCAATTAGCAATTTACGAAAATAGCAGGATCAGGACATGATCAGGAATTCAGGAGTACATGAGCACATGTATAATAGGAGTACAAGTCGCTGTATATAATACAAGATAACAGGTGCGAGATTCCTGTAAATGTGATAATCACAGGTCAAGTATTAATATGACGGGAGACAGGTGATAAGTCATGTCATAACAAGGAGCAACGCATGTCGGGTGTCAGGTGATATCACATCAGTTGTCGAGTGATATAAACAGGTGTCAAGTATTAGCATGTAGATGATAAATATCAAGTAATAGCATGTCAAGTGTTAACATATCAAGCATGTACTTGACAAGTGATAGAGTAATAGCTGAGCACAATCAAGCAGAGTTGAGCAAGCTGGAGCGAAACTAATGTACAACACTAAATGTTATCACGCTCGGCGTGGTTACCGCTCTCAACGTAGCTAGACACACGTGTCGCAGCAAGCGTATGAACGCCATACTACCGCTCACCGGGAAGCCATGCTCACGGGGTAACTACACTCGAACGGAGTAAGCAGTAAAGTGTTGACGCTATGTCCACCTACCAGGCATAGCATAGAGAAAGTCCAGAGGACTTTAAACCTCAAAAGTTGTACCCAGAGGTTAGGCCCGAAGGCAAGGGTACCTGCAGAAAGTGTTAGTCCCAAACAGTACAAATCGTGAATAATATGAGTCGACCCGATAAAAAGGGAAAGTCAAAAGAAAAGCGAGAACACTCGCCTAAATACAGAAAAATGCTATGAAATTCCCAATCTCCGGAATCTAGGTAACCAACGCGTAAACGCGTTCAAGAGAATGAACCAAGAGGAGAGAGAATGGAGACGCGGGAATCGCAGACACGGGAGTCGCGTTGCGTAGATTTTCACAAACGTAGGGTTCGAGACCCGCGTTTAAGCTATAACATGAGAAGAACGTAGACGCGAGCATGAGCCCCGCGTCACGTTAACACAAGAACGCGAGGATCGCGTTAAAGAATTGCTTGGACGCGGGGTGAACTCCGCGTCTAGCAATTAACAGAGAGAAAGAGAGAGAGACAGGGAGATGAGAGAATGAGAGTGACGCAAGGAAGGAGTGAGAGACGCAGGGAAGGGAATAAAGGAAAGAAAGAAAGAAGAAAAGAAAAGAGAAGGAAAGAAAGAAAGAAGGGAAGAAAAGAAAGAAGGAAAGGAAAGAAAAGAAAGAAGAAGGGAATGGGGATGGTCGGCCATATTGCCGGCAGCGGCCGGAGGTGGCCGGAGACGGCCGGAAGTGGCCGGAGACGGGTGGCGAAAGCCCTAAGCCCAACCAATGGTGGTGCAAGTATAGTTGAAATGGTGAAAATAGAGTTTTGAAAACGAGGCTTCGGAGAACGAAACTATAGCTCGTTAGAAAGAGTATTCTGAGGAGAGGAAGATGGCATGGTGGTTGGTGGCCAAGGTGGTGTAGGTGGTGGTGGAAATGGTGGAGAAGTTAATGGAGGAAGTAGGTTTCTTGGTGGAAAAAGAAGAAGAAGGTGGTGAAGTTGTTGTTGTTGTTGGAATGGAGGAGGAGATGAAGGAGAGAATGATGGAAGAGTTGTGGAGATGGTGGTGGAGGAGATAGAGAGGGTGGCTGGCAACAAAGGGCAAGGTGCTGTTGGATGCTGCCGTTCTCTATTGGCTATTGGTGGGAAGGAGGAGGAAAAATGAAAGAGAGAGAAAAAGGAAGTGGGTGTGTATATAAAAAGGATTTGGAGATATTACAAGTTTGTCATTGTCATGCCTTCATTAAATGAGACTTGCGTCTCCATTAGAAAGATGGTCGCGTCTGGGCAAAAGTGAACTAGACACGGAGATAAGAGCCGCGTCTAGGAGGAAAACGCGAGATTGCGTTTAACAGAAAAGACAAAAGTCGTAATGAAAGGCATTAAATGCAAAACGGAAATGAATCTCTGCATTAAAGATCGAATTCAGATTTGGTGAGACTCGCGTCTGAGGAGAGAGAAAATGAGAAAAAGGAAAATAAAATATCAGGATAAGATTCCGGTATCTGGGAAAAACATCGAAAACTCCGAAAAAGTCTGAAAAATGAAGTAGTTCGAAAAGCTTCACAAAAATTCTCAAAAATAATAAATATTATTTTAAGATGTTTGGCGAAATCGATTTTCAGAGATTCAATCTCATTTTCAAAATAAAAATCCTGAAGTCCACCATCGACACCGATGTACACCAGGTCGGCCGGATTTTGATAAATTCAGAAAAATCTCAGAAAAAGTATTTAGATAGAAAATGTGATTTTAAGAAGTTATGGGAAAGTCGTTTTTAAAATTTCAACTCCGTTTGTAAATTAAAAATCCGAGAATAGGTCAGCGGCACTGGTGGACACCGGTTTTGAAGATTTCCAATTTAATTTAAGAAAATTTCAAAAAATCATAAAAATCTAAAATATTAGAAAACGATGTTGAAACTAAATCGGTCAAATCTGAATACTAAAAAGACTAAATCGAGTAATATTTTAGGATCGGGTCCTCGGTTCAGACTAGGGCTGACTCCGAGTCCACGAATCCAGATCCAAGGCAAAATAATAATATAAATAATCATAATAAAAAATAAATGCTGGAAGCAAATCGAAAAATATGAATACGTAACTAAGTACGTATTCCGAGAGCAGGGTGTTACATTCCATCCACCTTATAAAAAATTGCGTCCTCGCAATTTCGATAAGGGATAAAATGAACATAAAGAGGATAGGGACGAAATTATACCAATCAAGATATGAATCACTGCAGGTAGGGCTCTCAAGGTCTTTTGCACTTCCCGCTGTATGAATCTTCGAACGATGCCAAATAATACTGATCTGATAACACTACTTAGCAATAGAATTCCAGCTGTGCTGCATACTTGATAGCTCTCTGAGAATAAGCCAGAATACTAAAGATAAAGAAACCCTGATAATACTGAGCATAATAAAGAAGACCGATAATTAAGAATTCCGAAAACCCGGCATCAATCACTCTGAAGGATATAGCCAAGAATAGAGAATAACCGTAGAAAATTCGGATACCGCCTTTTGAAAGATAACTCGATCGTTGATCAATTCTGAGAATGCCCAAGCACCATAGAGTTGGCCGAAGAGATAATATAATAGCTTCATTCAGAACCAACCACTACCTCTCTAGTATAACCATATCTTAAGTTAGTATCACGGCTACGAAAAACAAAAACAGTGGAAAGAAGGAAGGGACTAGAAATCAAAGGAAGGATGATCAAGAAAAAGATAACTCTGTACTTGTAGTTGGACTGTATAATTAGGACTCAAGCAATTCCAGTTGCAATTTCTTTACCACTAATTTGCCATCTTGACGTACTAAGGATGTGAGAACCTAGGCTCTGATACCACCCTGTAACGCCCCGATCCTGCGGGTACGGGGACGTCACTGCGACGTATATACGCGGTCAGAAATACCCTCACGTATATACGCTAAGCATCAGTACAGGCAAGAATCAGAGTACGGAAGCACGTGGTGCATTATACATTCCAAGTATAATTACAAAGTTATCACTAGATGTGACAAATATTACAAGAATACCACATCACCAATATAGCGCAATTGCGAGAATAAAAAGAGATGTACAAGTATGAACAGTATAAATGGAGACTCAGAGTCATAACAGGAAAACTCTAGAGCCGGGCTGGGGGGCCTGGAAGGATGGGGCTCTGGACGGTCTACTGGGGATCCACGCTTTAGCTGAGCCACTCTGATCAGCAACTGAGAGAATCCACACGCTCTAAGCTCTAAAACCTGGACATAAGGATCCAGAGGAGTCAGAACTCCCCGGCGAGTGGTGATGCGAAAGCCAGATGGCATACTGAGATAAGCACATGTGTATCGATAAATCCAAGTCATAAATATGCATTAAAAATCGTGTCGTGAGCACCAGCATGCAGGAGCAAGTAGAGAGACAGTAATTCGATATCAAGCCGGGAACATGTATGATATAAGATGATAAGAGCAGGTAACGAGGCGATGAATAAGGTAGACAAGGCAACACCTGATATCTCTTAAACTAACATAAAACCGATAAAACCGAATACCGAATAAAACCGATTACGAGTAAAATCGATTGCATAAGTTTAAGTCACGGCTTCATGAGACTAGTACATCGAAGGAATAATCCAAATAAGGAAACCCTCATTTATATACCTTTATCCCATGTCACCGTAATCCAAGCGCATACAACCCGAGTTACAAAACAACACAACAAATTGTATATTAGCATCTTATTTTAATTGGAGCCGTCTAAGTTGTGGGCTTCAGTATGCGTCTCATTCCACATACTTCTACTTACAACTTATAAAGCAAGTTATTTGAAAACTGATGAAATTCGACGAATCATGTTTCGGATAGGCCCCGTACATGCTCGGGACAACGGTCCAGGAGTATCCGATGCTGAGCCGGAACGTACCGTTAGGTACCGGGACTTATTTACGCCCGAACAGGAATAGAGTATCATAGATCCCATAGAAATAGGCCTAGGGCGTGTGCATACCCGGCAGGAATAAACAGGAGTAGGGGTGTCAGCACACCCCACGAAATCCCTAGTGGCCGCCAGGTGATCCCTCAAGTATGTGGCCACGCGTGACTCGATAAGACCACCATAAACATGATTATTACCCATCAGTTTCCCCCAAACTGGGTACAAGTTGTCAAATTATAATTTAATATGCAATTAGCAATTTACGGGAATAGCAGGATCAGGACATGATCAGGAATTCAGGAGTACATGAGTACATGTATAATAGGAGTACAGGTCGCTGTATATAATACAAGATAATAGGTGCAAGATTCCCGTAAATGTGATAATCACAGGTTAAGTATTAATATGACGGGAGGTAAGTGATAAGTCATGTCATAACAAGGAGCAACGCATGCCGGGTGTCAGGTGATATCACATCAGTTGTCGAGTGATATAAACAAGTGTCAAGTATTAGCATGTAGATGATAAGTATCAAGTAATAGCATGTCAAGTGTTAACATATCAAGCATGTACTTGACAAGTGATAGAGTAATAGTTGAGCACAATCAAGCAGAGCTGAGCAAGCTGGAGCGAAGCTAATGTACAACACTAAATGCTATCACGCTCGGCGTGGTTACCGTTCTCAATGTAGCTAGACACACGTGTCGCAGCAAGCGTATGAACGCCATACTACCGCTCATGGGGAAGCCATGCTCACGGGGTACCTACACTCGAACGGAGTAAGCAGTAAAGTGTTGACTCTAGGTCCGCCTACCAGGCGTAGCATAGAGAAAGTCCAGAGGACTTTAAACCTCAAAGGTTGTACCCAGAGATTAGGCCCGAAGGCAAGGGTACCTGCAGAAAGTGTTAGTCCCAAACAACACAAATCGTGAATAATATGAGTCGACCCGATAAAAGGGGAAAGTCAAAAGGAAAGCGAGAACACTCGCCTAAATATGAAAAAATACTGTGAAATCCCCGATCTCCGGAATCAGGGTAACCAACCGTAAACGCGTTCAAGAGAATGAACCAAGAGGAGAGTGAATAGAGACACGGGAATCGCAGACGCGGGAGTCACGTTGCGTAGATTTTCACAAACGCGAGGTTCGAGACCGCGTTTAAGCTATAACATGAGAAGAACGTAGACGCGAGCATGAGCCCCGCGTCACGTTAACACAAGAACGCGAGGATCGCGTTAAAAAATTGCTTGGACGCGGGGTGAACTCCGCGTCTAGCAATTAACAGAGAAAGAGAGACAGGGAGATAAGAGAATGAGATTGACGCAGAGAAGGAGTGAGAGACGCAGGGAAGGGAATAAAGGAAAGAAAGAAAGAAGGAAAGAAAGAGAAGGAAAGAAAGAAAGAAAGAAAGAAGGGAAGAAAAGAAAGAAGGAAAGGAAAGAAAAGAAAGAAGAAGGGAAGGGGGATGGTCGGCCATATTACCGGCGGCGGTCAGAGGTGGCCGGAGATGGCCGGAAGTGGCCGGAGACGGGTGGCCAAAGCCCTAAGCCCAACCAATGGGTGCAAGTGTAGTTGAAATGGTGAAAAATGAGTTTTGAAAACGAGGCTTCGGAGAACGAAGCTATAGCTCGTTAGAAAGAGTATTCCGAGGAGATGAAGATGGCGTGGCTGTTGGTGGCCAAGGTGGTGTAAGTGATGGTGGAAATGGTGGAGAAGTTAATGGAGGAAGTGGGTTTCTTGGTGAAAAAAGAGGAAGAATAAGGTGGTGAAGTAGTTGTTGTTGTTGGAATGGAGGAGGAGATGGAGGAAAGAATGGTGAAGACTTGTGGAGATGGTGGTGGAGATAGAGAGGGTAGCCGACAACAAAGGGCAAGGTGCTGTTGGGTGCTGCCGTTCTCTGTTGGCTGTTGGTGGGAAGGAGGAAAATGAAAGAGAGAGAAAAAGGAAGTGGGGTGTATATATAAAAGGATTTGGAGATATTACAAGTTTGCCATTGTCATGCCTTTCATTAAATGAGACTTGCGTCTCCATTAGAAAGATGGCCGCATCTGGGCAAAAGTGAACTAGACGCGGAGATAAGAGCCGCGTCCAGGAGGAAAACGCGAGATTGCGTTTAACAGAAAAGACAAAAGTCGTAATGACTTGATCAGAGCTGACTTGAAAGGCATTAAATGCAGAATGGAAATGAATCTCTGCATTAAAAATCGAATCCAGATTTGGTGAGACTCGCGTCTGAGGAGAGAGAGAATGAGAAAAAGGAAAATAAAATATCAGGATAAGATTCCGATATCTAGGAAAAACACCGAAAACTCCGAAAAAGTCTGAAAAATAAAGTAGTTAGGAAAGCTTCCCAAAATTCTCAAAAATAATAAATATTATTTTAAGATGTTTGGCAAAATCAGTTTTCAGAGATTCAATCTCATTTTCAAAATAAAAATCCTGAAGTCCACCGTCGACACCGGTGTACACCGGGTCGGCCGGATTTTGATAAATTTAGAAAAATCTCAGAAAAAGTATTTAGATAAAAAATGTGATTTTAAGAAGTTATGGGAAAGTCGTTTTTAGAATTTCAACTCCGTTTATAAATTAAAATCAGAGAATCGGTCAGCAGCACTGGTCGACACCGGTTTTTAAGATTTTCAATTTAATTCAAGAAAATTTCAGAAAATCATAAAAAAATTAAAATATTAGAAAACGATATTTGAAACTAAAATCGGTCAAATCTGAATACCAGAAAGACTAATTCGAGCAATATTCTAGGATCAGGTCCTCGGTTCAGACTAGGGCTGACTCTGAGTCCACGAATCCATATCCAAGGCAAATAATAATATAAATAATTTATAATACAAAACAAATACTAGAAGCAAATCAAAAAATATGATCGAAAAATACGAATACGTAACTAAGTACGTATTCCGGGAGCAGGGTGTTACAAAGGGTCTGTTAGAAATCGGCTCATGGGAAGGCTCATCCAATAAAGGATTATCAAGGGAAAAATTTGGCCCATTATAAGCAATCAGATCTTCAATATTAAAAGAGGGACTAATGCTAAAATCCGGTGGGAGATATATTATATATGCATTTGAATTAATTTTCTTCAAAATTTTGAATGGTCCCGCAGTACATGCATGCAATTTCTTAACGGTACCAGGAGGATACCGTTCCGGTCGAATCCGAACCATCACGTAATCTCCTACGTTAAACTCAAGTGCTTTTCTGTGCAAATCTGCATAAGCTTTATAGTTTGCATTATTTTTCTGAATTTGATCGCTGATCTACTTATGCAAGTCATGAATGTGCGATGCAAATGATGCAGCTGACTCAGACATCCTAGTATGATGGGGTGCCATAGGAATTAAATCTATAGGTTGCCTAGGTTGATAACCGTGCACTACCTCAAATGGACTCATCCCTATGATTCTATTGACAGAACTGTTGTATGCAAACTCAGCAGTAGGTAAAATAAGATCTCATGCTCTAAGATTTTCACCCACTAAACATAGAAGAAGATTACGAAGACTTCTATTAACTACCTCAATTTGTCCATCAGTTTGTGGATGAAAGGCAGTAGAAAACTGAAGTTTAGTTCCCATTTTAAGCCTCAAGGTTTTCCAAAAGTAACTCGTGAATTCAACATCCCTGTCTGAGACAATTATTTTAGGCAGCCCATGTAGCCTAACAACTTCATCAAAGTAGATTGTAGTAACCCGAGATGCATCGGACGTTTTGGAACATGGCAAAAAGTGAGCCATCTTGAAACAATGGTCAACAATCATAAGTATGGAATCATGCTTTCTTCCTGTTTTTGGTAGACCCAGCACGAAGTTTATAGTGACATCTTGCCAAGAACAGTTTGGAACTAGTAGGGGAGTATTGAAACCAGTGTTCTGTTTTCGTTGCTTGGCGAGTTGACATGTACGACATTGACTAACAAGCCTTGCAACATCTCTTTTTAAGCTCGGCCAATAAAAACGATGTTCTACAGCTTCGATTGTTTTATTTCCCTGAAGTGTCCAACAAGATCCCCAGCGTGTAATTCTCATACCAGAAATTCTCTTAATGAGGTGCGAGGGATACACAATAAACGTGAGCGAAACAAATATCCGTCTTGCAGAAAAAACCATCAATCTCATGAGTCAAACTATCTTTTAAGACAGTGTATATATTTCCAAAATTAGGACATGACTCATAAGTATCTTTGATCTTCTCGAAATCAACCACTTCAGTACTCATGACAGAAAGTAAGGCGTGACAGCTAAGAGCATCAGCGACCCTATTTCTACCCCGGCCTTATGCTTAAGGACGTAGGTGTAATCTTGAAGGAATTCTACCCACCTACCATGCCTCGAATTCAACTTCTTTTGGGAGTTGAGATATTTAAGGGCATCATGGTCTGAGTAAATGATGAATTCTTGCAGTAACAAGTAATGGCGCCAGTAACGCAGAGCTTGCACTACCGCATAAAACTCATTATCGTAGGTGGAGTATCGTTGCCTAGCATCATTTAATTTTTCGCTAAAATAGGCAATGGAATGCTTTTCCTGACTCAAAACATCACCTATCCCAACGCCTGAGGCATCACAAGTAATTTCAAAAACTTTCGTGAAATCTGGAAGCCTAATAACAGGAGCTTCCATCATTCTCTCTTTGATTTCTCGAAATACCTTAGCAGCAGCTTTAGTCCAGTCGAATTCCTCCTTTTTTAAACAATCGGTAATCGAGGCCATGATGGTACTAAAGTTTCAAATAAAACGTCTGTAGAAAGCGGCTAACCCATGAAAACTCCTCTCTTCTCGAATATTGCGTGGTTCTGGCCATTCCACGATAGCTTTAATTTTATCGGGATCTGCAAAAACCCCTTGTGAAGAAACAACCACGCCTAAGAAAATGACTTGGTCGGTAAGAAAGGTACATTTCTTGGGGTTGGCATATAAACTCTCCTTTCTCAAAACTACACAGACCTGCGTGAGGTGGTCCAAATGTTGCTCCATTGATTTGCTATAAATGAGGATGTCATCAAAATATACGACTACGAACTTTCCGATAAAGGGTCGCAATACTTGTGTCATCATTCTCATAAAAGTGCTTGGAGCATTTGACAAGCCGAACGGCATGACCATCCACTCATACAGCTCATCCTTCATTTTAAAGGCTGTTTTCCATTCATCTCCCGACCGAATTCGAATTTGGTGGTAACCACTCTTCAAATCTATTTTTAAAAAGATAGCACCGGTCATCATGTCAAGCATATCATCCAACCTGAGAATTAGAAAACTGTATTTTACCGTTATTTTATTGATAGCCGGCTGTCCACACACATACGCCATGTTCCATCTTTCTTCGGCGTTAACAGTGCAGAGACCGCGCAAGGGCTCAAACTCTTGCGTATGAACCCTCTGCTTAACAACTCTTCAACTTGCCTTTGTAATTCGGCATGTTCCATCGGGTTTATCCGATAGTGCGGCAAGTTGGGTAGAGTGGCTCCCAGAACTAGATCAATTGCATGTTGAATGTTCCGCATCGGTGGCAGTTGATCAGGGAGATCGTTAGGAAACACATCAGCAAACTTCGTGATAATAGGAGCCACTTCAGGAAGAATCGTCTCATGAGATTCTTTCGCTACTTCCTGAGTAATCAAAACGATGACTTGTGCCCCACTAATCACTTCTTGTTCAATTTCTTTAGGGCTGATTAAGTTGAGATTCTGCTCTTTTCTTGTGTCCATTGGTTTTTTCTCTTGTTTGAATTTGGGTTGACTTGGAATTAGCTTGATCCGTTGCCCTTCATAGTTGAAAGTACAAGTGTTGGATTTTCCCCACAAAGTTACATCCATGTCAAAAAACCAAGGCCGACCAAGAATCACATGTCCTGCATCCATAGTTATTACATCACACAAAATTTTGTCCTTATAGGTGGCAAATTGCACAGGTACAAGACATCGTTCGTTCAACTCCATCGATGCTGTGTTAATCTAGGTAACTTTGTATGGGTTAGGGTGAGGGACCGTCTTCAATCCTATCTTTAAAATCAAACTAGAGGACATAGCATTTATACAGCTTCCACTATCGACAATGATTTTACAATTTTTTTCACCAATCTTTATTCATGTGTGAAAGATTGAGATTCTACGCCAGTCAACCATATCTTTAGGTTAAGCGAGGGTACACCGAACGACAACAACATGCCTGATAGAACTAAGAACTTCCTCTTGTTCCAAGTTATTCTCAGAATCACTGCTCACATTTCCTACGAATACAACTTCCTTTTGAGGTTTGTCCTGCACCTCATCTGATTGATCATCTAGAAACAGGGTTCTGGATTTGCTTGGGCAGAACTTTTCTACGTGCCCATATCCTTGACACTTAAAACATTGGGTGCGGGGGTTGGTTCGTGGCACGCCCTCAACTGGGCCTTTACCCTTGAGATCTCCCGTTGGGACCGAACTGTTAGGATTGGGTTTGAGCTGGGACTGTCCAGAGGTGGCTCTAGTGTCTTGGTTCTTGTAATCTGAACCTCGTTGATAGCAAGATCCTCGAGACGCATCTAAGTCCCGAACTATCTGATAGGCGTATTCTAAATCACTAACACCCCTTGCAAAGAGTCCCTACGGAGATCATCACGAAGGCCAGACCTGAACCTAGAGAGGGTTACTGTTGGGGATTCATCGACGAACTCGCTGCACCGGGTCAAAGAACTCATCAAATTTCTCAATGTATTCCATAGCAGACCGAGTCTCTTGTGTTAGCCTACTCCATTTGTCTAACAGTTGATCCTGAAAAGTAATAGGGAGGTACTTCTGGCTTAACTTGGCCTTCATCTCATCCCACTCCGGATCGGTTCTTACCTCCTGAGGGCCATCAGTCTTTCAACATTAGACCAATATTGTCCCGCTTGTCCTACCAGTTTCATGGCAGCGAAACGGACTCGCCGCTCTTGGGACATCTCGTACCACTTGAAATAACGCTCTAGACTAATTACCCAATCAAGGTAATATTGTGGGTCTAAGCGGTCGTCAAAGTTCGATACGTCCACTTTGATGTTTTTCAAGTACCGTTCATGCTCATCGTATCGATTATAATTCCTATTTATTCTCTCCTTTCGACGATTATTAAGTTGACGCTCTTCATTACGAGAGCCATCATGACGTTCCAATTTCAACCTATCCATTCTCTGACCTAAAGTGTTCATTTGGACCTTAATTTCCTCAAGAGTTTTGAGAATTTCAAGAGTCATGTAATCTATTGGTGAGGTGATACTAGACGAAGAAGCATTAGGATCCATGTCTGTATTGGGTTCAACTAGGTCGTAGACTTTACAACTACGAATATGCATGCACAATTACTTCTCTTTTTTATTATTATTATCTAAATGCTGAATTTATGATATTTTTTTATATAATAATGAATGCAATCTATTAATTTTTATATGCCACTAACAAACTCTAATGCAATCGTGCAGGATGATGCAGAAGATGCGGAGGATCAGCAACAATTCAGTAAAATAAAGCGCACAATAACGTGAATGAATTTACTAGCAAGCTCAAGAGTGTAAAATAGAGACTGTGATGTAAAGAAGAATTTGTAATTTAGACCTCAATATTTTGTAAGATATTACTCCTATGCAGCTGCAGATGTCCACTATGTATTTAGTGATCCCTAAATTAATATAAAGATGTCGCAAATAAGGGCCAAGCAGATACACACGCTCATTATATGTGATGGCAGATAATCGACCAAAGTACGATGACAGAATTAGAGTGGTATCCAAAATTTCAGTTCAAGGAATTTATACCTGAATTCTGCTTACCTGGGTGGTCGAAAAGAGTTGTAGTGTTTGCTGTTGTACCATCTGAAACTCAAATCACACTTCAGATCCCAAATCAGAGCTCTGTGTTGATCATCTTCTTTCTATGTTGTTGCTCGTCGAAGGCAGGGGAGGTAATCTTCTATGGTAGGCGGAGTTTGAGGGCAGTGGACTAGATGATGTCAGGGAAGAGTATAGGTGTTTGAAGATAGATGTGATCCGATCAGAGAGAATCTGATAGGATCTATGCTCTGGATTTTGGTGAAATCAGAGAAAAGGAGGCTGCTGAAGATCGCACAGGAGGTGTCGCGGCGCTCATCGTCGAGTGGAGGTGGAGATCAAAGTTGGAGTGTTATCGAAGCCTCAAGACAGACGGGGTTGATGGCGGGCGCGAGGACACAGGTTGCTCGGGGAGGAAGATCTCACGTTGATTTGAAGAGGGGGGTCTGCGTGCTGGAAGATCCGTCGATGGTTGATGATCGGCGCGATGGTTGATGATCGGCCCGGAGGCGAGTGAATTTGGTGAACGATGTGCGGGCGAGCACGAGATGACGAGATCTGTTCAATTTCGTCGATGCGATAGGTTGGCGTGTTGATTTCGTCGTGAAATCTCAGGGAAGGCGGGTGGCGGCGGGCAAGATGATGATGGGGAAGAAGTCGTCAGCGATGCTTTGTTGGAAGTGATTGGCGGCGTCGAAGGCAGTAGAGGAGATCTCGGGTGATGAAGACAGGAGGAGATCTTCAGTGGATTTGTAACCCCAGTGATGGATCGGGTTCGCCGGAGAGCAATGGAGTTGATTGTGTCGGCGGGATCTGAGGTATGGAGGCGAGCCGTGAGCGTCTGTGGGAGGAGATTGCGTCATCTTTGGCCTTGAGAAGAAGGAGATCGGGTCGTTTTGAGAATTGAGGCGGATTTTGAGAAACTATTTCTTTTTTTATGTGGCGGCGCTGATTGGTGAGAAGAAGAGAGAAAATAGTAGGGTTTAATGTTAGAGTAGAAAACTTTGGGGATTTGTGTTTTGGAAGAATTCAGGAATTGAGCTCTGATACCAATATGATGGGAAACCGGGCGGGATTCTCTCTCTAGGGTTTCTCACCCAAAGCACCCAGGCTGCAAAGCTTTAAAAGTAATTTTCATTCATTCCAAAACTGAAAATAACAATACCAGTCTTGGCTTAAATAGGCCTACATCAATAGAGATATCCCATGACAACCGATATGGGACTAAAAGAAACAACTAAATAGAAATTACAATAAAAGAGAAAAGAAATGTAGCTTGAATTCCCCAACTCTAATCGAACCAAACTGGAAGAGTGCGACGACGCCTCCTGGTGTAGAATTGCAATCCTGGAAAGATGTCCCCATCAAGTCGATTCATTTCCCAAATTTTATGGCACGTCGAATCAGCCAGATATCAGCCGTCTCTGCCACACGATCTCACTCATCATGATGCCAGAATCTCGATCATTAATTTGCCAACTGTCATCGTCCATTTCAACTTTCAAAAAGAGCTCAAAGTACAGAGGATGCCACGACTTTTCAAACCAGAGGAGAGACCAGTCTGCTCCCCTCCTCTCTGGAACTCGGAGAATGAGGCGGCAGAGGGGGCATCTGTAGCGGTAAGATTTTGACCTGCACCAGGATCACGACACATGTCCCACCTCATCATGATTGCCCGAAACAAACGACAATACATGCCAGCAAATCACTTTTCCAAGTAACACAGCTGTTCTCGATGTCACTACTTCCGAGAACACCACCGCCCTGAAAACTCCCATACTCCAAGCGCCTTCTTGAGCACCACCCAGTTGTTCCCGAGGTTACTCCTATTCCGAGCAAGACATCGACAACAGCTGACTTCATTAATCTTTTACTTTCAATTTAGCAAGCAGAACTCTCTTGATTCATGAAGTCAGTTACGCTGCTAGATCATCCCATGTTTTGAACATTACAACAGCCCTTGTTCCAGCACAGGCGGTTACAGATGACAGCAAAAATCACTCTCAATAATCAAGAGCGTAATCCGAGTAGTTATGAAGAAATCCCAACGTGCAAATTTTGTAGCTATGGAGATTCGTAATATTCGTCCCTTTGATTATGACGTGCAAGGTATTTATACACCTGGACCTCCATCCAAGGTTCTAAATATCGGATATCGGGATCGTATTGGATGGGGGTTTTCATATCAGATATCGGATATCGGGGGAGATATCGGGAATACGCGCGCATATCAGTCGTTCATATCAGACACTATATATAATGAAATATTGATAGCTAAAAGTTGGTTTAAAGTCATAGATATCATCTATCTAATAAAAATGTGCTTGCAAAGACAATAAAAAACAATGTACATTTGCACGCAGTCTTGCAATTAATAAGTTATTTCATATCGGGTAATATCGGGCAATTTATCGGCTGATATTTCAAATATCGGTCATTTTTTGTTGCAAACGATATGGCAAACAATTTCCCCATATCGTATAGATAGCAGGCAGAAAAGGAGATATTGGATGATATCTCAGCCGACTCGGCCGATATTTAAAACAGGGCCTCCATCAAGCAAGAGGGACCCAGAGAAATCGAACCCTAGAGAATTGAATTTGTAATAGAGTGTGAAGGGTCTCTTGTGATCCCTTTGATTTAGTAAAATCTCTTTCCTGGCATTGTGATTTTTCCCGTTGCGGGTTTTTCACATAAATTCTCTAGCGTTTGCGTTGTTTTACTCTCTCTTACAAATGAGTGTAGATAAATCCCCCGTGGAATTCACCTTTACAAGGCTATACCCACTTTTTGGGCATAAGTGCATGTGCCTCCTGGCCTAGCATCGAAATGGGAATAATAGCACCTCATATTGAAGAGTGTTTGGGCGTGATTTTCTTGTGTTGTCATTTACAGGAATATTGGGTATAAGAAGAGGGGAAAAAAGTTGTCATAAGCAACTCACCAAGTTTATACAGGAAGTTCTCATGACTAAAGTTTTGGATGCACAAGGAGTATTGGGTATAAGAGACAAAATAATACCAAGTAATATTTTGGGTGATTGACATGATAAGAAGAATAAAATTCCATACACACTCCTATCCACTTTCCAAACAGGGCCTAAAATTGTCAACAAGGATGTTCATTATTCACTTTTAGTGTCTTGTACATTTATTAATAAAATAGAGAATAGTAATAATTGTAAAATCTCCAGCAGATTTGGTGTAAAAGATTACAGAGAAAAGGAAACATTTTGTAGTGCCACTGATCTAAGAAACAGGAAACAATTTTCCGTCTGTCGCTCGAAATTCCGTGGAAATGGAATAACTATCTGGATTAATGTTCCTTAGTTCCTGGAACACAATTTATTTAAAGTGTAATAGGGCCTTCGTAAGTCTAACTTGAACTAAAGGACTATATGAGTTTGATAGGCACCACATTGGTGATCAACAACATATCAAAGTTTCCATTTCCATCAAAGTGAGTATCAGTGTGAAATTAATTTACTAGAATTCAAGAAGCAGTATGCACCTTCAAGAGAAGTGATCATGTACCTGACTATTTATTTACTGGGGGAAAAACCAACTAAAAGTTTCAGGTTTAAGAAAGAACTTAATCTGATGAGAGTTGAGAGTTTTGTCATTTTTGGATTTCATTTTTGAACCCATAAGTTTATTGAGATCATTTCTAGATATGACTATTTTACTTGAAAGGGGTATAGGATATGTTATTCCAAATATCTGGTGGTAGAAAATTATGATTTATCAATGAAAACCAACTTCTATCTAATATTTAGTGGCACCATCCCATAACATATACTTGTCACTTATCTACTGATCATGATTAATAATATAAATAAAAAGTAGAAAAAAGAAAATATAGTTGGATTAAAAGTACTAAAGAGTACAAGTTCTAAAACGAGAAAAATGATAGGATTTAGATACCACTTAATCTTGTTGGTTCAGGAATCATGACCCTGACAATCCATGATCCACATCACATGTTCCATGCTATGGAACTTTTGCTATTCGGAACGAAGACATCAAACTTACTCTTCAAACGCATATCTACAAGTTACACCCCTACAAGTCATCAACAACTAACATCAATGGATTTGAAGATGAAATCAACAGGTCTTAAGACAATTCTTTGAAAATAATGGATATGACCCTTCGGTTACTAGCAGTTCACGAAAAACAAGACGGAAAGATAAAACCCTAGTAAAAGATGGCAAAGAGAGGAGAGAAAAAAATATGTTGGGGGGATGAGAAGGAAGGAAAGAGGCGGCGATGGAGATGGAAATGGATGACTTATCAAGGAGAGGGGAGAAATATTTCAAATTAATTAGGATTCATTGCAATGTTTAAGGAAGAGGAAAGAGGGAAAATATTAACAAGGAGAGGCACCCTGGTTAAATTATATACAGATTAAACTGATATTATACAAGACAACAAGGCCTCCTCGATCCCATAAAAATCATTCCACATTCCATAGAAATGTATCTCATTCTGACTACTAGCTCCAAACAACCCTACCCCCAATGTACCATGTTTCAACACAATGTTCTATGCTCTCATTTTTGTTCCACATATAAACTGATCTTTGTTCGTCATAACTTGGTATAGATACACTGAAATCCGACTAGATTCAAATTTGGGTTGCCAAAGAACCCAACCACAGTTGCACCCCTAACCTCAAGATACATCTTGCACAATTGGATTCAGAGTCCACATCATTGTTATATTCAGACAGGTCAAGAGATCATAGCTAATTCAGCTTGCCATTTGCAACAAGACAGCGTTTTAGGAGAAATGATGCTGAATGTATCCTGTAGACATCTTAGTGACATTGATAAAGACTAAAGTACCCTTGCAGGGACAAGTAAAAGAAAAGAGAGGTTCATTTCATCAAACTAGCTTCTCCATCCACATGACATAACATTCAAAATGTAATGAAAAGATATCAGTAACTCTTGCTTTGAAAAGATATCAGTTACTCTTGAAAAAACCCAGACATTTTAAAGGGTAAAAAAGTCCACACTGAAGTGCTACTTAACATAAATAATTCCACAGCTTTTTTAGCACTTACCGCCCTCTGTGTTAGCAGCCCCTAACACTGATCGGTGTGAATTTTAAAATGACAGAGTCTTCCCCTCTTCATTCACAACTTTAGTCCTAGGGTTAGTTCTGAAGGCTTGATGGCTTGGTATCCTTGATACATACAGCTCTGCTGTCACCTAAACCTTGAGAGAGAGTGTGTGTGTCGGTGAAGAAGGGAGTTATGTCATGCAGGAGGGAGATGGGTGTCTTAATAGGGTGGAGAAGAGAGTTATGGCACGCAGGAGGGAGAAGGGTTTCTTAATAGGGTGAGTAGGAAGGAAGGTGTGTCAACGATGTGCACGAGATTCATTTGGTTGTTGCTGCTAACTACGTGATTCTATCTGCATGCTTTCCTGCCACTTTAGCTTAACATTGCCCGTAATGATATATCGTATCCCTTGTTGTGTCATTTGTCAATTTCTTTTGTGTCCTTAATGAAAGTATATGTTGGATGGCATTACTTCACAATTCTTCATGTTAACATGAACTATGGGCAACAACGATTTTGTGAGAATGATTCATCACTCATGTGAGGATGACTCCAGCTTGATTCACACTTCATCCTTATCCCTGCATATTTTGCCAGCCTCACTCCACAACCCTTCCTTTGCACTCACACATTGCTCACATTCCTTCCTTCACTGCATATTTAGTAACCCAACCTCAGACATTCAAGCAATTCAACAAATAATAACAATAACTGAAAAGAGAATAATATTGAAATATCATTTAATATCCCAATCAGAGAACATACATAGCCCTCATCAAGAAAAACAGTCAATTAGACCTGCCAATTTCAAGTATTAAGAGTATCATGGAACGAATTATTCACCTTAGCTTTAAAAGGTTTCAGCTGGTATACATTTATAAGCTGAAGAAGATCATCAGAAAGGCCTTCCGTGTTATTATCATCTCCATCGGGGAGGCATAGTATCACAGATAACTCAATATTTCCTGAAAGATAGTGAACTGATGTTACAACCTTACCACCAGAGCTTCGATTGTTATAATATTTGAAAACAGGCATCTGCAAGCACATATGCATACAAATCCAATCTAGTTATATCCCCTCAGACGAATAGAAACCCCTCAGATGAATAGAGACTCCGTGATAAGTATCAAGAAAAGTTGAAAAATATTTCTGGAAAAGAACAAGCAAAACCAGAATATTATTGTTATTGTGTATTCACACCATACATGCTAGTTCAAGAATGCTGAAAGCTCAAATTGGTGTTATCAGAATGATTACACTAGTGGATGTTCAGGTCACACTAAGGATTTGGGCAATCTATAAAAGTAAACAAAAAAATGATTTATTGGATCACTTCATCTTTGTGTTTCTGCAAATCTTAGTCCAGCAATGACCAACTCATACAGCCATACAGAACATTGAGGAGAATCAACAGATGTCCAAAGCAATTAATGAATTACTTGAGTGGTCATTTTATTACTCACGGAAAATTGATATAAATTCAACCAAATAAGTCTTGCCTTTTGATGAAGTTGGCATATTGTGATTCACAAAACGCAAGAATTCATTTCATCATGAAACTACAAAACTTAATCACATGTAAAAAGCTCACCTTCAACAGACCTCCTCCTTACCCGTTTAACATGCCGCAGATTTTCCAAAGGGTATATCTGATTTAACTTTCTAGACACATCCAAAATTGTATATTAGAGAAAGTTATATAATTTATATGCTGGTAACTCAAGAAAGGGGAACTTCTCACCTAACGAGAATATTTGCGATTTCAGGCTCAATAGTAGAAGCTAACACGTCAACTGTACAAAGCAGTCATAAAAAACCTCAAAATCAATTAAATCGAATCTACAAGAGAAATTAGTAAAAGAATCCACAAAAGTGTTACCAGTCGATTGGTCAAGCGTTGATTGTGGCTTTCCTGGAATGTGAAGGATCTCCCACTTCATCTTTTGCTTGTTATAGGGAAATCTGAACAGTTAGGAATTAAATCAACATCAGAGACTCTTGTGAAGAAAATTATGATTTAAGCTCCCAAAGCTGGATCTGGGGCCAGGCTTCTTGTCTACATCCTTTGGGCGAAGAGCGGTCAAGACAAAAGGAGGAACAGCTGCCCTTAGATTGACAAGTCCCGAGCCTGGGTCCAAAAATCTGGCCCCAAACTGTTACGTTTTGAACTGTCAGCTATCTGTGTAGGCCAAGTCAATAACTCTCACACAGTAATTTTTTAAAATCAACTTTAATTCTCGGTTGTGTTAATTTTAGTCCTGGACATTCTTAGTTTCAGAAAGTATCTTTAAGAAATCACAGCCTCCGTAGAGACTCCCAAGGAGCCAACCCAACTCTATACTCATATTGGTGATCATCCTATTAAGAGTAGTCTACTCTACCCTACTTGTTTTGATAATAAGATATAGACATCATTAAAAGCGTTTAGTTTATCCTAAATTTACTTGTAGAAAGCATTTGGGTGCACCATAAGATTGGAGTCAAGCTCTTAAATGCTTACTTGTAGAGTCAACATAACTAGTTTTTCCTCTTAAACTTAGTCTGCGGGATCTCCAGTCGCTAAGTGAGATTTTCATTAAGCTAACTCGCAAGGTTAGGCTTTTAGCTCCTTGATATACAATTTATACGCTCTCCACTTAAATCTTTAGTAAACGGATCTGCTAGATTATCTTTTGACAATATAAAGTCAATGGAGATAATTTTATTTGAGAACAACTGCTTAACAGTGTTATGTTTACGAAGAATGTGTCTAGACTTACTGTTATATATAAAGTTTTGTGGCATAGATATTACTGCTTGATTATCACAGTGAATACATATGCGGATACTGGCTTAGGCCACAGTGGTATATCTTTCAAAAATTATTGAAGCCATGCTGCTACTTCTCTAGCATTATCCAAGGCTATAATTCTGATTCCATTGTGGAACAGGCAATGTATGTTTGTTTTGAAAGATTTTCAAGATACGACTGCGCCTCCAAGAGTAAATACATATCCGCTAGTGGATTTCGATTCCTCAGAATGTGCAATTCAATTGGCATCGTTATGCCCTTCAGGTACAGGTGGATATTTTTCATATCTTAAGGCATATTCTCTGATTTTAGATACATCGCTTACTACTCGTAGTAGAGCAGTGCAATGATCATCACAGGGTTACTGGTGTATCTACTTAATTTGCTTATAGCGTAAGCAATATCGGGTCTAATACAATTCATTAAATCATTAGACTTCTGATAATTTGATAATACGCCAACTGTCATGTTCCAGTTCATGTATTCTTGCGAAGGTGAATATGTGAGAAAAAAGGATTCGTATTCTCTTTTATCGCATACTCTTTGAATCTTTTTATCATCTTATCCACGTAATGAGATTGAGATAGACTGATTCCATCTGGTGTTCTTGTGATTTTAATTCTTAAAATTACATCAGCAACCCTCAGATCTTTCATGTCAAAATTGTTGGACAACATACGTTTTGTAGACTTAATAACTTCAATATTAGTCCCAAGTATTAACATGTCATCTACATAAAGACAAACAATGATACATGCATTTTCAACTATCATAGTGTAAACACACTTATCACATTTATTGATAGTGAATTCATATTTGATCATGAAACTATTGAATTTCTCAGGCCATTGTTTTGGAGCCTGTTTTAAATTGTATAGGAATTTGACCAAATTACACACTTTGTGTTCTTGGCCCTTGACTATAAATTCTTCAGGTTACTCCATATATATATTTCTTTATTTATTTCACCATTTAAGAATGCGGTCTTGACATCCATTTGATGGAATCTAAACTGTACAATACTGCAATCGCAATTAACATCCGAATGGACATTATTCTTGTTACTGAAGAATATGTATAGAAATAGTCAAGTCCTTCATTTTATCGATAACCCTTGGCTATAACTTAGCCTTATATTTATCAGTAGATCCATCAGGTCTTATTTTTTTTGAAAATCTACTTACTCCTGATTGGTTTATTGCCTGGAGGAAAAATTTGTCAATTCCTAAGTATGGTTGCTCAGGATGGATTCTATTTTGCTATTTATAGCTTTTTTCATATTAATGCTTATGGGGTAGACATACCCTCTTTAATATTTAAGCCTCGCTTTCAATCACGTATGCTATGAAGTCTTGACCGAAATATTTTGAGATTCTTGATCTCTGACTTCTTTTTGGTTCAACTTCCACATTAACAGTTGGTTCATTAGATCCTTTGTCCCTGAACGCTATTTTATGTGTCTTTTCTTCTTTCTGTTTATCTAGAAAAATGTCTTCAGAGAACACAGCATCTCTAAATTCGATAACCATGTTTACATGAATATCGGTTATTTCTGATTTGTGTACCAGAAATCTATAAGCATTGTTATTCAAGACATAACCTATGAAAACGCAGTCCATTGTCTTTGCTCCCAACTCAGTCTTTTTAGGTAGTAGTGTCAGTATCTTTTTGTCATGCCCACTTCCCAAAATACGTGAAAATGGAGTCGCGACGAGAGTCGGCGACGTATATACATGCAAGAAAAATACCTCACATATACACGGTAAGTCTAAAGTGACCTGAACAAGCTCTAAACCATAATAAATCAACGATCACTGCATTATCGCATAAAAGCATCCACGTATGATATCATATAAAAAGAACTGGAATAAAAACTGAATATGATATATATCGAGAATCAAGAAATAACAGAAAAACAAGAGAGATAAGAATACCATAACCAAAAGAGAGAAAACTCCAGCTCCTCGCGAAGCGTACGAGCTCAACGATCACCTGAATAATAAAAGAAGCTATCTAAATTTCTGGACGTGTGAATCCAGGGTCAAAAGCGACCTAATGAGTGTATATGTAAAGGGAAAGATGCTCGCGCATAATAACATTATAAACAATAACGACATGATAAACTAAAATAAAAGATAACAAAATAATCAATATTAAGAACAAAACTATGAATGATATATAACTGATATCATGACAAAAGGAAACAACTGACGTCAAGATCTATAACCTAGCATATGTCACTAGTTTGGTATACAATCCGGTCATGTGTACTATCATATGTCTATCATAGTTTATATATATGTACAGTCAGGTGATTACGGTCAGTCACAATGCACTATAAACAGTTCATTATTATTTATTATGTCAGTGAACACCAATTGTCACTTATGATAGGCATATCCCATACTACGCCTACTACACGTGTCAATCGGGGTCCTAAGTTATTGAAATTAATAGAAGAGATATTGTCCATACTTTAGGTGTGTTCCATACATACCCAGAACCACAACCCTATCACCTCGCGTTGAATCAGGCCCTACTGCCAGGTAGTCAGTAACAATAACAATGTGTTAATGACAATGACAATATGAACAATACGGGTGTCAGTTGATCGGGGCGGAACCAGCACTCGAAAACGTGTGTTTATGAAATCAATGTAAAAGCTTGTATACGCTAATGGTCCCTCGATACTTCCGTTATAGCATTGGCTTAACGGGTTGAATCCACAGGGACAGGAGGCGATAAAAGCATTAACAGTTCTTATTCACGTGTTATGTTAACAAGTTCTTCTTTGTTAAAGAATGAGAAAAAAAAGAAAAGAAAAGAAATTTAGAAGTGATAGGTGAAGAAGGCAATAAAATGGCGATATGAAAACGAAAGAGAAGTGGTTTGGAAAACAAAATAGAAAAGAAGATGAAGCTTGTGGTAAAGAAAATGAAAACAAAGGTGAACTAAGAGTATGGTAAAAACAATGATAGAAAAATAATAAAAGATTTTGGAATTAATATTTAAAATAAGATAAAAGAAAACTCATGGCTACTAACTACTAATTGCTCCACTAACCATGATAACCTCTTAGTGATAGTTGCCCACATGGATCCTTGGCCATCACTAATCCTTGGCTTCAAGAGACGATACAAAGCATGTGAAATAAGATGGTTCTTCACATTCAAACTTGCATCTGTTGGAACTTGTTTTGATGAAGACTTTTGTGAAGCATTTCATTTGGAGCTCTAACACACGACGAATCAAGAGTTCTTCATGATCAAGATGTCCCAAAGAGAGTTGATATGATGTGTTTTGTAATTGTAAAATAGCATGTCAAAAGCCTTGATACACACACATATCTTTGATACATAGTCGACTTATAGTCTCTTATAGTTGATTAATCCATTTTGTAGTCGACTAACCCAAACCCCTTAGTCGACTAGTCATGTGTCCAAAAGAAACCCAACTCTCTGTTTGTCCATTAGTCGACTTAACAGACAAACCCAGTCGACTAATAGACCTTGTAGTCGACTAACCCTATTCCCCTAGTCGACTAATCCATGATCCAGTCGACTTATAAGAAGTTGCAGTCGACTTGATTCAGTTATCCAGAAACCTGTCACTTGAGCTTATCTTGACCTAGTCGACTTATAGTCAATTCTAGTCGACTACTCTTTGGAAAATTGCCTAGACTAGTCGACTAACTCAAAAGGCAAGTCGACTATAGGTAGTTTCTGACTGTTGGACAATTTCTGTTATCTGGTCTTTTGTGCAACGTTTTTCAACGTTTCAATCATTTGAATTGCACCTGTAACTACCCTAACTTACCCTAGAGTGCAGCTATAAATAGGGTGGTTAATCCAAAGGCCAAATACCAATCCTAATCTTCAGTTTTCTAAGATCAAAAATTCTGCCAATCCTGAAAACTGTTCCCACTTCAGTTCTTCACCAAATTCTGATTCTCTAGTGAAGTTCTCTGAAGTTTTGTCTCCTATACTAGACCTTGTCCACGTTCATACACAATACCAAGGCTTATAGGAAAGTGTTGTAATACTCAAAGCAATCAGTGTACACGGGTGTCTTCTTGGTGTAGAAGCAGTTGTACAAGGTGGAGTTTGTTCTCTTGGTGGAAGAGAAGGTGTACACATTTGGCAAAGGGGATTTGTCAAGTGGTGTTCATGGTTGTGATTTTGGGTGTACAAAATCAAGGATAAAGGAAAATCTCAAGCGGGTGGCTTGGGGACTGGATGTAGGTCACGAGGACCGAACCAGGATAAATCTCTCGTGTTTGCGTTTGTCTAAATTTTTCTGAGATTTGTTTTCCTTTACTGCAAGTTTATTTATTTGTTTAACTTAATCCTTCTTTGTTTAGTATTTGTGTTGACTTTGTAATTTAGATCCATAAGTGCCAACAGAGAAAGTTTCGCATTTGGCATCATCTCGGGACCAACAATTGGTATCAGAGCAGGTCTTACATTATGTATCAGCCTTCGTCACCGAACCGGCATACAAGCCCTGCATACCTAGTCAACAACAAGGATGGCAACGGAGTTTTCATCATCCCAATTCAAAGAAGGACATACTACACAACGTCCACCGCTATTTGACGGATCCAACTACAACTATTGGAAGTGTAGAATGAAGATCTACTTGTAATCGCTCAACTACGAACTTTGAAACATCGTTGAAGCATCGTACACCAAACCAACAACCAACTACAGCGCTTGGAGTGATGACCAAAAGAAGAATGCGAACCTTGACGCCAAAGCGATGAATGCTCTATTCTGTGCCCTAACCAAAGAAGAGTTCAACCGTGTGTCAACAGCCACTTCTGCACATCAAATATGGCATACTCTTCAGGTAACACACGAAGGCACAAGTAAAGTTAAAGAGTCTAAAATATCTGTTCTTGTCCACAGGTTTGAATTATTCAAAATGGAGGAGAATGAAACCATATCCGAAATGGTTACAAGATTCACCGATATTACCAATACCTTAGCATCCCTTGGAAAGGACTACACCCAAGTTGAAAGAGTTCGTAAGATTCTTCGTGCACTCACACCAGAATGGGAGAAGAAGACAACCGCTATTGAAGAGGCGAATGATCTCTCAACTATGACATTAGAAAACCTAATCGGTAATCTAATGGCATATGAAGTGCAATTGGAAGAAAGAAAGAAGGAGGAACAACAACACCACTCAAAGAAGAAAGAAATTGCCTTCCATGCATCCTCCGACACAGACGATTCAAATGACGATGAAGAGGAGATGGCAATGCTTTCAAAGAAATTCAGGAGATTTCTAAAGTAAGGTAAATTCAAATGCTTTAATTGCAATAAATTAGGTCATATGAAGATGGATTGCCCATTGCTCAAAAATAAAGGTAATATCAAGAGCCAAAAGTTCAGAAAGAAGAAAAACTATGAAGCCTCATGGGAGAATAGTGATTCCTCATCTTCTGACGAAGAAGAATCCACTGAACGTGTCAACCTATGTTACATGGCCATAGAAGATGATGAGGTATCATTTACTGAACTTTCTGATGCATTTCATGAATTATTTAATGATCTGAAAAATGAAAAACTGAAAAATAAAGTTTTATCAAAAGAAAATGAAAAACTTTTAAATGAAAATTCATGTTATGCTTTACAAGTATCTTCTATAAATTCTCAACAAGATGAGTTTGAAAAAGTCATATCATCTTTGAAAAATGATAATGAGAAGTTTATAAAAGAGAACATTTTTCTTAAAAAGGAAACTGAGTCTTTGAATAAAAGGATTTCTATTTTAGATAAAGATATTTCAGTTTACAAAAAGATATATGAAGATATTTTGCAAAATGTGACTAAGTTCAATCAAGGAAAAGAAAAGTTGAATGATTTATTATCTTTTCGGAAGTTGTCACATAATAATTATGGTATTGGATATATTGAAAATTCTTCATATTGTAGTAATCCATATAGTTCTTTTGTAAAAAGAAAGTCTAAGAAAAAAAGTTTATATGGATTCCTAAGAATTTAAGTATTCATGATAAAAATACATATATTGCATCATACATTCATGATATATGTGATTCATGCAACTATGTGTATACTAACAGGTGGAAACCAAATTCTAAATGGATTTGGACTCCTAAAGGTTAATATGTTCTTTTATGTTTGGTACCATCTAACGTTTATCTTGCAGGTACCATATAAGAAAGTTATTAAGAACACACACACACACAGATATATATATATATATATATATATATATATATATATATATATATATATATATATATATATATATATTATGATATATTTGTTACAGGGGAGAACAAAGTATTTCTATATCTGTTATAACCCATTTTTCTGCAGGGGGAGGAAAATATGACCTATTTTCTGCAGGGGGAGTATATGTGCACACAAAGTGTCATCATCAAAAAGGGGGAGAATGTTGGAACTTGTTTTGATGAAGACTTTTGTGAAGCATTTCATTTGGAGCTCTAACACACGACAAATCAAGAGTTCTTCATGATCAAGATGTCCCAAAGAGAGTTGATATGATGTATTTTGTAATTGTAAAATAGCATGTCAAAAGCCTTGATACACACACACACACATATCTTTGATACATAGTCGACTTATAGTCCCTTATAGTCGACCAATCCATTTGGTAGTCGACTAACCCAAACCCCCTAGTCGACTAGTCATGTGTCCAAAAGAAACCCAACTCTCTGTTTGTCCATTAGTCGACTTAACAGACAAACCCAGTCGACTAATAGACCTTGTAGTCGACTAACCCTATTCCCCTAGTCGACTAATCCATGATCCAGTCGACTTATAAGAAGTTGCAGTCGACTTGATTCAGTTGTCCAGAAACCTGTCACTTGAGCTTATCTTGACCTAGTCGACTTATAGTCAATTCTAGTCGACTACTCTTTGGAAAATTGCCTAGACTAGTCGACTAACTCAAAAGGCAAGTCGACTATAGGTAGTTTCTGACTGTTGGACAATTTCTGTTATTTTGTCTTTTGTGCAACGTTTTCCAACGTTTCAATCATTTGAATTGCACCTGTAACTACCCTAACTTACCCTAGAGTGCAGCTATAAATAGGGTGGTTAATCCAAAGGCCAAATACCAATCCTAATCTTCAGTTTTCTAAGATCAAAAATTCTGCCAATCCTGAAAACTGTTCCCACTTCAGTTCTTCACCAAATTCTGATTCTCTAGTGAAGTTCTCTGAAGTTTTGTCTCCTATACTAGACCTTGTCCACGTTCATACACAATACCAAGGCTTATAGAAAAGTGTTATAATACTCAAAGCAATCAGTGTACACGGGTGTCTTCTTGGTGTAGAAGCAGTTGTACAAGGTGGAGTTTGTTCTCTTGGTGGAAGAGAAGGTGTACACATTTGGCAAAGGGGATTTGTCAAGTGGTGTGCATGGTTGTGATTTTGGGTGTACAAAATCAAGGATAAAGGAAAATCTCAAGCGGGTGGCTTGGGGACTGGATGTAGGTCACGAGGACCGAACCAGGATAAATCTCTCGTGCTTGCGTTTGTCTAAATTTTTCTGAGATTTGTTTTCCTTTACTGCAAGTTTATTTATTTGTTTAACTTAATCCTTCATTGTTTAGTATTTGTGTTGACTTTGTAGTTTAGATCCATAAGTGCCAACAGAGAAAGTTCCGCATTTGGCATCATCTCGGGACCAACAACATCAAGAGCAAGATAATACAAATATTAGATCATCAAAACAATTAGAAGCAAACATGAAATAAGAGAGTTAGATTGGTTAGCAAGTTAGATATTAGGACCCATCATTATGAGCCATCAATAGCTCTTGCAAGAGCAAGGCCTTGTAGTGGCTACTAGATTCATGCGGATTATCAAGTAGCTAATTAGTGGTTAGTAGTTAGTCACCATGAGAAGAAAATCTAACTAAGCATCATGTAGAAGATGGAGAGGATTACAATAGAGAAGAAAGAAGACACATTTACATAGATTGTCACCATCGATTACATCAATATCTCTCTTTCTCTCTCTGAGTCTCTCTGCCCTAATACATGATCTAAAAGGAAATGAAAATACAAAAGAAAAGAAGAAGAACACCTACACTACACTAAAAGATAGAAAACCTAGCCTAATTTCAAATCTGCTTGCGTTTCGGGCCTCTACAGGGCTATTTATAGAAAAAAGAGGTTTCTAGAAGACGAGACGGGGCCAGGCGTCGAAGATCGACGTGTGGACCCACCACATTGTCATGAAAACTTTTACCTCGTTTTCGCGACAATACTAGGGACCTAGGTCCCTGGTTTTGGTGCGTAGGTTCATGGCGCTTCGGGGACCTTCTACATATACTCAGATTCGGTTAATTTCTTTCAAATTTGCGTCAGACACCTGCAAGGGTTTAGGTTCAATGCATCTTCTAGAAACTCCCTTACTTGGCCTCCAAGAAATACGGATTTAATTACCCGAAAATGTGTTTAATTAAGCTCTTATTACCCTTTTGCCCTTCTTGTCTTGATTATCTGCAAGAGAGACTAAAACACAGTTTAGACTGACATTTTATTCATAAATCAATAGGGAAATGAGATATAATAATGCAGAATTGTAGACTAATCATCAGTCATCCCCCGAACCCTGCAATGGAATCGTATCTCGGCTGCGCTGAAGGTACACCTAGAGGGGGGGTGAATAGGTGATGGCTAATCTAAAGGTCACTAAATGACAAATAATGCGGAATTAAAAACTATTATGACCTAAACTAAACTCTTACACAAACACCACATATAACACAAGAGTGTTGCCGAATTCCCCGTGAAGGGCTCTGGACAAACTCCTCTAGATTCCCCTAGATAAGGGTTGTGGTGCCGCGTTGGCTCTCTTGGTTGAATACAAGTGTTAGAAACAATCCCCAAGCAAGTATAACAATTAAGCACACAATATATCAAGCATGTAAAGATAAACACAATAGAAGCATGCAAGATATAAACAAGAGACAAAGAGAAAGAGAGAGTGAGCAATCACAAACACAAGGGATTTGTTTCGAGGTTCGAGCACACTTGCTCTACATCCCCGCCTTCGACACACGAAGGATTTCCACTAAAATCGATCCCACCGGATCACTCAGTGCCGCAACACCTACAACGAGTTCCCACTAGAACTCCTTGGACTCTCTCTAGTCCGTACACACCGCAAGCCCACCGGCTCGCCGAGGCCGCACCTCAAACAACAAGTTCGCACCCGAACTCGAAACACCGCGGACACACACGTCCGCCTCCTCAAAGTACAAAGAACAAGTCTTTGGTGATCACAACACTTTGATCACCTAAAAACAATCTCACTACAACACTCCTATAAGATGAATAGCAATGGATAGCTCAAGTGTATGTGTGAGAAAAACAAGGAAAGAGATGGTGGAGGAAAACTCAAAGAAATCTCTTTTAACACTCTTGATAAAACTCTCCTTTTGATTGGAAATATTTGCTCTCAAATATGTGGAGAAAACCTCTTGAAAGGATAGAAAAAACTGGCTTGAAAACTCTCCCAAAATCTTAATCAAAACAGCCCCCAAATGCCCCAATTTATAGAGCTAGAAAAACTAGCTGTTGGGGTCTGTCAGAACTGTCGGTCGACCGGTCGGTCGACCGCCAACGGTCAGAAATCCGACCGTTGGGACTTCAGTCGACCGGCCCGGTCGACCGAGCCTCTGGAACAGAGAGCAGTCTCTCTGTCGGTCGACCGATCCGGTCGACCGGGGTTTTCCAGAGAGCAGAAGCTCTCTGGCAGTCGACCGGGTCGGTCGACCGGCCCCCAGCCAGATACTGGCGTGCACGCTGTGCACGTCGGTCGACCGTCCCGGTCGACCGGCTGAAGCCTGGTCAGGGATTTTGGGAAAGAAAACTTGGTAATTTTTGGCTTAAATAAATCCCATAAAATACTGAAAAAATCTACAAAAATAGTTTTACCATATACTTTTGATAAACAAACATGCTTGCACAAAATCAAGGCATGTTACAAATGATTTGGACTATTTTTGTAATATGAAAAAATTGGCTCAAAATAAAAACGGTATTTTTCAAAACTTATTTTTCCAAACTTTATTTTTCCAAAACATCTCCAAATACAAAAACAAGATATTTAAACAACTTTTAAAGCATAGGGTGTATGGATATGATCCACTGCACAAATAAGGTGAAATATCTATGTTTTGACATTATGCACTAAACATGATTTTGGATAAAACATGTAAACTTGAAAATTCTTTTCTAAAACAAACTAAATCAAGAGTGTGTGTGTGTGTATATGATACTTGAGCAATCCACCAACTACTCTATCCTTTACATTTTATCTAAAAATAAAATCTTCTAAAAACAAACCTAGACTCAAGTCTTCATCTTCTTGAAGTCTTCACTTGAAGCCTTCTCATCTTCTTGACTTGGACCAAACACGATCCAATGGCTCTTGGATCAAACCGTGCTAGCTCCAAAACTAGACTTCAAATCCTTTGTTGAAGCTATGCACCTACTAAGATCTTGATCATAAATCTGTCACTAATTAAATACAAGATCATCAGTACTATAACTACATGAGTTGATCATCATCAAAACTAGAGTGATGGGCCTTCGGGCCAACAATCTCCCCCTTTTTGATGATGATAAAACTCATGAAGTTATATATGCATGGATTAAAGTAAAGCTTCAAAGAAGCTCCCTCTTAACTCATGCATAACAAATAAACAATATAATATGGAAATGAAGCACATGACATGTATGCAAATCAAGGAGATAAACATGCTAACAAGCATAAAACAAATCAAATTCTTTTTCTCCTATTTGCAAAACCAAAACATATATGCATAAACACAAATACTACTCCCCCTTAAGCAAGGAAAACATGCATATATCTCAAATACTTCTCCCCCTTTTTGTCAATCATCAACAAAGGGGTTAAAGTAAAAACAAAATCAAATAAATTTTTCTCCCCCTTTTTGTCCGAAACAATGAATCAATGAAGGGGTAAACCAAATCAATCAAGAAAGGTTATATGCGATATACATTCATGAAAAGGAAGACGCTAAGTTAGCTTCCCTACACATATGCATTACATGAAGAAGGGATGACAAGCCCCAATTCACATAACACATATTATGTAATGTATAAGAGGAGATGCGAAGCTCCCCCTACACACGTGTATCACATAAAGAAGAGTTGTCAAGCTCCTCAATATACAATACACTCAACATGAATCTATATGTAGAAAAGATATTAAGCTCTCCTTGCATATAGGCAATACAACTCAAAAATCTTTTGATTTTTCTTATAAAACAAAATTTTGAGATATCAAATAAAATAATTTTTTAATTTTGATACCAATTTTAAAACATAATGCATAAGTTTAAAAAAATTTGAAGTAAGCTTAGCATAAACAAAGTTTGTGCTTTTAAACATGTAAATCGATTTTAACTTAAGCACAAAAAAAAAACATGAAAATTTATTTTTCATTAAAAACAATAAACTTCTAGGTATATGTATGATTTATCTAAATCTAACAATATGCATACATATCCCAAACATAAAACGAGTCTATTAATAGTATTTGCATGAAGGCAAGAGACTCAAAAAGGATATACATGTATATTTATTAGATTTGAATAAAAATGCATATACATGAAGTAAAACATGAAAATAGGCAAAACAAGTGTAAATGAAAGAATCATCAAAACTAGGCTATACATGTGCATATAGTGGGTACAAATGAGCATGAAGTGCAAACATATATGAATTAATTTGTTGCTCACTACTTGAACATGTATATACACAAGTTTTAATGAAATCTACATGTAACATGTATTTACCACTTGAAGCACATAAAACAAATGAAACATGGACATGCTATATGATATTACAAATGAATAAGCATGTAAATAAAATAAGAGTTTAGAAATAGTTACCAACTAAGGAACTATGTTCCAAAACTCCAAACATGGTGGTTGTCCCACCAAAACTCCTTGATAGCGATGCATTTATATATGTGTCCATTAAGTCCATGTGCATCCACCATCAAGGCACAATTTCTCTCACGTCGTGTGAGAGCCCTCACCTACATCAAAAACACAAGGTGGGAGTTTTGGTACCCATTTTCTTTTGGGTCCTTGGGGGTTAGCTTTATAAGGAACCCAAACATTTTTATTTTTAACAAAATTAAAATGATGCAACTTGTCAAAACAAATCTTTGCTAAATGACCTTTGCGGCCACAATGTGTATATTTGTACACCTTAGTATGCATATGGGTGTGGGTGTGGTCATGACGTGCAACATATGCATGATGATGATGTGCATGAATGTTTGGAACTTGTTTCTTTGAAAACAAGGTTTCCAATCTAGAATGGTTAAATGCACATGAGCTCAAAGTTGAGCTCAAACAATCCATTTTATTTTTCAAAACATTTATCTCATTTGTGGTGGCATATAAAGCATGATGAGATATAGAGTCATTTTTCTTATTTTTAGAAACATTTTCTTTTTCTTTTTCTTTTTCAAACATTTTTCTTTTTAAAGAAGTGTTTTCTTGAAAAGCAACTTCCTTTTGTTTTTCCACAAAAGTAATTTGATTTTTCAAAGACATATTCCCTTCACATAAATCATTCAATTTAGACATTAAGGAAATATTCTCATTTTTCAAAACTTCATTTTCTTTTTCTATGCATGCAATCTTATTTTTAAATGAATCATTTTCCTTATGCATGCAATCAAAATTCTTTTTCAAATTTTTATTTTCTTTTCTTAACATGTCATATTTTTCAAGTAGTTGTTGACAAAAACATGTAAGCTCATCATATGACATATCATTTTCATCTACCTCGGATTCGGTAGTTACCTCAAGAGGAGTTATCCCCTTGGACCATATAGCACAAGTTGGAGGCGTCGCTTCCAACATCCGAATCGCTCCCCGCATAATATAGATCCTTTTCGCCGAGGGAGGTGATGATGTTCCAAGCTACAAAAGCCGAATCAACATTAGAAACCCTAGATAAATAATCATCATTTAGGGTTGACTTTAAAGCATGAAGGGCTTTTGCATTAGCCTCAATATTCTTGCCATTTAAACAATAATCATTAGTGATGGCATGGTAAACATGAATGCCTAGGGCCTTGAGGTACAAAGACATCTTAACCTTCCAAACTTGGATGTTAAGAATGTCAAAAGTGGGTGGTGACATGAAGTTCATGGTGTGTGTACAAAATATTGTGATTAGCCTAAATGAGGATCTTCAACTCTAGGTTGTAAGATCAAAATTCAGAGCACTTGGCTCTGATACCAATTGAAGATACACCTAGAGGGGGGGTGAATAGGTGATGGCTAATCTAAAGGTCACTAAATGACAAATAATGCGGAATTAAAAACTATTATGACCTAAACTAAACTCTTATACTAAACACCACGTATAACACAAGAGTGTTGCCGAATTCCCCGTGAAGGGCTCTGGACAAACTCCTCTAGATTCCCCTAGATAAGGGTTGAGGTGCCGCGTTGGCTCTCTTGGTTGAATACAAGTGTTAGCAAACAATCCCCAAGCAAGTATAACAATTAAGCACACAATATATCAAGCATGTAAAGATAAACACAATAGAAGCATGCAAGATATAAACAAGAGACAAAGAGAGAGAGAGAGAGTGAGCAATCGCAAACACAAGGGATTTGTTTCGAGGTTCGAGCACACTTGCTCTACATCCCCGCCTTCGACACACGAAGGATTTCCACTAAAATCGATCCTACCGGATCACTCAGTGCCGCAACACCTACAACGAGTTCCCACTAGAACTCCTTGGACTCTCTCTAGTCCGTACACACCGCAAGCCCACCGGCTCGCCGAGGCCGCACCTTAAACAACAAGTTCGCACCCGAACTCGAAACACCGCGGACACACACGTCCGCCTCCTCAAAGTACAAAGAACAAGTCTTTGGTGATCACAACACTTTGATCACCTAAAAACAATCTCACTTCAACACTCCTATAAGATGAATAGCAATGGATAGCTCAAGTGTATGTGTGAGAAAAATAAGGAAAGAGATGGTGGAGGAAAACTCAAAGAAATTCTTTTAACACTCTTGATAAAACTCTCCTTTTGATTGGAAATATTTGCTCTCAAATATATGGAGAAAACCTCTTGAAAGGATAGGAAAAACTGGCTTGAAAACTCTCCCAAAATCTTAATCAAAATAGCCCCCAAATGCCCCATTTTATAGAGCTAGAAAACTAGCTGTTGGGGTCTGTCAGAACTACCGGTCGACCGGTCGGTCGACCGCCAATGGTCAGAAATCCGACCGTTGGGGCTTCGGTCGACCGGCCCGTCGACCGAGCCTCTGGAACAGAGAGCAGTCTCTCTATCGGTCGACCGATCCGGTCGACCGGGGTTTTCCAGAGAGCAGAAGCTCTCTGGCGGTCGACCGGGTCGGTCGACCGGCCCTCCAGCCACATACTGGCGTGCACGCTGTGTACGTCGGTCGACCGTGACGGTCGGTCCGACTTCAAGCTGCGGTCGACCGTCCCGATCGACCGGCTGAAGCCTGGTCAGGGATTTTGGGAAAGAAAACTTGGTCATTTTTGGCTTAAATAAAATCCCATAAAATACTGAAAAATCTACAAAAATAGTTTTACCAATATACTTTGATAAACAAACATGCTTGCACAAAATCAAGGTATGTTACAAATGATTTGGACTATTTTTGTAATATGGAAAAATTGGCTCAAAATAAAAACGGTATTTTCCAAAACTTATTTTTCCAAACTTTATTTTTCCAAAACATCTCCAAATATAAAAATAAGATATTTAAACAACTTTTAAAGCATAGGGTGTATGGATATGATCCACTACATAAACAAGGTGAAATATCAATGTTTTTGACATTATGCACTAAACATGGTTTTGGATAAAACATGTAAACTTGAAAATTCTTTTCTAAAACAAACTAAATCAAGAGTGTGTGTGTATATGATACTTGAGCAATCCACCAACTACTCTATCCTTTACATTTTATCTAAAAACAAAATCTTCTAAAAACAAGCCAAGACTCAAATCTTCATCTTCTTGAAGTCTTCACTTGAAGCCTTCTCATCTTCTTGACTTGGTCCAAACACGATCCAATGGCTCTTGGATCAAACTGTGCTAGCTCCAAAACTAGACTTCAAATCCTTTGTTGAAGCTATGCACCTACTAAGATCTTGATCATAAATCTGTCACTAATTAAACACATGATCATCAGTACTATAACTACATGAGTTGATCATCATCAAAACTAGAGTGATGGGCCTTCGGGCAACATGCGCAACCTGTATCCTAGGTCTACCCAAAATACAGACGCTATATCCTCCATCAATTTCCCCAATCTCAGTGTAAGTTGTCTATTATATTATTATTTAGAATAATTAATATCCATGTTATTTCGATTATTGGGATGATACAACGACAGTAACAATATCAATGATGTAACAATAATAATATGGATAATATTACCGTATAAACATTAGAACAATGAAATAATACATGTGTTATGGTCGGACAATATTTTTCAGTAACTTTCAATAACATGAATTAATACAACAATGAATTCAGATACTGCTCAATAGACAGTCTCATGTAGAACTGATCAATATCTCATCTTTCTGTACTAAGATATAATAATAACTAATCCATCAACTTTTAGTCTTAATACAATCATCATGAACATCAAGCATCAATCCATGTCAAAGTAATCCGGTATAGTAACTGTAACACCCCGATCCTGGAATACGTACTTAGATACATATTCTGATTTTTCTATCATATTTTTTTGATTTAGTTTTGTACTTATTTTTGTTTTATGATTATTGGTGTGATTGTTTTGTATTGGATCCAGATTCGTGGACTCGGAGTCAGCCCTAGTCTGAACCGGGGGCCCAATTCTAGTGTATTGCTTGATTTGGCCTTTCTGATAGTCTGATTTGACCGATTTCAGTTTCAAACATCGTTTTCTAATATTTTAGATTTTTCATGATTTTCTGAAAATTTTTAAAATTATTTGCAAAATCTTCAAAACTGGTGTCGGTCGGTATCGCTGACTGATTCCTGGATTTTTAGTTTTCAAATGGAGTTGAATTTTTAGAAATAGCTTTCACATTACTTCTTAAAATCTTATTTTCTAACTAAAAGCATTTTTTGAGATTTTTCATAATTTATCGAAAATCCACCGGTTTTGATGTCGACCGATATCGCCAGAAGATTTCAGAATTTTTAATTTGAAAATTAAATTGAATTTCTCGAATCCGATTTCACCGAGTATCTTAAAATAATATTTTCTATTTTGAAAGTTTTTCGGAGCGATTCTGAAATAGTCAATTTTTACCCTATTTAAATAATTTTATTCCTTCTCATTTCATTTTCTTTCTTCATTTCTTTTTCCTTTCCCTTCCCACAAGTCAACCCACTGATGGGCCTATAATAACTTAGAGGGGGTGAATAGGTGACTAGCTAATCTAATGGTGAATTAATGCGAAATTAAAACTAATTATGCAAACTAAAAATTCACAAGCACAACACACCAAGTATAACCTAAGAGTGTAGCTGAATTTTCCGTGAAGAGCTCTGGACCATCTCCTCAAGATTCCTCTAGATAAGAGTTGAGGTGCCGCTTTGGCTCTCTTGGTTGAATACAATGCGAGCAAACAATCTCACACATATAACAATATAAGTACAAGAATATATCAAGCAAGTAATGAATATGACAATAAGTGCATGCAAGATATAACCACAAGTGAGAGATAGAGAGAGCAATCGCAAACACGGGAGATTTGTTTTGAGGTTCGAGCACCCATGCTCTACGTCCCCGCCTTCAACATTACGAAGGATTTTCACTATAAAACCGATCCCACCGGATCACTCGGTGCCGCAACACCTACAAGCGAGTTCAGACTAGAACTCCTTTGGACTCTCTAGTCCCTCTCTTGTTCCCGCAAGAACAAACACACGTAAGCACGCAAGCTTGTCGAGACCGCACCTCTACACCGAACTCTCACTAGAACTCGAAACAACGCGAACTCGCAAGTCCGCCTCCTCAAAAACAAGAATAGAACACTTGGTGATCTAAACACTTTGATCACCTAAAATCACTCTCACAACAAACTCTCCTGTTAGGATAGATATGGCAATGAAAAGCTCTAGTATGTGTGAGAAAACTTGGATTGAATTGGTGGTGAAAAACTCAAGAAATCTCTTTTACAAAACACTCTTGAAAAACTCTCCTTTTGATATGGAAGTATTTGGCTTCTAAAACAAGTGGAGATAAATACTTAGAAGTGTGTGAAAACCCAGCTCAAAAACCCACTTCAAATCTTGTGTAAAACAGTCCAAGGGAGCCCCTTTTTATAGGCTCCAAAAAAATGCCGTTGGAAGCCAACTCAGCAATTCTGGCTGCTGACGGTCGACCGCCCGGTCGACCGCCAATGGTCGATTTTTCGACCGTTGGGAAGGTCGGTCGACCAGCCGGTCGACCGCCAACTGGGCAATGGCCCAGCGGTCGACCGCCCGGTCGACCGGGCCATTTTCAGAGAGCAGAAGCTCTCTGGCGGTCGACCGTGCGGTCGACTGGCCCAACCTGTGCACGTTTGTGCACCTCGGTCGATCAGAGTGATCGACCGACTTCTTGTCCGGTCGACCGTCCGGTCGACGATAGAAGGCCAGTCTAGGCAATTATGGGGATTTAAAACTTTGCTTTTTGACTTTAATAAAATCGCATAAATTCTCTAAAAATCTACAAAAATAAATTCAGTAATCTACTTTGATATACAAACATGTTTGAGTAAAAATAAAACATGTTACAAACATTTTGAACTATTTTTGTAATATGGAAGTTTTGCCTTAAACAAAAATCTGTATTTTTCCAAAACCTATTTTTCCAAATTGAAAATCGATTTTTTCAAAACTTCTCCAAATATAAAAACAAGATATTCTAAATACTTTTAAGGCTTAGTGTGTATGGATATGATCCACTACACATATATGATGAAATATCTATGTTTTTGATAATAAGCACTAAAATGAAGTTTTGATAAAAACACATGTATACTTTGAATTCCAAAAATCAAACCGGTATTTTTTTAAAACTAAAAATCTTTTATGAAAACACATATAAATCTTGTGTGTGAGTGTATATGATACTTGAGCAATCCACCAACTAATTTATCTTTTACATTTTATCTAAAAATAAAATCTTACTAAAAATAATCTAGATACAAGTCTTCTCTTGAAGGTCTTCACTTGAAAATTTCTTCTCCTTCTTGACTTGGTCCAAAACATGATCCAATGAGCTAGACTCTTCTTGAGTACTTGATGTGTTTTTGATGCACAAGCTCTTGAATCAACACGTGCTAGCTCCAAAACTTGACTTTAAATCCTTTATTGAAACTAAACACATACTAAGATCTTGATCACAAATCTGAGACTAAATAAATACAAGATCATTAGTACTATAACTACATGAGTTAATCATCATCAGAACTAGAGTGATGGGCCTTTGGGCCAACAATCTCCCCCTTTTTGATGATGACAAAACTCATGGAGCTATATATGCATGGATTAAAGTTAAGCTTCATAAAAGCTCCCCCTTAACTCATGCATAGCAATAAACAAATAAGATATTCAATGAAGAACATAAACTAAACAAATATATATGCATCAACAAGGTGAGAGAAACATGCATAAATCAAAAGTTCTTTTTTTTAAAAACCTTCTCCCCCTTTTTGTTTAAACTTTCAAAAACATTCTCCCCATTTTATAAAACACAAGATGCATAAACTCAATATATGCAAACTCTCAAATATGCATATATAAACTCAAAATCTTTCTCCCCCTTTTTGTCAATCATCAATAAAGGGGTAAAATAAAATAAATCAAACAATAAAGATATATATGCGATATACATTCATGAAGAGAGAGACGTGAAGTTAGCTCCTCTGCATACATGCATTACATGAAGAAGGGATGACAAAGCCCTAACTCATATAAAGCATAATATGCAATGCATAAGTGGAGATGTGAAGCTCCTCCTACACACCTGTATCACATAAAAAAGAGATGTCAAGCTCCTTAATACAAGATATACTCAACATGAACATATATAGAAGAGATGTTAAGCTCCCCTTACATATAGACAATACATATCAAAACATTTTTAACACAAATTTTAATAATACTTAAACAAATTTTGATACCATTTGAAATTGGAAATTTTTGATATCAATTGAAATTGAAACATTTATAAATTTTGATACCAATGAAGGTAAAGTATTTTATATTGAAATACCAATAGAAATACATGGTAAATTTTTAATACCAAATGAAAGGTAAAACATTTGTGATATCAATTGAAATTGAAACCCAATTGGAAATCAAAACATATTGATACCAATTGAAGTATATTGTAAATTTTAATATCAACAAAATACAAATTGAAAATAATGCATAAGCTTATTGAAATACCAATTGAGATACCAATTGAAATCAAGATTTAAGTCAAGCTTAGCATAAACATGTAATTTGTGCTTTAAACATGTAAACATATTGTAAATCAAGCACAATCAAATCATATATATGTATGAAAATGAAAATACCAATAGAAATTGATATTACTTGAAATGTGAGGCATACATATATAGAAAACAAAATATGAGTATACAAAGAAAATATCAATTATGATACCAATTGAAAATATGATGAGAATCAAGTGTATAACTCATAAAGATCCACCCTTTTCATGCACATGATAAAAGATATTTAATTTGAGCATACAAGGCATGGTCGCCCATCCATCCGCCCTTATAGGGTAGAAGTTTTCAAAAATAGATTTGAAAATAGTTTTAAATTGAAAACACTACCAAATGAAGAATAACTAACTAGTTAAAAGTAATTTTTGAAAACTAGTTAAAGATTCTTCAAACATGAAAAAAAATCATATATATTCATGAATTGTACTAAATACACAAAAGTTGACACGAGAAATCTATAAAGCTCAAAAATGTGCTCATGAAACAAAATCATGAGTAAACAAAGAAATAATGTGAGTGTACAATCATGTGAATAGCATATTCATGAAAATAGTTAATGAGGCTCAAAACATAAAATATGTGAAAATCATGAAGATTCATTTTAAATATGAAACTCATAAAAAATTTATTTTTCATTAAAACTAACTTCAAGGTATATGTATGTTTTATCCAAAACTAACAATTATACATACATATCCTAAACACAAATGAGTCCAAAAAGTAATTTGAATGAAGGCAAGTGACTCAAGGGTATACATGTATATTTATTAGCTTTAAACAAACATAGCATATACATGAAGAAAAACATGCACAAGGATAGGCAAAACAAGTGTAAATGAGGAAATCATCAAAACTAGATTATACATGTACATGTAATGAGTACAAATGAGTAATAAAGTACAAACATATATGAATCAAATGTTGCTCACTACTTGTACAAATATATACACAAGTTTTGACAAAAATTACATCTAGACAAGTATTTACCGCATGAAGCACAAACACAAAACATGAACATGCAAAAAATATTATCTAAGTAAAAGCATATAAAAATAGGAGTTTAGAGATAGTTACCAAACCAAATGCACTATACTCTAAGTCTCCAAAATATGGTGGTCATCCCACCAAACTTTCTTGATAGCGGTGCATTAATTTGTAGTGTCCATCAAGCCCATGCATTTACCACCAAGGCACCAACCCTCTCACGTCATGTTAGAGCCTACACCTACATCAAACACAAGAGGTGGTAATTTGGTACCCATTTTCTTTTGGGTCCACGGGGGTTAGCTTTGTTTGGAACCCAAATATTTTTATTAGCAAAATTTAAAGAATTTACTCTATCATAACAAAATTTTGCTAAATAGCCTTTGCGGCCGCAATGTGTACACTTGTACACTCTAGTATGCACATTAGAATGAGTATGATCATGACGTGTAAAGTGTGCATATGTGTGCCGTGGGTGATGTGCATGAACATGTGGAGCTTATTTTTTTTGAAACAAGGTTTCCAATCTTTTATGGTTAAATGCACAATTGCTCAAAGTTGAGCTCAAACAATCTATTCTATTTTTCAAAAATTTAATCTCATTTTGATCAATAGTGGCATGTAAAGCATGGTGAGAATGAAAATCATTATTCCTTTTCTTTTTAGAAACATTTCCTTTTTCTTTTAAAATAACTTTTCTTTTCAAAGAGATGTTTCTTGTAAAGTAATTTCTTTTTCCTTTTCCACCAAAACAATTTTATTTTTCAAAGAAGTATTTTCTTCACAAGGATCATTTAGCTTAGAGGACAAGAAATATTCTCATTTTTCAAGAAATCGTTTTCTTTTGAAATGCATTCCATTTTATTTTTAAAAGAGTCATTTTCTTTTAACAAAGAAGTATTGTTCTTTTTCAATTTATTATTATCCTTTTTAAGCAATTCATATTTTTCAAGAAGTTGATGACAAAATGATTCAAGCTCATTATAAGACATATTAACATCCTCTTCTAACTCGAATTCGGAGTTTACCTCAAGGGGGTTATCCCCTTGGACCGTATAGCATACGTTGGAAGCCTCACTTCCAACATCCGCATAGTATTGCTTTTGTTCGCCAAGGGAGACAATAGTATTCCATACTACAAAAACAGAATCAAGATTAGAAACCCTAGATAAATATTCATCATTTAGAGTTGACTTTAAAGCATAGATGGCTTTTGCATTAGCCTCAAGATTTTTGTCATTTAAACAATAAGAATCTTTAATAGTGGCAAAATAGACATGAATACATAGGGCTTTGAGGTATAATGACATCTTAACTTTTTAAGTTTGGATGTTAAGAATGTCAAAGGTGGGAGGTGACATGAAATCCATGTGTGTGTAAATAAAATATTGTGAACAGCTATAAATGAGGATCTTTAACTCAAGGTGGTTAGACCCAAATCAAGAGCACGAGGCTCTGATACCAATTGAAATCACCTAGAGGGGGTGAATAGGTGACTAGCTAATCTAATGGTGAATTAATGCAAAATTAAAACTAATTATGCAAACTAAAAATTCATAAGTACAACACACCAAACATAACCTAAGAGTGTAGCCGAATTTCCCATGAAGGGCTCTGGACTATCTCCTTAAGATTCCTCTAGATAAGAGTTGAGGTGTCGCTTTGGCTCTCTTGGTTGAATACAAATGCGAGCAAACACTCCCACACATATAACAATATAAGCACAAGAATATATCAAGCAAGTAATGAATATGACAATAAGTGCATGCAAGATGTAAACACAAGTGAGAGATAGAGAGAGGAGAGCAATCACAAACACGAGAGATTTGTTTCGAGGTTCGAGCACCCTTGCTCTACATCGCCGCCTTCAACACTATAAAAGATTTCCACTATAAAACCGATCCCACCGGATCACTCAGTGCCGCAACACCTACAAGTGAGTTCAGACTAGAAATCCTTTGGACTCTCTAGTCCCTCTCTTGTTCCCGCAAGAACAACACACGTAAGCACGCAAGCTTGCGAGGCCGCACCTCTACACACCGAACTCTCACTAGAACTCGAAACAACGCGAACCCGCAAGTCCGCCTCCTCAAAAACAAGAATAGAACACTTGGTGATCTAAACACTTTGATCACCTAAAATCACTCTCACAACAACTCTCCTGTTAGGATAGATATGGCAATGAAAAGCTCTAGTATGTGTGAGAAAACTTGGATTGAATTGGTGGTGAAAAACTCAAGAAATTTATTTTACAAAACACTCTTGAAAACTCTCCTTTTGATATGAAAGTATTTGGCTCTAAAACAAGTGGAGATAAATACTTAGAAGTGTGTGAAAAACCAGCTCAAAAACCCACTCAAATCTTGTGTAAAACAGTCCAAGGGAGCCCTTTTTTATAAGCTCCAAAAAAATGCCCGTTGGAAGCCAACTCAGCATTCTGGCTGCTGACGGTCGACCGCCAATGGTCGATTTTCGACCGTTGGGAAGGCCGGTCGACAGGCTGGTCGACCTCCAACTGGGCAATGGCCCAGCGGTCGCCGCCCGGTCGACCGGGCCATTTCCATTGAGCAGAAGCTCTCTGGCGGTCGATCGTGCGGTCGATCGGCCCAACCTGTGCACGTTTGTGCACATCGATCGATCAGAGCGGTCGACCGACTTCTTGTCCGGTCGATCGACAGAAGGCCAGTCCAGGCAATTATGGGGATTAAAAACTTGACTTTTGACTTTAATAAAATCTCATAAATTCTCTAAAATCTACAAAATTAAGTTCTGTAATTTACTTTGATATACAAACATGTTTGAGTAAAAATCAAAACATATTACAAATATTTGAAATATTTTTTGTAATATGGAAGTTTTGCCTTAAACAAAAATCTGTTTTTCCAAAACCGATTTTTCCAAATTGAAAACCGATTTTTTCAAAACTTCTCCAAATATAAAAATAAGATATTCTAAACACTTTTAAAGCTTAGTGTGTATGGATATGATCCACTACACATATATGATGAAATATCTATATTTTTGATAATAAGCACTAAAATGAAGTTTTGATAAAAACACGTGTATACTTTGAATTCCAAAAACCAAACCGGTATTTTTTCTAGAACTAAAAATCTTTTATGAACACATATAAATCTTGTGTGTGAGTGTATCTGATACTTGAGCAATCCACCAACTAATCTATCCTTTACATTTTATCTAAAAATAAAATCTTACTAAAAACAAACCTAGACACAAGTCTTCTCTTGATGGTCTTCACTTGAAATCTTCTTCTTCTCCTTGACTTGGTCTAGAACATGATCCAATGTGCTAGACTCCTCTTGAGTACTTGATGTGGTCTTAATGTACAAGCTCTTAAATCAACATGTGCTAGCTCTAAAACTTAACTTTAAATCCTTTGTTGAAGCTAAACACCTATTAAGATCTTGATCACAAATCTGAGACTAAATAAACACAAGATCATTAGTACTATAACTACATAAGTTATTCATCATCAAAACTAGAGGATGGGCCTTTGGACCAACACAGCCCACTCCCTATCCCATCACCTGCCAACCCCATCTCCCATCCCATCATTTTCTTCCCTTTTAAATAAACAACAACATCTCCCTTTCCAAACAACATCTCCCCTTTTCCTTTTCTTTTTCTTTTTCTTTTCCTTTCTTCTCCCCTTCTTCTTTTTCTTCTGCTTCTTCCTTCCTCCCCTGGCACCCAATGACCACCCCCCCTCCTTCTTCTCCTAAATTCTCATTCTCTCTTCATAAATCTCTCTCTACTCCAAATCTCCCTATCTCTCTACTAATTTAACTCTCTCTCTCTCTCTCACCGTACCTCTCTCTCTCTTTCGTCCTAGATCCGGTGCCCGGGGGGCTGAGCACCGCCGCGCGTTGCCGGCGGCTGAGTGCAGCCAGGGGGCCTCTGGCCCCCTATGCGTGGGTGGAGGAGGGGCGGCAACCTCTCCCTTCTCTCCTTTCTCACACTCTCTCTTCTCCCTTCCTCTCCCTCTCTTTGGGGTGGCCGGCGGCCACCCCTGCCTGCGCCGGCCACGGCGACCGGCGCAGTCTCCTGCGTCTTCCTGGCCGCAGCCAGGGACTGACAGAGCCAGCCCAGGCCGTTGGCTGATCAGGGAAAAGCCGCACACAAAAAGTGTATTTTTGAAATTGATATTTAAAGCGTGTGTGCTTTGGCTTCCTCAATACTTCTGTTACAGCATAGAGGTTAAAACAAGTCGAATACATAAGAACGGGAGGCGACAGAAGCTTTACCGGTTGATTCACGTGTGTTTAAAAGTTCTTCAATGTTTGAAAGAATGAAAAGAAAAGAAAGCAAAGAATGAAAAAAGAAGTACGGTGAAACATAAAGAAGTGGGAAACATAGAACATAAGGTATTTGTGATTTTTGATAATATTTTTAAAACAAAATGAAAAGATAAAGAAAATCCATGGCTACTAACTACTAATGACTCTGCTAACATGCTAACCTCTTAGTGATAGTTGCCTCACATGTATCATTGGCCATCACTAGTCCTTGTTTCAAGAGATTTACAAAGCATGGCTCATATGTTAACTTTCACATTCAAATTCAACCAAAAAGTACAAGCTATACTTAAATCATCAAAACCCAATAAGAGCAAGCATGAAATAAAGTAATGTTAGCTTGTTAGAGATTTAGATGTTAGAGTGTTAGATCCATCATCATGAGCCATCAATGGCTCTTGCAAGAGCAAGGCCAAGTAGAGGCTATTAGATTCATGTGGATTATTAAGTAAGAAGTTAGCAAGTTAGTGGTTAGTAGTTAGTTGCCATGAGAGAAAAGTTAGCTACACATGTAAAAGGAGTTAGAGAAGAAACAAGATAAGTTAAGAGAACACCTTTCATAGATTGTTACCTTCTATTACAAGCACTCTTGCTTCCTCATCATGTACCACTCTCTCTTCTATTATAAGCTCTAAAAGAAACGGAAAATATAAAGGAAGAAGAAGAACTAACCTAAACTTCACTATCCTAAACTATAACATGGAAGAAACTACACTAAACTCTGCATATCTCTCAACTCTAGAACCCAGGGGGATTTTTATAGGCGCCAGGGAAGGGGGCCAGGCTGCCAACAGCTGGCCAGAAGCATGGGCGCAGCCGCCGCCGGTATGACCGTGGAAACATGCCTAGGCCGCGTTTCCACGACACTACTAGAGCCGCGCGCGCGACGCCTCGCGCCGCACGTTGTCACATCTATCCCCTGTCAGATGGAACTCCCAATTTCTGGTTTTGGGAGTTTGTGACGAATCAGCTCTCCAAAGTCAATGGCTATTCATGTAGGCTTTTAATCACCATTAAATGGTGATTTAGGGTCTTCTTCTTCATTTCATACCATGGACCTAGAAACATGCAAGATAAGTATTATTAGCAGAATTTAATATTAAATAAATGTGAAGATGTGGTATGAAATATGCAGTTTTAGAGACTAATCACACCCCCACACTTATCTTTTGCTCGTCCCAAACAAAACAAAAAACTAAAAAAATTATTACCCACTTTTGCAGGTGACGCGATTGCACTGAGCATGTGCAACAAGCCATTAAACCTCTAGATTTCCCTAGAGGAGGAGTTTTGTCTCCCTGAGGGTTTCAGCGGATTAACCCACAAAATCCATAAAGAAAGAAATTAAATGTTAGTATTTTGAAGACACATGTTGAAAATAGAGAAAAAATGTAGAATTATTTTATGAAAAAATAAGTGATCTAAGATCATAGGTTAACCAGAAATTATTCTTCCTTAAACTAAGTCGAAATGCAAAATCTTGTTATAATTAAATGTAGAATTTAAATTTGAATTGCCTCTTTGATCTTTCATAAAACTCTTAGAAAAATATGCACTTTGTGAACTGTGAAGATTTTTGGGATATCGACTCTAACTTTCATGCTATTGATTTGTGTATATATATATTTATATTTATATTTTTTCTTCCCTTAGTTTTCTTAGCTTTCTTATTTACCCAGATAGCGAGCCTTTAGCCGTGACTCCCAAACCAGATGATCTTAGGGCACCAGATGAGAAAACATCCCTTGGACCTAAGGACTCGAGTAAACAAGGCCACAAAACTAAAGGGGATTATTTTGTTTTTATCCACCATTTTAGGTATGAATAATCATGTTTCCTGAGGCATAATTACCCAACTTCATAAGTGATTTTATCATAATCATTTTTTTAATATATATTTTTTATGACATTTTCAGTCTTTGTTTCAATCCCAAAAATGTGTAAGTGTGAAGTGCATAAATCTAAGGCAAAAAATTCAAGATCAAATTATCTTTTCAATCTTACTTTCTTATCCTAAAATTTAAACAAGATCTATTATTTTGACTCAGTTTAAAAATTTCATAATTTTAGGTCTTCCTAATTCCTAAGATAATCTTAATTTTCTTAAAAATAAATCAAAACTATTTAATTAAAAGAAAAGTTTTGTTAAAAAGAAAAGAAAGAGTTTCTATAATTTTTTTAATTAAAAAGAAGTGTAAAGAAAGAAAATATAAAACTAACTATGTTAGTAAACCCTCCCCACACTTATCTCATGCATTGTCCTCGATGCATCGTGAATGTGTATATACATGAAACAAATGGGAAGGGAAGGAAAATTACCTCATGGTGGTGGCTCCGGTGGTGGTCGGATGGGCCAAGCGTTGCTGCCTCAATCAAGATATCGTGGATCTTACAGAAACCCTTCAGTGACCTCTCTAATGCGACCCAGTAAAAGAATGATTGACTGAATGGTCTTATTTAAAAACTTATCCCCATCTAATTTCCAATTTTTAAAAATAATTACTGGGTCATTTACTTCAATATTCTTGTCCAACAATGAAATGTGATTTTGGAAGATGATTGATTTGGACTCAAATGGAACAGTAGTAAAAACCGAAACTGACTCGGGAATTTGGCTCAGATCAAGTCGACAGTCAACAATGAGAGTCGAAATTGGTTCAAAAATGGGGTCCAAACTAAAGAATTGATGTTCACACACTTTTTCCATCAATGAAGTGTGATCATAAGAGATTGGTTACTCCATTTCTCGGTGTACTGGTACAGGATTCAATGTTGACTCCGAAATAGAGAAAAAATCTGGTAAAGATACTAAAGTCATTATTGAACCAAAAAGTGAAATGGAATTACCAACGTGAGGTTCAGGGTCACTTTCAAGTTCAATTTCGGGAAAGGATAACTTGCCAAAATGTCAAGGTGGTTTTCAAGATTTTGGGCAAGTTCAAATGGATGTAATGAAATTGAGTCTTGATTTTTGTCCATGGAAGGAATGTGAATGGGTGAAATGATCGATTCAAGTTCAGGAAGTATGGGAATCAAAACTGGCTCAAGAACTTCACTCGGTTTAGGTAACACTACAAGGGTCAGTATTGATTCAATGAATGGACTCGAATCGCTAACTTGAAGCTCGGTTCACATTCATCTTCAAGTTTAATTTCAGAAAAATGAATAACTGGTCAAACTATCAAAAGGTCGATGTTGGTCAAGTTCAGGTTGATATGATAAATTGAAGCTGGATTTCAAAATGACATGATTCGTGAGTCGTATGAACATTCGGTAGACATGGTAAGTCAATCGTATTTTATATTATGTGCTCGTCTCTTGCACGATTCTATAGTTTTTTCCCACAATGATTTTCCTTTGAGTCGTTCTGGAAAAGAACTAATGAATTTTGAAAATTTGGTGAACATGATGAGCCTACCATTTTTTCAAATTGTTTTTGGGCCTCTATCACTTCTTCCAAACTCCTTTCCAATGATGATTTTTCTTCAATTGGTGGTTCAGGAAAAGGAGTATATGATCAAAATTGGGAAGTAAATTTTGTAGAATTGTGGACAAGATGGTTGAAAATTGGACTCGGGGTAGGTGAATCCCCATTGACTCTATGAAGAGTTGAAGTTATTTTAAAAATTATAGTCATAGAATTGGGGATACGGGTCATATTGAGTCGGATAATCCCAACCCGGCATATATGGTTGGTTCATGGTGTATATAGCCGGGTTGGAGTTATCCGAGTCAAATGAGGTCGGGGTGAAATATGGATCATATTCAGATTGAAAGAATTATTATTGTTAAAATCCATTTCACAGTTTACAAAAACAAACAAACAAACAAAGAAAAAGAAAAAGAAAAAGAAAAAGAAAACAAGCCTATGCTAGGGTTGACTTAGACCTAGACGACTCCTAACTAGTTAGACTGTCCACGGGGGGTATATTATCAGAATCTAACCACGAGTTAATCGGCCAGGTAGGGACAAGATCAGTGGGAGGTATCTGTGCCAGAGCAACGGACCTAATTATGCCAAACCACTGTTCTTCGAAGTTTCGCCTCTCAATTCCCAACTATAGACACCGATTTGACAAGAGTCAACTTCTAACACTTCCCCTTAGGTCAATCTCCTAAATGAGTCCGAGATGTCCATAGGGGCTAACGTCTAGCAAATTTTATTTAGGTTTGGGTTGTGTGAGTGGGGTGGTGATTTTTGGGCCAAGGGAGGGCAATGACTTCCCCACCTTATGTTGTCTTGGGTTTTACCCTTAAGTTTAGTTTGTGCAAGTGTGTAATATAGATAAGAATGAACACATAAAGAGAGTAAATCACCCACGTGTTTGTCTTATACTATATGTAATGCCATATGTACACCTCCTATCAATATAACAACAACACAAGAATAAAATACAGTATATTGGAATTAAAAATTGACACATGCCTAGATGCAAATGTCTAAACCGTTTTAAAGCATCCAATTACCGTATTTTAATTCTTAAAATTATTTATAGTGCACAGGTAATATAAACAAAAATTAGCAGCAGAGTATATGGATATACAGGAATTTACCCAACTATACAAGAGCAAGTGTAGAATTCTGCAACGCTAAAACTTTAACCTGCACACCTAAAACAAAGAAGAAAGGTTAAAAAAAATGAAATCAAACCGTTCCCATCCCCGAAAATGACGCCAAAAATTTGATCGGGAGAAAATTGCGCACAAAAAGTGTATGTTTTGAAATCGATATTTAAAGTGTGTGTGCTTTGGCTCCTCGATACTTCCGTTATAGCATAGATGATAAAATGAGTCCAATCGATAAGGACGGGAGGCGACAGAAGCTTTACCGGTTGATTCACGTGTGTGTTAAGAGTTCTTCAATGTTTGAAAGAATGAAAACAAAAGAAAGTAAAGAATGAAAAGAGAAGTAAGTGAAACACAAAGAAGTGGGAAACATAGAAGATAAGATATTTGTGATTTTTGATAATATTTCTAAAACAAAGTGAAAAGATAAAGAAAACCCATAGCTACTAACTACTAATGACTCCGCTAACATGCTAACCTCTTAGTGATAGTTGCCTCACATGTATCATTGACCATCACTAGTCCTTGGTTCAAGAGCTTTACAAAGCATGGCTCATATGTTAACTTTCACATCCAAATTCAACCAACAAGTACAAGTACACTTAAATCATCAAAACTCAATAAGAGCAAGCATGAAATAAAGTAATGTTAACTTGTTAGAGATTTAGATATTAGAGTGTTAGATCCATCATCATGAGCCATCAATGGCTCTTGCAAGAGCAAGGCCAAGTAGAGACTATTAGATTCATGTGGATTATCAAGTAAGAAGTTAGCAAGTTAGCGGTTAGTAGTTAGTTGCCATGAGAGAAAAGTTAGCTACACATGTAAAAGGAGTTAGAGAAGAAAACAAAGATAAGTTAAGAAAGCACCTTTCATAAATTGTCACATTCTATTACAAGCACTCTTACTTCCTCATCATGTACAACTCTCTCTTCTATTACAAGCTCTAAAAGAAATGGAAAATACAAAGGAAGAAGAAGAACTAACCTAAACTAAACTACCCTAAACTATAATATGGAAGAAACTATACTAAACTTTGCATATCTCCTAACTTCAGAACCCAGGGGGTTTTTATAAGCACCGGGGAAGGGGGCCAGGCTGGCAACAGTCGACCAGAAGCACGGGCGCAGCCGCGCCCGTACGACCGTGAAAACGTGACATAGGCCGTGTTTCTGCAGCCCTACTAGGGACGTCGCGCGCTGTCCTATCTGTCCCTTGTCAGATGGAAGTCCCAGTTTCTGGTTAGGGCCCCTCGTTTTGACGAATCAGCTCTCCAAAGTCAATGGTTATTCATGTAGGCTTTAATCACCAATTAAATGGTGATTTAGGGTCTTCTTCTTCATTTCATGCCATGAACCTAGAAACATGCAAGAGAGGTATTATTAGCAGAATTTAATATTAAATAAATGTGAAGATGTGGTATGAAATATGCAGTTTTAGAGACCAATCACTAGCCTGGGCTGTGCGTGGGCGGGGGCGGCAGCCCCTACTTCTCTCTCTCTCATCTCTCTCTATCCTAGGTTCTCTCTCTAGCCACTTCTCTCTCCCTCTATCCACTCTCTCTTCTCTCTCTACTATTCTCTCTCTACTCTCTCTCCTATTCTCATTCTCTCTCTTTCTCTCTAAAATCTCTTTGTCTCTAGACTTCTCTCTCTAAACCTCTCTTTCTCTCTAAACCTCTCTTTCTCTCTATTCTCTCTCTCCTCTTCTCTTTCTCTCTCTAAAAATAATATTAATATATTAATATTTTAATATATGAATTGGTGGTGTGCACGTATTTCTGGTGTTCCGGATTTTTCCCCATTTTCTGGTGATTTAGGTAAGTACATATCTTTTATTGTTTCATACTTTATTAACATCGTTACATGCCTAATAGTTATTATCTTGCTTTTTAATACTTGTTGACCGTTAGTATAACTCATTAGACCGGTATTATACTGGGTATGCTAGATCTGCTCCAACTTCACCCGGCTTCGCATGGCTAATTAATAGACTAAATTATTATTGTTATAAATATGGTTATGAAGAGTTTGAAATGTTTATTTATATTGTTCCCCTGTACCATGTTACATTACTGGATGATTATCTGACATATGATGCTCACATGATACCGGACACCGACACTGATATGTTACACTTGACACCAGCACTTGACATGTTATATTTGACTCATGATATCTGACACCGGTACTTGACATGTTATACTTGACACCTGATACTTGACACATGATATCTGACACTGATACTTGACATGCTAGACCTGACACTTGATAATCTGACACCGGTTCTTGCCATGTTGTACTTGACCCTGATATCTGACACCGGTACTTGACATACTATCACTCACTTGACATGCTATCATCGGTACTAGTACACTTGACCTGATATTATGACACCTGACTGGTTTTTGTTATACATGGCTCCGACAGAGCATGCCTGGTGTTGGGATGACGGGGATATATCCCACGATCGTGCTAGTGCCCGGCAGATCCTGAATGGAACTAAGTGCCACACGGAGCAAAGTGCCACACCACACACATGGTGGGGGCCACCGCTTGAAGCTGTGGGGGCCACCTTTAGAATCCATTCCCCACACAGAGCAAAGTGCCACACCACACACATGTGGGGGCCACCTCTTGAATCTGTGGGAATACCTCCTGAATCAACCCTCAGAGCAAACTGCCACATAGAGCAAAGTGCCACACTACACACGTGGTGGGGACCACTTCTTGAATCTGTGGGGGCTATCTCTTGAATCTGTAGGGCTACTTCCTTCCTCCTGCCTATGCCGCCTGGTGTTAGCGTGATAAGCATTCTCAGTCCTATTAACACCCACACATACCTGTACAATGATAACGCCTGGAGCATGTGTTATTTGGTCTCTCTCCTATTCGAATAATGGTACCTGCATATCAGAGTTTGGATGAGTTCTACTGGAAGTGCGGGCTCCAGTGTGAACTGTCGGTGTTGTGGGACGCCGGTGGGAAAGGGACAAGAATAACATAAGAACATAACAACCAAACAGTAATAATATTAGGAACATGTGATATTTGGTCTCTCTTTGTTCGGGCCCTGGTACTCACATATCCGACCCGAGTAAGTTCTACAGAGTGTGAACTCTAGTATGGGCTATCAGTGATGTGAGGCGCTGGTAGGGAGGCGATTAAAATATCAAATGGTACTAATTATTATTATTGGATAAATTAAAATGCAACACCTTTATATTCCAACTATAGTGTTATGCTCTAAGTTGACACCCTGTTTTATAACATATGACCTCTGTGATACCATGATTACTCTAAACACACTCTAGTTCTGGTATTCTGTGAGCAACTCAAGTTGTACGAACTTAGATGATGGCGACATGGGATATGTGGTATATAGATAAGGGTTTCCTTGTTTGGATTATCCCTTAACGTATCAATTAGGTGAATCCATAATCTGAGCTTGTACAACTAGTTTTGTCCATACTTGTATTTGTCGCATGTTTAATATATTTATCACAGTTTATTCGTACCTATACTCTCCATACTGTTTTCTATGCATGTTTTTCGATTCAGATTATTGATATACATGTATTTACTTGATTTCAGATTTACTGTCGTTCCTTTAATTTCCTTTATGTTACTTGTCATTGCCTGTACCTGCATGCCTGGACCACATCATTTGATCATGCACACGTGTGCCTGTTATGCATGCCATTTGGTTTTATTATATGTACTCACGGGGTTGCATCTGACACCCTGGATTCTCATGTCCAGATCTTGGAGTCTGGACCGTGGTGGCTTTGCTGTAGCTGATTAGAGTGGCACAGAAGAAGCGTGGATTGCCTGTCCGGACCCTCCTTCTTCCAACCTCTACTTGATCGGCTTGCGAGATTCTTATCTTGCTACTCGTGAGTACTTTCCCATATTTCATATTGTACATCCTGCTTTGCGCTTCATGGTGATCTTATATTCTTGAGATATGATATCATGCCTTGTGATAACTGTGTACTTGTGTTATTATTGCTGGAATGTATATTACCACTATGCTTCCGTACTCTGATTCTTGCCTGTACTGATGCTTAACGTATATACTTGAGGGTATTTCTGACCTGCATATATACGTCACAGTAACGTCTTTGTACCATGGGATCGGGGCATTACAGGGTGGTATCAGAGCCTAGGCTCTCACATCTTCAGTACAACCAGTCGGTAAATTAATGGTAAAGAAATTTGCAACTAGAATGCATGAGTTGTGGTTATACAATCCAACTGCAAGTACAAAGTTCTCTATCCCCTCTTGATCGTCCTTCCCTTGATTATTGAATCTCTTCCATCTTTATTTTCAGTTCTTGTCATCCTTATACCAACTCAAGATATGGATAGACTGGTAGGGTAGCAGCAAGACAGATGTGGTTCGCTATCATTATGTTATGGTATTCTTTGACTTTGGTGCATCGCCTTGTCCTATATTAGATAGTTTTCAGCCTCACATTTTATTCTTGTATTTATGGATACATCACGGGGAATCAGTACATTAGGTGGAGTAGTTATCACTTACATAATCAGATAGATTGTATCATTACATGAAGAACGTTAGTATGAAACAGTATTCCAGATTCAGGATTTCTATCAGACAAAGTTATGATATTTTCTATCTAGTAGCGATCATGATTTCTTCTACCATATTCATGAAACTCGGGTATTCTCAGAACTGATATGCAGTCAGGTTATTATTCAAAGGACAACACTCAGGACTCGTTTCAGTTATTATGATTTCTTGATAGTGTTCTCAAAGCCACCAACTCCTGGCGGTCTTTATATATTTGGTGGACCACGAGCCCCGCTAGCCTCGCCGAGCGAGGGTCGTGTTCTAGTCACCCGTTGACCTAACGAGTGTGGGCTTCGCTGCACTTGGTGCTTAACATTTAGCGTTGTGTTACGGGCTGGCTTCGCCGCGTGAACTCCGGCAAATGCCAGCCTCACAGAGCGTTAGCTCCGCTGCACCCAATGCTTAGCGCTTGAGATGTGGTTATGCAATGGTCTCACCTAGGGTTGGCTTGGTCCCTGGCTAGTTCCTTCAGTGCTTAGCGCTTTAGCCGTTCCTCAGATTTCTCCCGCCTAGCGTATTTTCATGGATCCGCTAAACAGGGTTTTCTTGCCATATCTGAGCTATTGCCATGATTCTTATGAACGATCCATTCGGCCAACCTTGCAAGGATTAAGTATTCTTTAATGTTTCATCTGCAGTCGGGTTATCATTCAGAAATCAGTATTCAGAATTCTCCATGGTTATTCTATATTCTTGTTATGTCTTTTAGGGATTGCAGTGCCCAGTATTCAGAAATTCTTAATTATTGGTTTTCTTGATTTATGCTCAGTATTATTGGGTATCTTCGGTATTCTGGTTTATTCTTGGAGGAGAAGTATGTATGCAGCATCGATAATTCTACTATAGACTTCTTGTCAAGGATAGCTTCATGCCATGCGGGGCTTTATATTATATTATGGATTTCAGCACTATGGATTTCTATGGGTTTCATCAGCTTTGCTTTGTAGTATTATTGAATAACTCACCAAGTCAGCTCACTTAATATTATTCAGAATGGGTCAGTCTTCTGAAGTTCTGGCAGTATTCTTTTATCAGCAGATATCAGGTCAGTATTATTATGGCACCATCAGAGAATTTATACGGCAAAAGTGCAGAAATGTCTCAGTCTTGAGTTTATCATTCAGTCGATTTGTGAGAATTACCCTCAGTTACTCATATCTTGATGATATAAATCCTCGTTCCTATCCTTTCTGTGTTCATCTTCCCTTATCGAAATTTCGAGGACGGAATTTTTGTAAGGTAGATGGAATGTAACACCCCGATCCTGGAATACGTACTTAGATACGTATTCTAATTTTTCGATCATATTTCTTTGATTTACTTTTGTATTTATTTTTGTTTTATGATTATTGGTGTGATTGTTTTGTATTAGATCCGAATTCGTGGACTCGGAGTCAGCCCTAGTCTGAACCGGGGGCCCGATCCTAGCGTATTACTCGATTTGGTCTTTTTGATAGTCCGATTTAACCAATTTTAGCTTCAAACATCATTTTCTAATATTTTAGATTTTTCATGATTTTCTAAAATTTTTAAAATTATTTGAAAAATCTTCAAAACCAGTATTGGTCGGCATCGTTGACTGATTATCAGAATTTTAGTTTTCAAATGGAGTTGAATTTTTAGAAATGGCTTTCACATTAATTTTTAAAATCTTATTTTATAACTAAAGGCGTTTTTTGAAATTTTTCAAAATTTATCGAAAATCCACCAGTTTTGGTGTCGACCGATATCGCCAAAAGATTTTAGGATTTTTAATTTGAAAATTAGATTGAATTTCTCGAATATGATTTCACCAGGCACCCTAAAATAATATTTTCTATTTTTTAGAATTTTCAGAGCGATTCTCAAACAGTCAATTTTTACCCTATTTAAATAATATATTTTTTCTTCTCATTTCATTTTCTTTCTTCATTTCTTTTCCTTTCCCTTCCCACAAGTCAACCCACTGACCAGCCCTGTCTCCATCCCATCACCTGCCAATCCCATCCCCCATCCCATCATTTTCTCCCCCTTTAAATGAACAACATCTCCCTTTCTAAATCAACATCTCCCTTTTTCCTTTCTTTTTCTTTTTCTTTTTCTTTCTTCTCCCCTTCTACTTTTTCTTCTGCTTCTTCCTTCCTCCCCTAGCACCCAACGACCACCCCCTCCTTCTTCTCCTAAATTCTCATTCCCTCTTCACAAATCTCTCTCTCTCCACTCCCAAATCTCCCTATCTCTCCACTAATTTCACTCTCTCTCTCACCTTACCTCTCTCTCTCTCCCGCCCCTCTCCTAGATCTGGCGCCCTCGGGGGGAGCTGAGCGCCAGCGGCGGCTGAGTGCAGCCAGGGGGCCTCCTGGACCCCTGTGCGTGGGCGGAGGAGGGGGTGGCAGCCCTCTCCCTTCTCTCCTTTCTCACTCTCTCTCTTTCTCCCTCTCCTCTCCCTCTCTTTTGGGGTGGCCGGTGGCCACCCCTTACTGCGCCAGCCACGGTGGCCGATACAGTCTCTTGCACCTCCCTGGCCGCAGCCAGGGAGCAGCAGAGCCAGCCAGGCTGCTGCCTGGGCTGTGGTGGGCAAGGGGGGCAGTTGCCCCCTACCTCTCTCTCTCTCTCTCTCATCTCTCTCCAGCCACTTCTCTCTCCAACCACTTCTCTCTCCCTCTCTCCTATCTCTACTATTTCTCTCTCTACTCACTCTCCTATTCTCATTCTCTCTTTAAAATCTCTCTTATCTCTCTAGACTTTCTCTTTCTAAACCTCTCTTTCTCTCTAACTCTTTCTCTCTATTCTCTCTCTCCTCTTCTCTTTCTCTCTCTAAAAATAATATAATATATGAATATTTTATATATGGATTGGTAGTGTGCACGTGTTTCTGGTGTTCCGGGATTTTTGCTGTTTTTCGGTGATTTAGGCGAGTACATCTCTTTTATTGTTTTATGATTTATTACCATCGTTACATGCCTAATAATTATTATCTTGCTTTTTAATACTTGATGACCGTTAGTATAACTCATTAGACCGGTATTATACTAAGTATACTTAGATCTGCTCCCGCTTCACTCGGCTTCACATGGCTAATTAATAGACTAAATTATTATTATTATAAATATAGTTGTGAAGAGTTTGAAATGTTTATTTATACTGTTCCCCCGTACCATGTTACATGACTGGAAAGTTCCAACATGTGCCAAATTTTTAAAGACATGTGCACCAAGAAAAGGAAAACAATGTTCCCAAAAGGTCTTCTTGCATCCAACATCAGCGAGTTGCTATCCAGGCCTATCCCTGTAAAGTACAAAGACCCCGGATGTCCAACCATTTCATGTTTTATAGGACAGACCACCATTAATCGGGCATTGCTTGATCGGGAAACAAGTATCAACTTGCTTCCCTTTTTCGTGTATCAGTAACTCGGGCTGGGTGACTGATTAGTATCTAATTTTGCATAATTTATACCTCATCTTCACATTTATTTGATAATAAATTCTGCTAATAATACCTTACTTGCTTGATCCTAGGTCCATGGTGTGCAAATGAAGAAGAAGATCTAAATCACCATTTAATTGGTGATTAAAAGCCTATTATCATAGCCATTGACCTAGAGGAGCTGATTCGTCAAAACCAAGGGCCAGAAACCAGAATCCGGGCAGAGAACCTGACAGGAGACAGACTGGACCGTGCGCGGCTCGAAGCGCCGCCTGCGCGGCCATTGAATGGCCGCGGAACCGCGTTTCCGCGGCCATACGGCCGCGGCGCGCGCGCCGCTTTGGGCCAGGGTCTGTCCCCTGGCCCCCCCTCTTCCCTGGTGCCTATAAATACCCCCTTGGGGCTTTCAGAAGGAGATATGCAGAGTTAGGAGTAGTTTTTCATTTCATTTTGTAGTTTAGTTTAGGTTAGGTTAGTTCTTCTTCTCCCTCTTTGTATTTTCCATTTTGTAGATCTCGTAATAGGGAGAGAGAGTGGTTCATGCTTGGAATGCAAGAGTGCTTGTAATAGAAGGTGACAATCTATGAAAGGTGCTCTCTTTACCTCTCTATGTTTCTTCTCTCTAATCTCTTTTACATGTGTAGCTAATCTTTTCTCTCATGGCACTAACTACTAACCACCAACTAGTTTAACTTCTTTTATGATAATCCACATGAATCTAATAGCCTCGTTTTGGCCTTGCTCTTGCAAGAGCCATTGATGGCTCATGATGATGGATCTAACTCTAACTTCCTAACCACTAACAAGCTAACATTACTTTACTCCATGCTTACTTTTTTATAGTATTGATGGTTTAAGTGTAGCTTGAACTTGTTTGTTGAGTTGGGTTGTGAAGAGTTACATATGGGCTATGCTTTGTAAAGCTCTTAACCAAGGACTAGTGATTGCCAAGGATACATGTGAGGCAACTATCACTAAGAGGTTAGCATGTTGGTGGAGTCATTAGTAGTTAGTAGCCATGTGTTTTCTTTCTTTTCACTTCATTTTAGATATAAAAACAAAACTACAAAAATAATTCTTTTCTATGTTTCCCACTTCCTTGTTTTCACGTACACTTCTCTTTTCATTCTTTGTTTCTTTTCTTTTCATTCTTTAAAACTTTGAAGAACTTTTAACAAACACGTGAATCAACCGATAAAGCTTCTATCGCCTCCCGTCCTTGTGGATTCGACTCGTTTTAGCCTCTATGCTATAACGGAAGTATCGAGGAAGCCAAAGCACACACACTTTAAATATCCATTTCAAAACATACACTTTTTGTGCGCGATTTTCCCCCGATCAGCGACCTCCGTCCAACTAGGGTTACTATACAACTAGCTGATCATTCTATAAAAGTCCCCAAGGGGGAAATTACGGATGTCCTTATACGGCTCGGGGAGTTCATATACCCCGTGGATTTAATTGTTTTGGAAATAAAACCCGTGTTGAATCCAAAAGCTGAGACCCTAGTCATTTTAGGATGACCCTTCCTAGCAACAGCAAATGCGATCATAAATTGTAGGAACGGGTCAATGCGCTTAACTTTCGGCGATATGACTAAGGCGGTGAATGTTTTCCACCTGGGAGAATAACCACAAATGTGGAGGACCAATCGTTTGAAGTGAACTTGATTGAAAGACTAACCAGTGAACATGAGGAAAAACTAGAGTATGAGTCTGAACATGAATTTGATTTGGAGTCGGATGTCGTCAATCTTGACCAGATAGTAGACTCAATAGTAAAATGGGCAACAAACGCAACCTCGAACATTCCCTTACAAAAAGAACAACACTTGACAGATCATACCTCTTCTTCCAAACTAAAAGCTCTTCCTAGTCATCTCAAGTACTAGTATTTGGGTGAAAAGAAGCTTTCCCTGTGATCATAGCTTTCCATCTAACGGAAAAATGAGAAGTTCTTGCAGTATTAAGGGAAATAGGGAGGCCATTGGTTGGAGCATGGCCGATATCAAGGGGATCAGCCCATCCATTATGCACCATCGAATTCATTTGATAGAAGAGGCCAAGCCCAAACGTGACCCACATCGTCGACAAAACCCCATTATGCAAGAAACTTTCCATTTGAAAATCTTGAAACTTCTAGACAATGGGATAATTTATCCTATATCTGATAGCCAATGTGTTAGTGTTGTCCATGCTGTTCCCAAGAAAGCTGGCTTTACTGTGGTAGAGAATGACAAAAAAGAATTGGTACAGACTCGTCTTCCAACGAAGATTCAAGTGTGTATTAATTATTGTAAGCTAAATTCTGCCACATGTAAAGACCACTTTTCTCTTCCTTTTATAGATCAGATGTTAGAAAGACTTACCGGACATGATTACTATTGTTTTCGGATGAATATTCAGGATACAACCAAATTCCCTTTGCTCCCGAAGACCAAAAGAAAACAACTTTCACTCATCCTTTTGGAACGTTTGCATACCGTAGGATGCCATTTGGATTATGCAACGCTCCTGCAATGTTCTAATGTTGCATGCTTAGTTTCTTCTCAGACATGGTGGAAAGATTTTTGGAGATATTTATGGATGGCTTTTCGATATACGGAGATTCCTTTGACCAATGTCTGCTTCATCTCAAATTGATCCTATAAAGTTGCATGGAAAGAATTTAACACTTAACTAGAAAAAGTGTCATTTCATGGTCAAACACGGAATTTTCCTTGGGCATGAAGTTTCGAGACGAGGAATTGAGGTTGATAAGTCCAAGGTGGAAGTGATAGCTAAACTCTCCGAACCAAAATGCTTAAAAGACATAAGATCTTTTCTAGGGTAGCTGGTTTTTATAGGAGATTTATTAAAGAGTTTAGCAAAATTGTAGACCTTTAACTAATATTTTAGGAAAAGATGTGCCCTTCCATTTTGATGAGAAATGTCTAAAAGCTTGGGAGGAGCTAGAATAAAAACTTGTCTCTGCATCGATAATTTGGCACTTGATTGGATTAGACCCCTTGAAGTCATGTGTGACGCCTCTGATTATGCCATTGGCGCTGTCCTACGATAGCGCATTGATAACAGACAACACATGATTTACTATACGAGTAGGATGCTTAATGATGCCCAACTCAATTATACAACAACTGAAAAGGAATTTTTAGCAGTTGTATTTGCGTTAAGAAATTCCGACAATACCTACTCGGGTCTAAAACAACGGTGTTCATCGGTCATTCTGTCCTATAATATTTAATGCAAAAGAAGGATGCAAAGACTAGACTCATTCGTTGGATTCTTCTTTTACAAGAGTTCGATCTAGAAATCAAAGACAAAATGGCGTTGAAAATGTGGTGGCAGATCATTTGTCTAGAATCCCAAACGCACCAGTAAAAACCATCCCAATTAATGAAAACTTCCATGACGAGCACATCTTAGTGATGTCTAAAGAGCCCTGGTATACTGACATTGCAAATTATCTTACACCTAGGCGATATCCTTCTAGTTGGTCAAAACAGGACAAACATCGCTTTTTCACGTAGATACGAATCTTCTTCTAGGATGAATCGTATCTATTCAAATATTACCCAGACCAAATCATTAGAAGGTATCTTTCTGAGGATGAACACCATAGTGTGCTGACATTTTGTCACTAGTTTGTATGTGGTAGACACTTTGGTCCACGTAAGACTGCTGAAAAAGTTCTACTGAGTGAGTTCTACTGGCCCACTCTCTTTAAAGACTCCTACAATTTTTGCAAACTCTATGCAAGATGTCAAATGTGAAAATACAACTAGGTGTGAAGTGAATAAGTGTATGGCTAATCTAATGACAAATGATGCAAAATTAAAAACTAATTGCAACACACTAAGTGTAACCAAAGAGTGTAGCCGAATTCCCGGTGAAGGGCTCTGGACTATCTCCGCTAAATTCCTCTAAATAAGAGTTGTGGTGCTATATGAAGCTCTCTTGGTTCAACACTAGTGAGGCACACAAACAATACCAAGCATATAAGTATGATATGAACAATAATGAAATAATGTAAGGTATAAGAGAGAGAGAGAGTTTAGAGATAGTGGATTAATCGCAAACACCAAGATATGTTTCGAGGTTCGAGCACCCAGCTCTACGTCCCCGCTTTCACATAGAAGGATTTTCACTATATGCTACACAGGACTCCCACATAGAAAACCTTCACTGAGAATTTGGCAAATACAACTAGGAGTGTATAAGAATGTATTTGATGTACCCTTTCTTGTCTCCGCTATAGTATAGGACTATACCGAGTCGATTCTCAGGGAGAGCTCGCGATGGAAGCTTTACGTTGTGTGGTAGTGAAGTGAACAAACAAGTATTCTTCTCTTGCTTATAAACTTAGTGAATCAAATTGCAAAAGAAACTAAAAGAAAAGATGGCTATGTTCATGGTGGAAAAGTCGGGGAAAGAAATCAAGAAGAGGATTTGGTATTCACAAGAAAGAAATGAAACTTAAAGAAGAATCAATCCATGACTAGCTTACCTTGCTAGCTTGCCAAGACTTACTAGACTCCTTGATAGCGAATGCGTGCCTAATGTTGTCACTCCATCGGCTTAGGATTCGTCTCGCGTGTTGACCTAATTACTTTCTCACTTGGTAGACGGTGGTTTAACCGTCGGAGAAGAGAAGATCATACAACTTGCAAGATTAACAAAGGCAATCACCCATGAGTTAGTGAAGTAAGCTAAGCTAGTGGTAAACTAGTACATGGAGAAGGAATTAGCTACAATAAGCCATAAGAAAAATACAAGAAAGCATGAAGTAAATTGCAAGAAGTAAACAAAGCAATAAAGAAAGCAATTAAAGAATGCAAGAAAACTAGAACCAAGCTTCAAGTAGAGGAAGGAGGATGGATCAATCCTTGTTGCTTCAAGTGTCACTCTTGATTACACAAGCTCTCTCCCTCACAATCACTCTCTTTTACATTGAATTCTAGGGAAGAGAAGATCATAGAGAGAACTAAAAATCTTAAAGAAAAACTAACAAAAATACAAAGCTTACACTAGTCTCTCTCTCTTCTCTGATCAGTCTTTGTACGCAGGTCTTCATGGAGTATTTATAGCATGGATGAGAACCTTCGAGAGCCTAGTTTGTTGGCGCAAAATCTGAGATCCAACGGCCCGGATTTTGCGGTGGATCCGCCGCAAGTCGCGGCACTTTTGTGGCCGTTGCTAACAACTTTCTGGTGGAGATTAGTTACAAGGTTGTTAGCCACGTGGTATATCTAGAATCTTCGTTTGTTGCGCGGATTTCTCTGGATCTGGATTTGAATTTGGCTTTATCTTTAATCTTGATTAATCACTTAATTAGTGTTAATTAAGTGATTATTTGGATATCTCTCCATTAAGTGTGTACCTGCAAATATGTAGAGAAGAGGATTAAAAATCATATATTTATTTGTAATATGCATGGGAATTATGATGTAAAATATGCACTTTTGTGTATTAATCAGAGTACACAACTCCTCTCCAACAAATAACAACCTCTACATAAGAGGCAAGGCACTAAGCCACACACGATCAACCTCTCAATAGAGGGATAGGCACAAAGCCAACAACAACAATCACCTCTGCACTTAGAGGGATAGGGCACTAAGCCAACATTCCAACAATCACCTCTACACTTAGAGGGATACCAACAAATCCAAACTCCTCTACAATCACCTCTACACAAGAGGGATAACGCAAATCATAGAAGATTACAATACTTGATGGTCTCAATAAACCACAACCAATTTTCTCACCAAAAACAAGATCCTAATAGATAGGATAGAATGATTGCTCAAGTGTGAGAAAACAAGGTGTTTGGAAATCAATACACAATGAAAAATACTTGGGAAAAATGCTAGATAAAGATAGAAATGAATATCAAACCCATTATCCTAAATACTCTATTTTTCTTTGAATTTTTCAACCCTTGAAAACAAATAAAGATAAAATCTTTAAGCCCAAAAACTCTTGAAAACTTGTTGCTAAAACACTTAAGAAGATGAAAAAATTTGCTCTTGAAATTCTTCCTCAAAACAGCCCAAAGGGATGGGTATTTATAACCCATTCCAAAAACTAGCCGTTGGGAAAAAGTTAGCAGAAAATTCTGCTGCCGGTCGACCGGCTGGTCGACCGGCCAACGGTCATATATATGATCGTTGTAGCCTGCTGGTCGACCGCCCGATCGACTGATCTCAGGCTTTGATCTATCGGTTGACCGCCCAGTAGACCGAGGCCAGAACCAGAGAGCAGAGCTCTCTGGCCGGTCGACCGCTCGGTCGACCGGCCATCAAGACATTTGGCCGTACACATTTGTGCACATCGATCGACTCGTCCGATCGACCGACTTCTGCCTCGGTCGACCGTCCGGTCGACCGGCAAAAGGCCAGGTCAAACAATTTTAGAGATTAAAACTTGGTCTTTTTAATTTCAATTAAATCTCATAAAATCACATAAATTTCACAAAAATAAGTTCTTTTAAGATCTTTGAAGTACAAGTATGTGTGACTAAAATTTAATACATATTATAAACAATTTGAACCATTTTTGTGATATTGAAATTTGGCTTAAATACAAAATCCGTATTTTTCAAAACTTGAATTTTTGAAATAGAGAACCGTTTTCTCCAAAACTCATGAGGATACAAAATAAGATTTTTGAAATAAATTTGAAGCATATTTTATATGGATAGATTCTAATATACATGTAAATAATATATCTATGTTTCTGACATGAAATCTAAAATCGGTTAAACTGAAAACCAAAATCAATAAACTTTAAAATTGTGTGTGTAACCTTGAGCATATCAACACTATCTAATCTTTACACAAGATCTAAACATACTAAATTAAACAAACTGAGGTCTTCTTGTCTCCAAGCCGACTCGATCCAAACGCGATCCAACGAGCTTGACTCCAACTGAGTGCTAGATGCGATCTTGACGCGCGAGCTCTTTAATCAACACGTGTTAGCGGCCAAAACTCTTTTGTTGAAGCTAATCACTTACTAAGATCTTGATCAAATATCTGAAACTAATTAAGCATAAGATCATTAGTAAACTATACTACATGAGTTAATCATCATCAAAACTAGAGTGATAGGCCTCTGGGCCAACAATCTCTCCTTTTTGATGATGACAAAACTCATGGAGTTATATATGCATGGATTAAAGTTAAGCTTCATAGAAACTCCCCCTTAACTCATGCATACCAATAAACATAAAGATATTCAATGATATGCATAAACCAAACAACACATATATGCATAAATGAGGAAATAAATATAAATAAACTCTCCAAATACTTCTCCCCTTTTTGTATAAACAAAACATTTATGCATTAAACAAGAAAATAAACATGCATATATAAACTCTCAAAATTCTTCTCCCCTTTTTGTCAATTCATCAACAAAGGGGCGAAAACAAATCAAACAATATTTAAGATACCAATTGAAAATATACCAATTTATGATATAAAGTTATATATCGAACATTATGATACCAATTGAAAATAAACAAAATTTTTAAGATACCAATTGAAAATATCTTGTAAATTTGTGATATAAATAGAAAATAAAATATTGTACATTTTTTATTTCAATTGAAATATATATTGTAAATTTTGATACAAATTGAAAGTAAAAACCAATTGAAAATACAAACAATTTTTTGGGTAAACACAACTCATTTTGTAAAAAGGATACCAAATAGAATAATATCAATTTAAGATTATTGATACTAATATTGAAAATATTAGCATATACCAAAACAAAGTATTTTTCATCATAAAGAATGGGAGTAAGATACCAATTGAAACTAGAATCGATTGAAAGATAAAGCATGAATTTTTCTCTCCCTTTATGAAATACTAATAAAAATAATGCATAAGCTTGTATAAGATACCAATTGAAAAATAATTGACATTAAGGACTAAATCAAGCTTAGCATAAACATAATTTGTGATTTAACATGAAGATATAGTAAACACAATCAAATCATATATATATATATATATATATGAAAATGTAAAAACCAATCGAAATTAATACTATTTGAAGTTTCAAGCGTACATATATAGAAAAAATAAATATGAGTATACATTCATAAAAATATCAATTGTGATACCAATTGAAAATATAATGAGGATCAAGGGTATAACTCATACCTTCCTCCCTATTCATGCACATGTTTTTAAAGATTTTCAATTTGAGCATACAAGGCATGGTCGTCCATCTAGCCGCCCTTAGAAGGTAGGAATTTTCAAAAATAGGATTTAAAAATATTTTAACATGTTTGAAAACTCTACCAATAGAAGAATACGGACTAGTTTTATGGTAATCTTATAAACTAGTACGAAGTTCTTCAAGTAAGAAATAAAACATGAATGAATCCATGATAACATGAGAATCACACGATCATCGACACTCACATATCAATAAAGCTCATATATCCTTATAAAACAAAAATCATGAGTAAACACCAAACATAGAGTGTAACAAGTCATGTAATTAACAAAATCATGAAAATAAGGCACTTAAGCTCAAATGAAATTCCTTTATCAAAAACATGAAAATCATCAAAACCAAATAGGTTTTGTGGTATATATATGTTTAGTTAAAACTAAAAATACATACATATTCTAAACACAAATGAGTCCATAATATAATTTGCATAAAAAGCAAGTGACTCAAGAGTATATATGTATATCTAAAGTTTTAAACAAAATTAAAATATACATGAAACTAAACATGTACGAAAAATAGGGAATAGATGTCAAAATGCATGAATCATCAAAACTAGGTTATACTAGTACATCTAATGAGTACAAATGAGCAACATAGAACAAACATATAATAATCAATTTGTGGCTCACTAGTTGTATAAGTACAAACACAAGTTTTAATGAACACTACATCTAAGCATGTAATCAAAGTATGAAGTGCAAAATCATAAACAAAACCAATATGATCATTATGTAAATGTACATGTCTTAGAGCTAGCATATTCATAGTAGTTAAACAATAGTGAGAACACAAAAGTAATAGTCCATATAAACATGGGTGTATCTCATATACTACATATGTATATCACAAGTCTAATTATCATGGCTTTAACATAATAATCATGAAAAACTAAAACATGCTAAAAATCAACAATATGAAAGCATGTAAACTAAATGGGAGTTGGAGATAATTATTAAAGCTATTAGGGCTAATCTCTACATCTCCAAACCATGGTGGTCCTCCTACCAAACTCCCTTGAAGGTGATGCATCCATAGTAGTGTTCATCATGCACAAAAGCATCCACCATCAAGGCACCATTACTCTAGCGTCAAGCGAGAGCCCACACCTACATCAAATAAAATAAGAGTGACTTTTGGTCTCATACTCTATTGGATCCATAGGGGTTAGCACCTTTCCTGACCCAAACAAATTTATTTGCAAAATTTAAAGTATTTAGTTTATCATAATAAAATTTTGCAAGGTGACCCTTTCGTCCACAATGTGTACAAGTGTACACATGAGCATACATAGTGTTATGTGTATAAACATGAGAAGCATGTGTATGCCATGGTTTGTGTGCATGTATAGATGGAGCATGTTTCTTTGAGAAACATGAATTCCAACGTGTGTGATTCAAGGCACATTGGCTCAAAGTGGAGCCCAAACAATCTACACTTTTATTCAACATACATATATCATTTTTAATACTTGAAGATAAAGTGGAGCATGCAATACTAGATGATGAAGTTATAGTAGCATGGCAAACATGTGAAGAAAAATTCATTTTTCAAAGAAATATTTTCCTTTGAAACCAAATCGAGCTCTTTGAAATTGAAGCAATTTTATTTTTCAAAGATTGGTTCTCTTTTAAAACAATTTCAAGTTTTGAAGCAAAACCTCATTTTTCTTCAAAACATCATCACAATTATTTTTGCTCTTTAAAATTTTGTTTTCATTAAGAGCAAGTTAAGGTTGGAATTTCAATGAGTCCCTTTCATTAGAAATCTCATCCCTCTCTTGCAAAGCCAAATTAAGTTTTGAAAACAAATCCTTATTTTCTTCTTTTATTTTAAAAGTTTTCTTTTTCAAAACTTTAAATTTCTCAAGTAAGTTTTCACACACAATAGATAGTTCTTCATTTAAAGCATCGGCATTCATATAGTCATCACCGGAAGAACTAGCATTATCATCTAGTTGAGTATCCGAGTTTACCTCAAGAGAGTCATTCCCATGGATCATGTAGCAAGCTTGTTCTGATTCATCCTCACTAGATTCCTTCTTCACATATTTTATCGTTTGTAGCGCGGAATCACAATGAGAAACTAACATAAGATATTCTTTGCTTAGAGTGTGCCTAAGTGCCTCTAGGGCTTGTGCATTGGCTTCTATATGCTTGTTTTTACCAAGATAGGATTTCTTGGTAATAGCAAAGTAAACATGCATTCCCAAGGTTTTTAGTTACATACTCTTCTTAAGCTTCCATATATCGTTGTTAGAAACATTAAACATAGGAGGGGTCATGAAATCCATGAGTTTATAGACTATATGTGTGCAAATTCAATATTAGATTAGCTAACCAAGATCTCACTCCTAGGTGGATAAACCTAATATCAGGAGCGTAGGCTCTAATACCAATTGAAAATATACCTAGAGGGGGTGATCGGTGTGTGGCTAATCTAATGACAAATGATGTGGAATTAAAACTAATTATAACACACTAAGTGAACTAAAGAGTGTAACTGAATTCCCGAGTGAAGGGCTTTGGACTATCTCCTCTAAATTCCTCTAAATAAGAGTTGAGATGCTATATGAAGCTCTCTTGGTTCAACACTAGTGAGGCACACAAACAATACCAAGCATATAAGTATGATATGAACAATATAAAATAATGCAAGGTATAAGAGAGAGAGAGAGAGTTTAGAGATAGTGGATCAATCGCAAACACCAAGATATGTTTCGAGGTTCGAGCACCTAGCTCTACGTCCCCACCTTCACACAAAAGGATTTTCACTATACATCCACACCGGACTTCACACACAGGGAACCTCCACTGAGGATTTAGCAAATACAACTAGGAGTACACAACTCCTCTCTCCAACAAAGAACAACCTCTACACAAGAGGCAAGGCACTAAGCCATACAAGATCAACCTCTCAATAGAGGGATAGGCATAAAGTCAACAACAACAATCACCTCTACACATAGAGGGATAGGGTACTAAGCCAACACTCCAACAATCACCTCTACACTTAGAGGGATACCAATAAATCCAAACTCCTCCACAATCACCTCTGCATAAGAGGGATAACACAAAGCAAAGAGGATTACAATACTTGGAGGTCTCAATAAATCACAAACCAATTTTCTCACCAAAAACAAGATCCAAATAGATAGGATAGATATGATACCTCAAGTGTGAGAAAATAAGGTGTATGAAAATCAAAACACAAAGAAAAAAACTTGGCAAAAATGTTAGATAAAGATAGAAATGAAGATCAAACCCAATATCCCAAATACTCTATTTTTCTTTGAATTTTTCAACCCTTGAAAACATATAAAGATAAAATCTTTAAGCCCAAAAACTCTTGAAAACTTATTGATAAAAATTTTAAGAAGATGAAAGAATTTTCTCTTGAAATTCTTCCTCAAAACAGCCCAAAGGGATGGGTATTTATAACCTATTCCAAAAACTAGTCGTTGGGACAAAGTCAGCAGAAAATTCTACTACCGGTCGATCGGCCAACGGTTATATTTATGACCCTTATAGCCTGCCGTTGACCACCCGCCTGACTGATCTCAGGCTTTGACCTATCGGTCGACCGCCCGGTCGACCGAGGCAAGAACCAGAGAGTAGAGCTCTCTGGTCGGTCGACCGCTCGGTCAACTAGGGCCAAATCCAGAGAGCAAAGCTCTCTGGCGGTCGTCCGGGTCGGTCGACCGGCCCTCAAGCTATTTGGCCGTGGACGTTTGTGCACATCGATCGACCGGTCCGGTCGACCGACTTCTGCCTCGGTCGACCGGCAGAACGCCAGGTCAAACAATTTTAGGGATTAAAACTTGGTCTTTTAAATTTCAATTAAATCGTATAAAATCACATAAATTCTACAAAAATAAGTTCTTTTAAGATCTTTGAAGTACAAATATGTGTGACTAAAATTTAACACATATTATAAACAATTTGAACCATTTTTGTGATATTGAAATTTGGCCTAAATATAAAATTTGTATTTTTCAAAACTTGGATTTTTTAAATGGAGAACCGTTTTCTCTAAAACTCATGAGGATACAAAAACAAGATATTGAAACAAATTTGAAGCATATTGTATATGGATAGAATCCAATATACAGGTAAATAATATATCTATGTTTTTGACATGAAATCCAAAACCGGTTAAACCGAAAACCAAAATCAATAAACTTGTGTAACCTTGAGCATATCAACACTATCTAATCTTTACGCAAGATCTAAACATACTAAACTAAGAAAACTGAGGTCTTCTTGTCTCCAAGCCGACTCGATCCAAACGCAATCTAACGAGCTTGACTCCAACCGAGTGCTAGATGCGATCTTGACGCGCGAGCTCTTGAATCAACACGTGTTAGCTCCCAAGACTCTTTTGTTGAAGCTAATCACCTACTAAGATCTTGATCAAATATCTGAAACTAATTAAGCACAAGATCATTAGTAAACTATAACTACATGAGTTAATCATCATCAAAACTAGTGTGATGGGCCTCTGGGCCAACAAAATGATGGGTCAAATCACACGTAAGATATGATGCCCCTTACCTCAATCCTGAAAGTAGAAAATTTTGACGTGTAGGGTATTGATTTTCCTTTCTGATTTCTTTCGATAACAAATTCATTTTGGTAGCTGTTGATTACGTTTTAAAGTTGGTAGAAGCTGTGCCAACGAGGATGAATGACAGCCAAGTTGTCATCAAGTTTTTGAGAGAAAATATCATTTCATGCTTCGGAGCCCCCGTGTCATAATAAGCGACAACGGGAGTCATTTTTGCAATCGGACTTTTGAAGCCATAATGTGGAGTACTCTGTTTCACATAAATTATCCACGGTCTACCATCCTCAGACGAACGGACAGGTGAAGGTGACAAATAAACAAATTAAACTCAATCTGGAGAAAACCGTAGGACAAAATTGGAAGGACTGGTTGATTAAGCTTATTGATGCACTATGGGCTTATCAAACCGCCTACAAAATTGTTCTAGGGATGTCTCCATATCGAGTGATATTTGAAAAACCTTGCCATCTACCCGTGGAGCTTGAGCACCATGCTTTGTGGGCTATTAGACAACTTAATTTTGACCTAAAGAAGGCCGGTGACTTAGGAAGTTACAGATTTTTGAGCTTGAAGAAATAAGAAATGAGGCCTATGATAACACTCGAATTTTAAGAGTAAAACCAAACTCTTCCATGATCAGTCCATACATCGGAAGAATTTTGTCACTGGACAAAAGGTTCTACTATACAACTCTAAACTTCATCTTTTTTCCAAAAAACTGAAGAGACATTGGTCAGGACTATTTCTTGTTTAAACCATTTGTCTACATGCAGCAATTGAAATTTTTGATCCCAAGAAAGATAATGTATTTAAAGTCAATAGTAAAAAATTAAAACCGTTTTCCACCACAGAGCCTGAGCCACACGGAACTTTTGAACTAGATCTCTATGACCCAGTATATGAGTGGCCACGTCCTTCTCTAAATTTCCCTGCTTATCATTGTAAAAATCTTTTAGGGGACCCCTCTTTTGTAAATAACCATTTTATTTTTCTTTTAAATATATATATAAATAAAAAATAAAAAAATATATATATAAAAACAAAAAGATTTTAGATTTTGTACAAAATTTTAAAACACCAAAATCCCCAATTCAAATTTCCTAAATCCTCAAAAGGGTAAAAAAGGAAAGTCAAAATCTTTTAGCCTATTTATACCCCTCCTATCTCTCTCACAGGTATCATCACCCGAAATTTAACCTAGATCTGGAGAGAAGAGGGAGGAGCGCCGCCAACCCACCAAACCAGAGACCTCTACCCACCACTTTGTTGTAGAAGCGCAAGATTTGCAAGGATTCTGCGACTTTCTTTTAGATCCAGACGCGCGACCCGAGTCTGTGCCAGTCACCGTGAAGGGTAGATCTCAGATCTACCATCAATTGTTCCTCTGCGGCCACTGAGACTGTCCAAACAGTCCATCCTTGGGTTTCCCCCCACAGTTTTCGGGGGAGGTTTGCATACACTTTCCCCTCTCTTTCTGAATCTTTTCTTACATGGCTCCCACCATCTTTGTTCAGAAAAATTTTGCTAGGATTTTCATGGATGTTAATGGTTATGATACTATTTTTCTAGATCGTATTAGGGAGAGGAATTGGTTTGGATTAGTGTACGACAATAGGGATAGCAATGTATATTATTGCCCCAATTTGGTAACTCAATTCTACACACACATTGACACATCCACCATTAATCACGATCTTCATACTTTCATTGTACACTTTGATTCGGGGGATTTTGTTGTTAATATCAACACGATTGAGATGGTCACACACGATCCCCTGTTCTCCACAATATGATGCACCATTGCCTCTCATCGATTATATGACTATTATGTGTGTGAGATGTGAGGAGAAAGACTGTGGGCTCAAGGTGAGCACCACATTTCGTAATGTGCATTGTGTTGGACGATGGGTTTAACGCTATATCTTAGGTCTAAATCACACATCTTTTAACAGATCGGTGCTGCAAATTATACACAGTTTGATGACTAGGTAGCACATGATTTTTTTGAACACCGTCCTCTGGCAACACATGGTTGCCAATTTTCAGTGCACTCGGGATGCGATGTATTCACATCCTGTCCCCGTCACTAGCCTGTGCAGACATTTTCTGCTAAATGAAGTATTTTTATCATATGACCAGGTCTACGTTTTCACAGAGCCTATCACGAGTGCTTATAATAGTTGCCTTCATGTGGTATGAACACCAATCGTATTGACAGAGATGTTCCTACTGAGGCTTCCTCAGAGGAATGAAGTGAGGAAGAGGATGAGAGTGCCTTTTGGCAACAACCACCCCCGAGTGACACTAAGGCTTTCATGTCCTCCATTTAGAAGGGCATGAAGAAAATCTTTACAAATTAAGAAAAAGAGTGGGGGAACAAAATGAGAGGTTGGAACGAATTGAGGAAGGGCTGCGACATTCAATCTGTGAGCCCCAAGTACTTCAGCTGGCCCAGTAGGCGCCCGAGGTGATTTCACACCATTACCTATCTTATGCATTCACATTTTCTTTTTCATACATTGAGGACAATGCATATGATAGGTGTGGGGGGATACTAACATAGATTTTTCTTTCTTTTAGATTTTTTTCTTTTAGCTTTTTAGATTTTTCCTTTCTTTTTAGGAAATTTCTTTTCCTCTATAAAATTTTTTTGATCCATTTTTAAAAAAAAATTAACTTGATCTTAGGAATTAGGGAACTCTAAACTAGGATTTCTCAATATAAGTTAAAATAAGAAGAATTGTTAAATTTGTAGGTTAAGAAAGAAAGAGTAGAAAGATAATTAGATTTTGATTTTTTCTTAAGTATTATATATATCTAAATGTTGAGGGATCAAAACAAAGACCTAAATACCTTTATTTATAAAATATATATATATACAATAAATTTTTTTTAAATATAAATAAATAAACACTTGATCACCAATTAAGCTGGTTAATTGTGCCTTAAGAAGCATGATCAGTCACGCCTAAAGGTGGTTAAGTTCTTACCATTTGTGGCTTTGTTTACTCGAGTTCTTGAATCCTAGGGATGTATTCTCATCTGGTGCCCTAAGACATCTAGTCTGGGAGTCATCGGTACGAGGCTTGCTACATGGATAAATTAGAAAGTCTAGTGAAGCTAAGGAAAATAATAAGTGTACATATATGTCTATGTAAAAAATAAAAAAATAAAAATATAATAATAATGTGTATATATATATATATCTCTGTGTGTGTGTGTGAATATAAGTAAAGGTATCATAGTCTAAGTGCAATTCCTCATACATATAAGTGTATATATTCTAGGGTTGACGCAAAATCCAATGATCTCTCTACCTTTGAAACTTAACCTTAATTGAAGACAAAGCTTCGAGTGAAGGCTTATAATTAGAAGGAATAGTTTAGGTTAACCTAAAACCATAAGATCAGCTAAATTTTTACAAAAATGGATCATAAAACTTGAAGGATCTTTCTTTCTTTCTTTCTTTGAAAAACTACTAACATTTGTTTTCCTTTTTATGGATTTTGTAGGTGTAATCCGGAAAAACCCTCAAGAGACAAAACTCCTCCTCTAGATTTAAAGGTTTAACGACTTATTGCACGTACTCAGTGCAATCGTGTCACCTACAAAAGTGGTGTAATAATATCTTAGTTTAGTTTTTTTCTTTTCTTGTTTTGCTCAGGGACGAGCAAAGAGATAAGTGTGGAGGTGTGATTAGTGGCCAATTTTGCATCATTATCAGCATATTACCTACCATATTGTTAAATATGTTACTAATAAATCTCTTTTGGGTAATTTGCAGATAATTCAAAGGTCAAGGACAAGATTGTAACATTAATTTAGAATTTTCAGGTATTTTTTGGATTATTAGAGAGCTTTCTTGAGGAGTAACAGAGATCCTTCTAGATAGGAGTAGATTAGTCAGGATGAACCTGAACTAATGCTAACCTAAGTACGTGAAGAGTTGGATATTCCCTGGGGACTCCCTTCTAGAAGACAGATAGCTGGAGTTGGATTAGAGCAAATGCACCTAATTAAGCCGCGGAAACACGGCTTTTGTCACGTTTTCGTGGTAATCTTCTGAAAACAGCCATGGATCAAGACACGTGTCCACTCGTTTCGTGCTCCCCAAGCCACTGCAGCCTATACATACTCTATAAATTTACCCGAGAGAAAGTTAGAATGAAAACAGAGAGCAAACGCCTCCATTGCTTGAGCTACTCTTATTATTCTTCTCTTGCATCATTGCAACTTAGTCTAGGTTTTTATTTCTAGAAATTGAGTGGAGAGAGAGAGTGATATTGTAATTGATTCAAGTGACACCTCAATACAAGGGTTACTTCTTTTCTCATTGCTCTTTCTTGCATCTTTTACTTTGTGCGTTTTGATTCATATCTATAACAATTGCTAACATTTCTTACAAGCTTCACATTCCATGCTTTTTATTCATGTCTAGCTAATCTTCTTCTTGTATGACTAACTAACTACGAACCCACTAGTGCTAACTACTTAAATGATAATACACATGAATCTATAGATGCCAATAAGCCTTGTGCTAATAAGAGCTATGGATAGCTTAAGATGAAAGGTTCTAACTCTAACTCTCTAACAAGCAATCTAGCTATCATATTTCATACTCTAACTTTATATTCTTGATGATCTATTGATTTTCTAACTTGCTGATTTTAATTTGGAGAATGCATGTTCATCTTTGTTGATACCGATAGTACACTTATTTCTCACCCTAATCTCGCTTTAAAACGGACCTTGATAGGGTGATGTTCAAGTTTTTGCCGTGTAATGTAAAGTGGAGGGTGAAGAACTTTCATTAGAACACACACATGACTAGTTCTTAATGCACAAGACTCATAAAGGCCAAGGATACATCGTGAGGCCCTATCTTCAAGCAAGTTAATGGTTAGTGGGGTTAATTAGTAGAATGCTAGCCATGCATTCTTTTCCATTTTCTACAACTCAAACTTTTCAAGCAATTTTCCTTTCACTTCTTCAATCTTCAAACTCTTTTTGTATTTCTTTTCTCAAAGCTTTCTTCTAAGACTTCTTTTAAAAATTTCTTTTAGTTTCTTTAAGCCTTCTCTTTTTTTTCTTTGGTTTCAAATCATCGCTTTTTTGAATCCGCATTTCTTTTCTCTTTGTTTCATTCGCTTTTTTACTCACAACCAAATCACATCACCGATTTCACACTCTTTCTTTCTTTCTTTCTTTCTTTTATTTTAACTGGAACAAGGACATATTTTGAAGAAAATAAATAAAATCCGGACAAAGCTTCTAACGCTCTACCTCTCTGTGGATACGACTCATTTTACCATTTGGTTAGGACGAATAGTTCGGAAGGACACAAGCACAACTACTGAAGGACATAACTCACATCAATAATGAACTTTTAACTCTGGTGCTTGTATCGTTTCAATAAACTTTCCTATTCTGAACAATCATACATGATAGTGATCGCCAAGTGGTCATAACTTGATGGAAAGAAGAGAGTAACAAAAGAGCTTTATCTTCTTCTTCTAGATTAACTTTTAGAGCCAAAAAGTCGCTTAAAATTCTATTAAAAACATTGAGATGTTATAAAATAGGTGTACATTCATTCATCCAAAAGCTGTATAGCTGCTTCTTCATGAAGAACTTGTTCGACAAACTCTTTGTCATGTAAAAACTCTTTAGCGTACACCAAGGACCAGTAGTTGTCTTCTCATTCATCACGTTATAGAGGACCTCGTCTGATAGGTAGTATGATCATTGCCTTTGTGCGAAAGTCGATGTCATTCCACTCATCGTCCTCTTTCTTCAATGACTTCTTCTCAATACCAAGCAGGGCCTTGTGTGTGCCCTCCTTCATGATAACGATGTTACTCGCATCTTTCACAATAGGAAATTAAACTTCCCATCAAATTTCTCCACCTCAAACTTGGTTGTCTTGATCGTCTTGCTATCCATCGCTCTGATACCAATTATTGTGATCTATCATCGATCAAACAATAGAGAAATACCAAGTTAAAAACTTGATAGCGGAAGCAAAAGCGTAGAAGATCTATCACTAGCAACTAATTGAGACTAAATCACCACATAACTAAAAACACCAGATTTAATATGGTTCGGCAATATGCCTATGTCCACAGAGAGGAGGGGAGAAATCTTTATTGAAAACGGAGAAGAAAATACAAGAGTTACAAGAAGATCTCTCTCTCAAAACACTCAATAGTGGAAATCTGAATTTCTTTTAAATTCTTGACGCGCCTTCAAAAGGCCATCTCCAAGGGGTTTATATAGGCACTTAGGATGATCCTAGTCTAACACAAACTTCAATAATCTAATCAGCACCTCCTTAGAGAAAGAAGAAAACCCGAATCCAATCCAAACTGAAATCAGAACCGTATTTGAAAACTGCCAGAACCTGATATTAGTCGATCAAGACCAAGTATTAATCGACTAATATCAAGTATTAGTCGACTATACGGAATATTTAGTCGACTACTATAACACATCTGAGAACCCAAATGACTGTTGCAAGGCCTAGTCGACTACACCCAAGTATTAGTCGACTAGCCTATAGCCTAGTCGACTAATAACACTTATTAGTCGACTAATCAACATGCACAAAGCTTTACATGTCTGTGCTTGAACTGTGAAGCTTGTAACACCTCCACCTGAACATTGATTCTTCTCTAATGAATATGAGCCACTCCAAA